>CM031860.1:18545492-18765485 GCA_018697195.1 Certhia americana
TGTGCTTTTGAATGTATGAAGTTGGTAACGGCCTTTGAGCTGTTAGCAGTACAACTGTGTTGTAAGTCCCGTCCCTTCAATTAACAGCAGTATAATCCTAAATTACATTGAAGAGAAATGCAATTGTCCAGAGAGATAATAATTGGACATGAGAGAGGGAAGAGAATTACTTCTGTTGTATAAAAGTAATCAAGAGGCAACAGCAGTTCTCAAGTAAACAATGCAACAGTAAATTCATTGGGACATGAAACAGAAAACTGAAACGTAAACTTTCCTTACTTTCAGCATTGTTATGAAGCCAAATTTTTTATGTCTTTCTCTGTTTCAGTGTTTTTTTCCTTCAGAGTTTTGTAGTTTTTTTCTCTTTTAAAAAGTAACATCTCAAAGGTTTCGGCAGGACTCCTGTCACAGATCTATCATTTTGTAATGATAGGTCAAGTGTTCTTAAAATGGAGTTGCTAATAAGTAGGATAGAAAAGCTTCAGTTTTAGAATTCATGTGGGGAGCTGATACCCATTTCTCAAGGAGGTTGCAGAGTAGATGGAAATCATTGATGCATTGTGTTAGTGGGCTTCCAAGAGGCCTTCCTCTCATTTTCCCAGGTGTGGAAATGAGGGTGACCTCCATGTAGGTCCTTGAATTGTCTTTCTTGCTGAAAGATAAATCTTTCTGAAATTATTTGGAAACCTCTCCAGGCTTCACAGCCTTTCAAAGACAGTAAGCAGCAGCCTCATGATGATGCCAGCCAACTCTGCCAGGACTCTCAGATGGGTCCTCTTTACTCCCATGGAGTAAGAGGAAATGGCAAATATGGAGGATGGGGTAAGATGGGAAATGGAAACTATGGAGGAAATGGGTAAGTTTTCTCGTCTCTGAAATATGAATAAGCCTAAAATGTAATTTTTAGCTGACTTGGGTAAGAAAAAGATAAAACCCTCACTGAGTAGCTACCCTACCAATCAGATGTTTTAGCCTGATATTCTCCAGATAGCTGGGGTACTACTGTAACCTCTAACAAATACACCTCACTGCTGTGGAAAGGAGCAGTGAGGTATAATTCTGCAGAGGGAAGGGTGAGCTGAATGAAGATGGTTATTTGATGTACTCCAGCTGTGGAACTCTCTCCCTCTAGCAATTTTTCCCTCCCCTGCTATATGTTTGTAGAAAGGTTTTTATTCTGATATGTCCATTTCTGGGTTATCTGTGGGTATTTGAATTGATAGAGGTAAGAGCTGCTTATGTGGTGTTTGGGATTGTGGGGTTTTTTTGGTTTCGTGTTTTTTTGGGTTTTTTGGTTTTTTTTTTTTGTTTTTTGGTGTTTTTTTTGTTTTTTTGTTTGTTTTTTTTTTGCCAGGCTGATCTCCAATTTGGTTGCATTCAATCTGTATAAAAAAATACACATTTTAACAGAAGCAGAGGCTGAAGAAAATAATGTAGGTCATTTTAATGGCTTTTATGCAAAGAAACCTACTATTTTGCAAAGAAAATATAAAGATGATGGTCTGGGATGTCATAACCAAGTTGTTGCAGGGCTCATAGGGTGCCAATAACTTTGCAAACTCAAACTTATGTGATTGGATTTTATAACATGCATATTTCTTCATGGTATTTGTATTTAGCCAGTGGAGTTTCCCACAACAACTACCATTGAGCCAGGTTTTAAATTAGGGTTTTAAATAGAGAGGGTTTTAAATAAGGATGAAAAAGCTATGCATAGTAAAAATAGATGATAGAGAAGGATCATGGGGATGAAAGGCTCACGATTTAGAATTTGTGCCAAGAATTTTGAGCTAACTGCTATTCATTACAAACTTGGTTGCTCCTTTCTTAGAGGCGTCCAGTCCAGATCACTTTTGGCAACTAGAAGAATCAAAGTTCTGACTCACTACTGCAAATCCCAGGCACCCTCCTTCAAATGAGTTCTGCAATGGGCAACTTCCTAAAATTAAATTTTATTCAATTTTATTCTGCAACTATGAAAAGGCTGTAGAATTGCTAAGCTTTTGGTTATTATGGGGTTTGTCCAGCTAACATTATTTTTTAGCTTAAACTGTTGATTCTCTCATGAGTAGATACCCATTTTTATACCCATTTTGCAGTGTTACAGCTCCTGAGCTATAAAGCATATATTTTGCTATGGTTCAATATAAGCTTGGATGATGACATGTTGGGCTGGTAATTACTCCTGGTGTATTTTATTGGCATTGCTCTCTTAAACAAAATCACATAGACTATTGAGTTGCCTGAGAGGTCAGTAGTTATAGTAGGTGTGTGTAATTTTGCACACATTTAGCTAATTTTGCAGAAAGAGCTAATGTTTGGCACCCGTGAAGGTTGTTTTTATTCATCTGGCATGCTTCCATTCAAATACTCATTTAATGTGGTCACCAACTATAGAAATAGTTAAACACTACTGTAAATGGACATGTTTTCTTTGTTGGGATGATCGCTGACACACTGAATTCTTTTCATTAAGTAATTTGACCACAAGCATCTCTTTACTTTGGAAAAAGGAGGAAAAAAGCTCTAGCTAATACACTTCCTTTCAATTTTCACATTTGCAATGTTTATATAGCGGGATATAATTAGAATTTCAGGATAAATTGCACAAGGTACTGGAAGAAAATCAAGACTAAAATAAACATTCAATTCCTCTATTTTTTGGATTTGACCATTACACACAAACATTTGGTTATAAATAGATATCTCATCCGTGTTGGAGTAACATTTTACATTCAAAGTAGATTCTGGAAAAGAAAATCCTTTTCAAAGTGATCTGAAGCAAACATGCAATTTGAAGCCTTTGATTAGTTTATGAATCTTTACTACAATTGGATTACATTTATATGCTCTGTAGTAAGTACCAAAAAGCCCTCTGAAGTAAAACATGTTCCAGCTGAATAATCCTTACAGAGAGAATTTGCAACTGCAGTTGTTTTAGCTCTTGATAAGTATGCATTAGCAGGGTATTGTGCACTACTGGTATACACAATAGCTGCTGTTACAAGAATAAACACCACTGGCATGTACATTGCCAAACGTGACAGACATAAATCAGCTAATCAATTTGATGGTAGACTTACCTTACCTGAAAGAAGTGGGGGCACTCAAGTTCTGAGGAGAATGCAGTACCATTCTGTGTCTACCATCCTTATACAGAATTTGTTGCTCTATTTGGAGATAGCTGGAAAATACAGTCTTTCCTTGTGAATCTAATCTTGAAGAATGTCAGTGCCCCTCTGAAGATCTGTTAACCATGAAAATGTAGGCACACCCATGCACAAAATTTCTAGGAATTAATACTTCATCTACGGAGAAGAGTCAGTGCAGTGCAGAACACAGTAAGATAAAGTTTTCAGCTGGTGTTCTCAAGCTGTTCTTCTGAAGAGTTGTGCTTTCTGCCTGGATGATCAAGTCCACTGGATTCATTTCTTATATGAAGCACAGCATGTTTCTGTAAGTGCTGTCTGACTCTCATATGTATGCACCTTCTATTTATTGAGAAAGAGCAGAAAATACCTTTATTTGGTAATTTGCTGGTTTGAACCAAGAAAATCAAAGCTTAATTTGACACCCATGAAAACAAATAGGACAAAATTACTCAAAACAGTAAATGCCAGAAGGTGCTAGTTTAATTCTAATCAATACTCCAGACTTTGCTGTGCTGTCACTATGTGAGGAGTGAGAAACTCAGTCAGGTTTTGAGATGCAGATGGAATCTGTAGAAATTTCTAAGAGAAATTCCGTAGGGCACACTGATGCATTATTCCTTGGGGTTGCACACACTGTATAGAGTTGCCCTAGAAGTGAACACACCTAACTTTTCATTCATCAGTGCTATTGATGTTGGGGAAATGATTCATAAACTAAATTAATTAAAAGTCCAGGACAACTAGGTTTGGCTTCAATTTCCATTTGTTTGATTCCAAAATCATAATCTTCTGGAAGTCAAGAACCAGAGATTAGTATCTTCAGTGTCATTTACAGCACAAACAAACCTGACCCTTTAAGTGGACTTCTTTTTGTTTCTTCCTGATTTAACATGCTTAAAATATATTAATCTTTCCTTAGGTGATCACTGCCTTTCCTTTTGGTGAAATTAGAAACTGAGTACTACGCAAGCCTGAGAGTCTGACTTTCTGATAGGCAGCTGACATTCTTTAACTGCACTTAACGGAAAAATGACACCTCATTTAACTGGACAGTTTGCCTTTGAGAGCTGACAGTTTGTCACTTTAAAGGTGCAGTTTTACACTATTCAGATTATTGCAAAATGTTTTAGAACAGCTCAGGCTATGGCTCTTGGAAGCAGGTAGACCTTTCTGTCTACCTTTTTAACTCTAATAGTTCCCCTACTTGACCAAGCATAGTTCTCAGTCATGGTTGGTTGATTAGGGAAGAGCAACTGGAGCTAGCTACTTGAATTTATGCAAAGTATTTGACTCTGTCCCACACGACATCCTTGTCTCTAAACTGGAGAGACGTGGATTTGATGGATGGACCACTGAATGCATAAGGAATTGGCTGCATGGTTGCACTCAAAGAGTTGTGGTTAATGACTTTATGTCCAAGTGGAGAGCAGTGACAAGAGGTGTTCCTCAGGGGTTGGTGTTGGGACTGGCACTTTCTAATGTCTTTATCTGTGACACGGACAGTGGCATTTTAGTGCACTCTCAGACAGTTCACTGTCAATACCAAGCTGAGTGATGTGGTTGACACATTGGAGGGAAAGGATGTCACCCAGAGGGATCTTGCCAGGCTCACAAGAAGGGTCCATGCAAACCTCATGATCAGCAAGACCAAGTGCCAGGTTTTGCACCTGGGTCAGGGGAATCCCAAGCACAAATACAGGCTGGGTGAAGGACTTGGGAATGTTGGTGGATGAGAAGCTCAACGTAGCTCATTGTTGTGCGTTTGAGCCTTCTGTCCATCCACAGAACTGATCATTAATTCTGTCACTAAGTCTGTTACCTGTGGATTCTGTAGAGATCTGCAGGACTGTTTTTCATTTGTCTTGGAACATTTTGATATAGTCCTGTAGTTTTAAAACTGTCAATTTTAAAAGATTTGTTTTGGTCTTTTTCCCGTCTCCTTTCATGACATTCATTACAACTCTACCTGAAATTTTCTCATTTCGTCTTCTGCAGTTTCCTCATTACTGACGGAGAAATCTACTAGTCTTGTGCTCCCAGTCTAAGTTAGAACCATTTTATTTCTCTGCCTTAAGAAAATTACAATTCAGAAGAATTGTGGTTTATTTCAACAGTTCAGGCATGTGTTGGACTGCATTTTAAAGGAAGCACAATACTTGCTGTCTCCTCTTGAAAGATATCCCTGAAAACACATAGATGTCTTGATAAGTGTTATTTGTACTTACTGGTTTTGAATATACCGCTTCAAAATTAACACAGTATGAAATAAAATTGAATGCTACTGCATTGTTTTAGCAGAATATAAAATTATCAGTAAATGTCCACCAAATCCTGCAGATAAGCCTGAAACTGCTTAATTTCCTTTCATGCTCAGCATGTAAACCCATCTTAAATCTTTTGTATCCTCTTGTCTCTCACAGTGTATTCTGAAGACGCGAGGTTCATGCACATCTTAATCTCTCAAGTACTACCTAATGAAAACCACAAACAAAATCTGTGATGCTGAAAGGCATTAAAAGACTCCCAAGCAGCTCTCTATGTACTCGTCATTATACCAGTCACGTGCCTTATTTATCTATAGTAATAGATAGTTACTACTTCTATGAGATTTTGTTTGTTTGTTTGTTTTGACTTAAAACATACGAAAATTTTATTGCTATCAATAGTTTCTAGTTTCACTGGGTCCTGATCTGTTTCATGTCTTTGCTACTGAACTGGATGATGCAGCATGTGTGCCCTCAGCTAGTCTGCTGATAACCCCAAACTGAGAGGGTGGCTGATATGCCAGAGGGTCATGCTGCCATCCAGAGGGACCTCGACAGGCTGGAGCAATGGGCTAACAAGGGCTCTGTGCAGTTCAGCAAAGGAAAGTGCAAAGTTCTGCACCTGCAGAGGAACAAGCCCATGCACTGCACACTGACAGCTTTGCAGAAGAAAGCCTGAGGGTCCTGGTGGACGCCAGGCTAAAGAGGAGCCAGCAGTATGACCACACTGCAAAGGCAATTCCCTGGGCTACTTTAGCAGGATTGCTGCCAGCAGGTCAAGGGAGGTGATCCTTCCCCTCTACTCCACACTGGTAAGGCAATACCTGAATTTCTGGGTCTAGCCCTGGGCTCCCAAATACAAGGGAGATACAAAGCTACTGGAGAGGAGTCAAGCAAAGGACCACCAAGCGTTTAAAGGGCAAGGCCATTTCTCCCAGGAGGAAAGGCTGAGAGAAACAGGACTCTTTAGCTTGAAAGATGAGAAGGCTTGGGGGAATTTCATCAATGTGAAATAATACCTGAAAGGAAGGTGGTGTAAAGCAGATGGAGCCAGGTACTTGACAGTAGTGTCTAGTGACAAGATAAGAACCTATGGACTCAAACAGGAGACTCCACATGAGGAAACATGAAAAAACACTTTTTCACTGTGAGGGTGTCTGAATACTGGCATGGATTGTCCAGATAGGTTGAGGGGTCTTCATTTCTGGAACTATTCAAAAGCTACCTGGACGTGGTCCTGGGCAAACACCTGTAGGTGACCCTGCCTGAGGAGGGAGGTTGAACCAGGTGACCAGCAGAGGTCCCTTTCACTCTCAACTATTCTTTCAGAGCTTGCAGTTTAATAAAAAGCTGAACAGAGAAGCTGGGTCAGCAATATCAAAACTAAATGAAAACTCTTCCTCAGAGCATCTGCAGTAGGTTTTTCTGCCTACTACTTCCCCATGGTATCTCAAAATATACTAGGAATTTTCTGTAGGTAGAAACAAGACTGAAATTAAATAAAGAATTCCATTAGACACAGCCATTGCCCCCTTGCAAACAGCAATTTAAACTCACTTATAGAAGCAGTTCTAAGTCAATTTATCAGCAACCAGTACCAAAGGATGCACATCATTACTCAACTATAGCTGAGCTTAGGCAAGCAAAGATAGAGTGTCTGAAACCAAATGAAACTGAGGGAAACCAGGACCAAGAGTGATTTATTTACTTTCACCTAATTTACTTCATCTTTTCTAGAATTTATGTAGAGATTCAGGTTCATTATGAAAAAAAATCAAACAACCTAAAAGACCAGGTTAAAGTAGTGCTTGATCATTTCTCTCTGGAAGGCATTGTAGTAATTTATAATTTACATAGGAAGTCTGGGCAGCATACCCATATTTGCCCTCCCTTCCCCCACCCAGTACTGGCAATGAGCCCAAGGCACAGGGAGAAACAAAGTTAAGAAACAGTTTGACAGTCTGAACTGGTACCTTAGGCAGTTGTAAATAATTTTCTTCTGGTTCTGCATCTCCCAGTGCATTTCTTGCTGTAAGGACCATAATTCATGAGCAGGAACAATTGAATCCATGCTGCACCAGATTATTTGCTGCTTTTGTCATAAAGACAATTCTGGTAACTTTTCAGGTTGATTTATGGCTCTTCCTTATATATTAAAATTCTTATACAACCCAAGAAGCCCTAGCTTGCAGTTTTGGCTCACAAAAGAGAAAACTTAGCTGAAGTACATAATTTTTTCAGGTAATATACAAAAACCGCTGGCCTGCTTGATTCAATACAGTTCCTATTAGAACTACAATCAATAACGTCCATGCAAATCTCTTCTGTTAATGTTACCTTTCTCTTTTGTTGAAATTATAGCAGAAATTGTGAAGTTAAGTTTGGTTTCAACTCACATATTTGTGGGTTTTTATTCTTAAAAGCTTTTTAATAATGATCTTCTGCACGACATACATGACTCTTTTCCAGTTTTATTTTATTTCATTTAGTTTCAGAGAGTAATCTGGTGAATACATTTTGGGGTTTTGGGTTTTTTTTATTTTTTTTTAAGAGTCTGCCATCTGCCTCTAATGTTGTTGAATGGAAGTTTTTTATGCACCTCTTGCCCATGAAAAAGACAGTGCACTGTTGATCCTAAGTGTTGCTGAGTGAGTATTTTCTTGCCATATAAGTAATATTTCTTTGGTAAATTCCACTAAAGCTGCTTGTGCCTCAGTTTTGGTCTCTTCCTTCTGACTGCTAAATGCATGTGCATGCTACCCATGGAGATGATCTTGATTTAAGTGACAAAGTACTAATGATGTTTAGTACGGCGTTCCTGTGTTCAAGCATTCGCCTTCCTGTGGAAAGGAGGCAGCATCAGGCATTGGCTGCACAGTGTAAAACTGGACATGAAGAGCTGTAGCATGATCTCAAAAACACATGCTGTAAAGCTACAGGAGTTGTATTGGACTCAGAGTATTACTGGAACAGTAGAACCTTACAAAAATTACATGAAAAAAAGTGAGGCAAGGTAGACTGACTCCCTAATGAAGCAGATAATGTTAAATTTGGGGAATTATCATTCCGATCCTCTGTGCAAAATATGTTTGGTATCAAAATTGGTAATGTGGAGAGCTAGAAATCTCTTAAAATGGTATATGCATATTTCATACTTGAAGTATGTACATGGAATTTTGTACATACATGGAACTTTACAGGGTTTTAAAAGGCAAATTATTGTTTATTTACAGGGGAAGATAACTTCTTTGGACTGTAATGAAATGCAGTAAACTTCAACACAAATACTAGTCATAGTTTTTAAAGAAGGATTAAGTATGTGTGGAAAAAACTTACTGGGAAAAAACAAATTAATTTGGAAGACTTCATGCAGAAAGAGCATATGGAAGCTTTTGAACTAGCATCCGAAGCACAGGCTTTATCTGAATAGAAGGTAATAGAATACTACAGTGTCTGACAGGTTGGATGACTTTCTTGTCCTTTCAAGAAGGTTTACTAAGAGAGAGCTGGAGTACAAGAGTGATTTAGCTGATTGAATTCCTGTACTTCCTTGATACCTTATAGTTTTCTTATCAGCATGGGAGTCAGAGATTCTTAGCTGCCATGTGACAGAGATAATATTTGTGCAATAAATTTTACTTTTAAATATACCACAGAACTGCATAGCCCCAGTGGAAAAGCAGTGACATTGAAAGTCTCATAGAAAGTTTGGGCTTGGATTCTTTCCTTCTGTTCCATTTTGTAAGAGGTATACATGTTACATTAGCAGCACAAATGCAGACTGTGATCCTGCTTGCCATTAACTGCAAATCAAGTGGGTTTTACACAAGCTGTGGTGTGATTTAGTGACTTGGGATTGTGTGGGATTTGTGGTCAGCTTTCTCAGCCTCAGTGAGGGTGAAATACCTAGAAAAGAGGAAGGATGGATTTGTGGTTTAAGTATGAAATTGCAAAACAGGAGATCTTTCCCTGGTTTGATGACAGATTATTTGATTTGTGGAAAAGTAAGTTTCTGTTTCTTAATTTCTGCTTATGTAAATGGGAGTGTTATTGACTGATTCTTCTGAAAAGAGGACTTGATTTATTAACATTCATAATGTGCTTTAAGACAAGTAGGAAGTCAATAATAGGAAAGTGGACTTGAAAGAACTTATTTAATACCTTCCTCAAAGAAAAGTTACTTGGCAGTAGAATACCCTGAAAGCAGTATCTTCTATTGGTGTGTTTATGTCCAATTAACAGGTTTATGTAACAATTAATATAAATTTTAAAGATCTTCCTGTGTGATTTCTGTCCTATCTACCATATTTACAAATATCTGTCATCTTAAAATATCTGCCACTTGTATCTTTATAGCTCTTTTTTTTTTTTTTTTTTAATATTGCCTGTCCAGATAATGCCAGGGAGTATTCCAGAAACTGTTCCTGTTCTTTTTGTTTTCCCCCTTGTGAATGGTTATAACAACAAAGAGCATACAAAAACCCGGAGTTCATCCTGCAGCAGAAGTGTGGAACACTAAGACTGCTGGGCACAGCCTACCCCAGCTAAAGTAAAAGTCAGTAGAGCTGTTAGAGAGGAGCAGGTCCCACGCACACAAGAAAGGTTCATTTCACTGGACAAAACTAGAAATAAGTTTGTCTTCCTTAGAACTGGCTTTCCCGTTGTTTACACATCTTTAGTTGATGTTCCTTGTATTTTCAGTTACATGTATGGCTCATGACAGTGATTCTTGATCCTTTAATGAGGTATACACTGCAAATATACTCAGCACTGACTGTTGTGGATTTTTGAAACATCACCACTGTCCTGAGCAGTGCATTGAACACCTTCCCGCATGTGTAGTTAAACTGCAGTGTGCCAAATGTCACTCTGTCACACTCACTGTCCCAGAAGCAGCAGCTACCTCACCACTTTTACCCTCCCACAGCAGAATCAGCAAGCCCCTCTCTCAAAGCATTTCTTTGCTGTCTGCTGCCTTATCACCAGGATTCAGATTTGTGTGCAGTCAGATGTGCCTTCATCACTTATGGTGCAGAATACAGGAATAAAATACATACATGGGACTTTATTCCCTGGGAAATTATAGATAATTATCAGAACATAATGGGCTTGCTAATGGCATGGTCAGCTGCAAGTATTTTCAACTCTTCCTCTGCTCTCAACACAGCATATCTCATCAAGTTTAGGGTCTTGATTTGCATAGAAGGTTCTCAATCTGAGCTCAATATACCCATGAGACTAGAAGTCTGAGTTGAAGACCATGACTGATAGTGTGGCTTTTTTGGCACAAGACACATAAAGATAACTATGGAGGAATGGAGAAGAGTAAAAAAACCAGGAAGGATCACTATGCTTGCATAAAATGAACACCCTTTCAGGCAAAATTCACCTTCCTATGAGTTTTGACTTTTTTAGACACAGGAATAGCAGCATTACTATTCAGAATACTGTCTTCCTCTGTGTTTCTGCTTCATTGTTGCTAATTTGCAGTTAAAAACCTATCACGTTATGCTTAACCAAGTGTCTTTAAAAAACTTTCTTGGACACTTGTTTTAGTCAATCATCCAAGTACTAGATGCACAGCTGCTGGACTTCTATTGTTAGTTAAGTCTTGCTGGACATCAGGTCAGCCCACCCGATGGCATCAGCATTTTGCCAGACTTTCATACTGCTTCACTAAGAAAAAGACACAAAAGTGCTTTTTATTGTCATACTGCCAACAACTTCTTCCATCTTCTATATAGGATCTTGATGCATACCCACACGACTTAATACTCCTTTAACTCATCAAGAGAGCTGGTTCTTTGTCAGCTCACTTGGTAATCCTTCTACTGCTGTAGATACGGGAAAATGCCTTGTTAAGAAAACTCCACTTGTGATGATAAACCATTGCCAAAACAAATGAATTCATAAGTGAGTGGATGTTCAGTTCCACTGATGGGAATGGAAGTGTAATGTGTGATCTTTCAGTGACTGGTTAACTGGGTTTTTGGGCGGATGTTCCAAAACAAATTGTAAAGGCAGCAGAAGTTAACCAAGAGCAGACAATCTTAATTAGAATAGGCACCATGTCTGACCAGCACACTAGTATTAACATACAAGAGAGCCAAACAGGCTGTTGAGGAAGTCTTAAATACTCAGTGCAGTCTGGAGAGATTAAATGATCTTACTGCCATTTGTGAGTGAACATGCTTTAAAGGAATAGTTTGTGCTTTAAAGTTGCTGTGTACATTAAGGACCATTATGCAGCATTGCATCAAAGAAATTGATTTTATTACATGTCCCTTTGGACATGAGAGGGAAAGTGTCAGGTTGCCCTAGACCTTAATTCAGAGTGATGTCCAAATGTTGGTTTTGGCACTTGTCCTGGACTTGGCTGTGGTGCAATTTGTGGACAGTTTTTTCTATAAACTGGAAAGGCGCATGCAGATGCTGGTACCAGAAAGAAATCCTTGTGGTTATCACAAAGAGGTTATCTCCCCTTTTACCCATTAAATCTTCATAGTGATTTCACTATGCATGGTCTGTTATACCACATCACACATCCAAGAGAAATAAAAAAATTATCAATCAGTCAAGAGCTGGCAATCAGTTCTATATTTCAGCAAGTATCTAATACAAGCCAGATGCTCTTCTGTCTTTCCCAAACAGCACCATGTTATTGCATTCACTGCTTGGCTATCTGCTTCTCATGTGAATGGAGGGAACCAGGTTTGGTCCTCAGTGCAGTTTTTATGTGTGAGTCCTCCAAGGGGGCTTGCATGTTATCTGAGAACAAGTAAAAGCACCTTGCAGAATCATCTCCTTGTAGCTTCTACAGTTGTTCTTTCTCTGTGTCTCAAAAGTTCTGGGCTGATGCTGTGGACAGAAAGCTAATCATAGGGATTGTATGGTCATGAAAAGATGAAAAAAAGAGGGAAGGAGCATTGGAGGGGGTCTTCTGCTCAAACATGATCAGGAAGTGGTAAAACCATTCTGATGAAAGGTGGAATTTTTGAAGGCTTACTGGCACAATTTGTATCTTGTGCAAAGAAGTGGCCACCTTTGTGCAGTATTACTTGAATTATCTGTGAAGTGTTTTGAGGGTGGAAAATGCTCTGCACAGAACTACCAGCTGAAATCTGAAGCTTTAAGTTGTGGTTGGCATCCAACTGCTTCCTGAAGGGTTTGGCTCTGTGTTACAGCACAAACCAGAGAAAATCCTTGTTTTCTTCTTCTAGACTACAGCCAGACCCTTGTAGGAGCAGCTGATGAGCTTTAGCCTTGATGTAGGCACAAATCAAACAAATGCTGCAACCCAGTCCAAGTGGTTGACCCCATCTGTCTGCAATCAGAGAGAACTCAGAACAGCTCTGACCCTAAACTGGTGGCAGGCTGCTATTAGAAGTACCCTTTCGTAAATCCCAAAGCCGTAGTTCATAGAAACCAAACAAAAATAAGGGCTGCATTTTAACATGTTAGTGGTGAGTACAGATGCAGTCATTGCTGTCGGTAGTGGTGCAAGCACATAATATAAACTGTGTGCTTAGTGTTTAAACTTGTCAGTTTTTCTTCTGGACCAGGGCTGGGACACCTGATGTCTCACACCTGAGAGCTATTAATAGGAGTGTTTGAGACAGCAAAAAACAAATACACCTTGTAAGTCTCTAAAACAGCTTTGCTGTTGGGGAGGTTTAGTTGACAAAGAAGTCCAAATCGTCACGCTCTTGGCTTTAGACAGGAGCTTTGCAGAGAGGAGGGCGTAACCATCTTCCTTCAGGAAGTTCAAGATACAAAAGCTCATGACAAGGAAGCCCACCCTTCCCCGTACCCTCAGGCTGCGGTTTGTGCCTGTGTGCCCGCAGCAGCCGGCGCTCCTTGCCGCTCTCTCCCGCCACAGGTGTCCCACGCACCCAGGTGCCCCTGGCAGGGGGAGGCGGGCCGCGGGCGCCTCTGCCGGGGGCGGGCGGTGCTGCCGCTCCCCGCGCCGCGCCTCCTCCGCCTGGCAGCCAGGCGGGCAGGCAGGGAGACCGGGACGGGGAGCAGGAGAGGGGAAGGGAGGGCGCCGAGCTCGCCGCCGCCCCGGAGCTGTGGCAGCGCGGCCGGCCTGGGCGGCAGCCGGACCCCCGCCCGCCCACGGTAGCGCCTCCGCCGCCCGCCCGCTCCGCCTCGGGGCCAGCGGAGCCCCCGCCGGCCATGGAGCTCTCGCTGCGGCTGCTCCTGGCGTCCTGCCTCTCGCTGGGGGCGGCCGGGGAATTTGACAGAAGGTAGGCGCGGGGAGAGCGGGGCGGCGGCCGGGACCGGCCGGGCTGGGCGAAGTCGGCGTTCCCTCGGGGAGAGCGGAGGGAGCCCGGGCTCTCCACTCTCTGAGGCGGGGCGCTGCGGTGGCCCCCGGGCTCCTGCCTGGCTCCCGGCGGCGGCCGGAGCCCTCAGCGGGACGCTTGTGGCGTTCCCGATCCCCGCTGAGGGCAGGTGGAGGCGCGGAGCCGCCGGTGCCGCTCCCGGGGCTCCCCGGCACGGAGCTGCCGGCCCCCCGCGCCTCCCGCCCCGCCGAGCGCCGCGCCTTGCTCGGCAGCCTGAGCAGGGCTTCGCTGTAAGAGAAGTTTATCGCTCAGGAGGGGCTGCGTCCCGCAAGAATTAAAAACAAAGCGCATCGCGTGCCGCGGAGATAAAATTAACTTATTGACGCCCGGAGGCGCTCGAAACAGACGGGCGGCGGAGATCGCGACTCAAGTTCCGACACGAAGCTCGGGGCGCGTGTGCCCGCCGGCCGTGCCGTGCCGTGTCGTGCCGTGTCGTGTCGTGTCAGGTGCCGTGTCGTGTCGTGCCATGTCAGGTGTCGTGCCATGTCAGGTGTCGTGTCGTGTCGTGCCGTGCCGTGTCGTGTCGTGCCGTGTCAGGTGTCGCCTCAGGGAGCGGGCACCGCGCCGTGCGGGACAAGCGGCCAGCGCGACCCCCGCCCTCTCCAGGGTTTCTCTCTTTTTCATAGGATCTGTTCAAACGCAGCGCTCACGGGATTTCAGCCTGGCGTCAAAAGACGTTACTGATTTGTGTCAGTAGTTTAGAACTGCGTGAGGCCGTGGTATCTTTTCCTTGGAACAAGGGAAGAGTACAGCTCTCCTTTTATATTTAATTTCTGTTTAACAGTCCAAGAAGCTTTTGTTTTAATTCTTTTTTTTTTTTTTTCCTTTAATGTTTCAGTGAGAAAGTTTGGCCGTATCAGTGAGAAAATTTTGCCATATATTGTGAACTAGAACAATGCCTAAACTTTATGGTGATGTTTATTCCATACTATAAATTCTGTTTCAGGCTTCTGAACCTCTGTTCAATGCCAGCCTGGGAGTGGCAGCAGTGAGTGTACGGCAGAGCATATCAGCTTTTTCAGGCTTTGCTCAGTTTTCCTAATTATCTTCACCTATTGTCATTTGCATTTTTTGAGCTAAACGAAGTATTACTGATAGAAATATCCTAGGCTCAGCTGAGAGCAGTTACTCTCTTCAAAATCTTCAAAAAAAAGTAAAAAAATTATATAGCTTTATGCAGGAGAGGTTTTTGCTGTTGTCTTTTGGGGTTGTTGGTTGGTTGGTAGGGTTTTTTTTTAGTCTAGGATGATTTTAGCTACTTTAAAAATGTTTCATCAGACTTCGTTGAACTGTCTTCTACAGGTGGCCCAGACAAATAGTCTCGTCTGCAGGACTGTGTCGGTTTGGAAGCAGAATTGACTGCTGCTGGGGCTGGGCCCGAGTGGCCTGGGGACAGTGCCAACGTGAGTATCGCTGCTGCTGGGGCTTCTAGTCACTTGTAGAGAAGGCTTGTACACACCTAGTCACGTCTTCACACACATCCTTACAGTGCAGGGCTAGGCTTTTGCATGTGTGAGCCTGACTGACTTGGAAGGATGCTGTCATGTTTAAATTCTGCCTGTTTTTAGCAGTGCTAAAAATGATTGCAGTCGAGTAAGGTAAAACGGAGTTAGGGCAATGAGAGTTTGTAGATTTCTTTTTGGTTTCCACTTCGTTTCTTGCTTTGGTCTTATAACCTGTTGTAACTACACTGTGTCATGTTACAGGCACTGCAGGATGACAATACTTGCATCCAAGAAGGAAACCAAAACTACTGATATTTCACTTAGAAAATTGATGGAAATGTTCCAATTAAGTATTAAGCTCAAGCACTCTTTCAGTAACCCTAAACTGAGGGAATATATCTGCCTGACAGCATCCTTTTACTGGGTCACATGTGACAAGAAACATCTCACATCTGTCTAGACTCTTTGATATGACTGCAGGATAAACCAGTAGATAAGTCTTCATCATTAACTACACCTTCAATAAGAATTCTGTGGTGGCAGCTAGTACTGTGTAGAAGTTAAAATTGTTAGGAGGGATGTAGAGACCTCAGCTTGTTAAAATTACAGCCTTTGATACTGGGGATGCTTACTCATGTGTTTAGCACTGATTCATAAGGGACATCCTGAAGTTTTTGCAGGAGCAAGCCTATAAACACTGGCCCTTAGCTTTTTTTATTTTTTTTTAAAGACACGAACACATGTGGACAAAATAACTTTCTGCCAAGCCATTTTCAAAGTAAAACAGGTGTTAAATGCTGTAAGTTTCATAGTCTGCAGAGCAAATATTTGGCAAAAGATAGGAAAAGCCTTGGAAATGCAACTCTCAGCAAAGGTTTTGTTCAAATCTGTAAAAAGCAAGACTGGTTTCTCTCTTCCCAACTATGTTAGAAGCCCACGAGGTTTAATAGATACAGAAGATGACTACTAAAAAACTATGGAAAGTACTTCTGAAATACAACATCTCTTATACTGTTTCTTTGATGCAGAGTTCTCAGGTTGATACCTCTCAGGCTATTCCATGAATAATTTTTTGGACTCTGACTGGTAACAAGTAGTCCTTTCCTTGTCATGAATATTTATGAAGAAGGAAGAACAATATGTAGGAGGTTGATTGAGGCTACTCCAGAGGCAACAGGATCTATGTCTATCTTTCATGATATAATTTTATTTGAAAATCATTCTGTGTTTAAATGTTTGAGGCTATGAAGGCTTAACTGGCAAATATCAGTAATTTTCATTATTAAAAAAAAAAAAAAAAAATTAAAGATTTCAGACTACTGTATCACTGTGGCCCTTTTCTTAGACAAGTTGTCTCCCATGTTATGACCATAAATTACAGCTCACATTGAGGTGGAAGTCAATTTCTCATTATTACCAGATCTGATTTGCGTTTGCATTTTTATGGTCTTGGGAGACAGGAATAGCATAAAGTGATACTATCAAATGATTAATAATTAAAAATTGGAAATGAGACAAAAGTAATAATACAGAGAAACTATAATTTATTTTTTGTTCTTTGAATTTTGTCAGTTAGGTAATTTTTAGTGCTAGCTTTTCCAGATACTATAAATGCCTTTTTTTTTTTTTTTTTTTCCTTAAGGCTAGAGGTAGGTGAATTCTCACCTCCTTTCACTACATGGTAGTCCGTTATTCACAAATTTGTCTCCATGCATGTTTAGAAGACGCATAGATAGATATTTTCTGGGGTGATCTCCAGTAACTGGGACCAGACTTTCAAAATAATACAGTTATCACTTAGGTGTCAAAAAGCATTTCCTCCTTTTTTTTCTTTACATACTGATATTTTTTGAATTGCTGGAGCAGAAGAGCCTCAGATATTTAGGTGAAAATTTTACTAAAACCATCAGCAGCTCCTTCTCTGTTTTAAATGGTAGACAAACTACTGGCAAAATAAAACACGAAAATCTGCCCCAGTTGCGGGTGGTGAAAATTCCAGACATATCACAAAGCAGATTACACTAAATGAAAATGAATCTCTCTAGTGCTTGCAGCCAAATAGAAAATCTGTAGTCAGCCCTCCACTTTGGGAATGTGGCACCCAGTATGAGGGATTAACCTGGCAGAGAAGGCAACATTCCTGGGCTCAAAGGAAAACTTGGGGTATTTTACTGTACAAAGGAATATCGCTGAAATTTTTCCAGAAAGCGCAGTACATGATTATTTCTTCTGCTTTCTCTCTGGTGAAAGGCAAAACGCTTAACCCCATCCCCAAAATAAATAAACAGAGTGGCATAAATAGATGTCAGACTTTCTCTACTAGATGTACATTTTCACTGGTGTTTTAGTAGAAGTTCTGTTTGCGCAAAAGAAACAAGTATAGACCCAGGCTTAAAAATCAGTAATGGGACCAAATTTATAAATCTGTCCAAAAAAAGAAGCTTCTAATATTTAGGCAATAATGCTGAGCTCTTTATTGGTGAATTGGAACTGCTGTTTTTCAAACCAGCTTGAGGCATCCTTGGTATGCCTGCAACTGCTACAGCACCTTTGGACTCTCACCTGCTTACTCATGCATAATTTACCATGCAGGCACTAATTATCTCTGAATTTATCCTTCTGACAACAAATGGAAGGTGAGAGCCATGCTGGAGCCAGAGTGGAGCAGGCACACAGATACATGTCAGGGTGGTCCCCCTTGCAGAGACCTCTGAACTGGGATGAGCCAAGGGCACGTGGTCACTAATGTACCTGGATATGTTTTCTGCTGTCCAGCTGAGTTGTTCCACCAAGCACGTGTGGGCATGCCCTCTGCCCACAGCTATTGAGAAAAAAATGTGATTGTTTCAACCAGCTGTGTGACTTAAGGTAATGGTTTAATTTTGACATGCTGAAGCCTGGATATGTGAGCTCTTACAGAGCAGGAGTATGGTGCAGCTGACAAGTGTCATTAGGGCCTTAAGCCTCGGTGACTCTGTGCTCCTGATCTTCCATCCATAATCCATCCAAGGAGTTGCAAGTCAAACTGAACTGTGCTAGCTAAACTTGGTTATGTGAAGTGTGAAGTTATTCCTTTTATGTCCCTTTGACTGGCAAAGGAGTGCACGTGGAGCATAATCATGCTTAGTGCTGCTTAGCAACACCACTCAGCATAACTCAGCTGTCTTCTGCTCTTATAAACATGCAGGAAAAAGTTGAAATAGGGCTCGCCTTTAATTTACACTTCTTTCTTTATAACATCCTCTTTACACCAATAAAGACTTGTGCATGTAGGTCTGATCTGTCTGTAAACTCGCTTCCAGAGCCTGTCAGTGTCAGCTGTAACATCTCAGCCAGTAGAAATATTCGCTCTGCAGTGACATGAAATTCCCTTCCCAAATGCCCTTTCAAATTCCCGTAAATGTGCTTAGAAGGTGTCCTTCACACTGAAATACTCAAGAACTTTGAAACAGGTTGGATTTTTTTTTATTTATTTCTTGCAGATTTTGAACACCCAAGCAAGATCTATGTTTGGGCAGCTGAATGCATTTTGAGATTGAGTTACATTTGTTCAGCCCCTTTGAAAAATATGCTTATATTTTTATCAAATTAACTGTCATTTCTTAGTCCTTATAAATTTAAAATCCATCCACACTTGTTTAGTGGCTTAGATTTAGGACTGCACATGTCTTCCATTATTAGCATAACTAAGTAGTTTTTCTTAAATTTTGATTTGGTATGTAAACCAGATAAATCAGTTAAACCTAGGGTGTAGAATGACTAATTTGGAAGCAGCAGAAATGATGTTTAAGCACCAACTATTAGCTCCCATGAAGTGCCCTCATCGTTGTTAGAGTTGATCCTTTATACTGAGAGACTCACAGCATCAATACTGTAAAGTTAGATATTAAATATCCTGCTTGAAATTAGTCCAAAAATCCCTTGTTGTTGCCCAGCCTGTGGGATTTACTCACACTTTAATTAGTAGGAGTGGGAGTAATAGCTGTAAGTGGGAGTAATCACACAAAAGCCTACCTCTGTGAAAGATGGTATGTTGATAAAGTACCTGATGAAATATGTTTAAAAATAGGGTTGTTGTTGCCTTGCTTTGTGTCTTACTGTTGTGTGTGCAGCTGAGCTATAACCCAAAGCAAAAGTGAGGGTAGAAGGAGTTTCTTCTGCATTTCTTTTCTCAGAGCAGGAGAGTTGACTTCCTGTGAAGAGTATTTTTGGTGAAACTAGGTATCAATAGTGCATTTTTAATTCCTAAATGCTTTTGCATTGTAATGCAACTGCATCTATGGCACTGAATGTGTTGTCCTAACCCAGAGCCCATTCAAGGGGTTTTAAAGGACACAGAGAAAACCAAATCAGGACGTGTGTCCTTGCACACATCTTGCACAAATGCAAAAAATAATTCTTTGTGGGTATTTTTGCCACTCATCTATCCAGGTTCACTCAAAACTATTCTTAAAACTAATGGTCTGTCTGCCTCTTTTTTAGCTGGCCTACAAATATCTCTGTAGTTCTTTCAAAAGCTTTAAAAATGGTTTCCGCCTCTATGTGTGTATCTTTCATAAAAAAAATACACCTGCTTTGAACCCGGCTTTGTGTCTGTCTGTAATTGATTTGTACACCAGTTGTATGTAGTCAGGGTACACTGCAGATGTAAAGATTATTTCAAAATTTTAGCTGCAGTTTAACAGCAAAAAACTGTAGATAGAGATAATACTTTAACATAGATCTAAAAGGTCAAGCAGGATTTTTTAAAGAAAAGCAGTATGAAGTGGCTTGAATTGTCATTCTGCATTACAGTTTGGACAACTCCTTTGCTAGAGGTGATGGCAAAAATGGTTCCTTTTGCTGTATTAACATAGATTCAGAAGAGAAGACTTGATCTGCAGCAGATCTATTGTCAGATCCTCTGCTGACTGGAGTCTGTGTGACTGTTGGAGTCAGCAGATTTTGTCTGATGGATAGAAAGTTTGACCAACAGATGATGCTTAACAGAAATAAAATCCCACTGAAAGTGGAGTTAATATGCAGTGACATTTGATGACTTCACCTGTTTCTGTGTGTAGTTATCCTTAAACAGTGAGAAAGTCTATGAAGGCTATCTCCAGAAGGGGTAGTGAAGATGAAAGTGCTCTTTCAGAGAGCCCATCCCTTTTAACTCCATCTGGTTATCTCCCTGTGCTGAGGCTTGAGTGTTTTACCTTGGAAGCAAACCCAGAGTAGGTCAACAAAGTAGCTTTCCACCACAAATGGCTTAAAGGCCTAGGGACAGAACAGTCAAGAATGTATAAAGTCAAATCATTACTTTACATCTCCCCTTAGATTTGCATCATTAAAAAAACATTAATTGAAGGATGTCAGGCTGGCATTTAGATCTAGCCAAACCTAGTAGAAGGCATATGGTTTCAGGAAGTTCTAAGGAGGACTTGGAAGAGAGAGGAGCTTGTTCAAGTTGATGTGTAGCAGATGCAGGCATAACTGAGTGCTTTGCTGGGAACTGTGCATGCTGCTGCCTTCTCACTAGCCTTGGGAAGGCTCTTGCAGTGTCTGTGCTGCTGCTGCTCCTGTCCTAATGAGCTCAAAGGCTGTGTTCCTGTTCTGTGCAACCTTTTACAGGGGTGTGAGGTGGTGGGAGGGGGAGGAAGCAGTGGCTGGGATCTCATTGATGCATGGAAGGAGATTTTGTATAGCTAACAATCAAATTGGTGGGAGTTTACCCATATAAATCATCCAACAAATCAATGGGAGAAGAGGCCACGGGCTGCTGAGGACTTCTGTTTCCTGCACATACCACTGCTTTCAGTGGAAATGGCAATTCTGTATAATCCGCGATGCACAAAAATAAAACCGTGATTGTCTCAATAATGAGCTGTGAAAATTCTGGTTTCTAGGAGGCTGATCCACTAGCAGAGGCTTCCCTAAAGTCAATAAGAGTTTTGCTACTGAATTTTTGGTTGCAAGATCACAGTCTGAATCAATGCATTGTGTTGGCAGTGTTTAATAGATACTGATATGAAGCATATTTGCTTCTTATGAGATGACTGATATTTTTGTGCATCCCTGGTACTTTTCAAAGAAAAGGCATTTTATACAGAATTGCAATACTGCTTTACACTGCTGTTCAAGAATAAAAATGAGGTTTTGCTATTTTTATTCAGTTCGTTTTCCAGTTTAGAACCTTTATGCTTTTGAAACATAACTTTACTGTATTAAAGATACAGTATCCTTTTCCATTTCCCTACTGAATTCCTAGTGCACTTCATATGGAGATTAGTAGTTTTGCAGCCCACTTTTTTCCTAAGGAAATGTCAAGAGTAACCTGATTTGACCAATTACAACTGTAGTGTATTTGTAATGTCATCTTCTCTGAAAGCCCAGCAACAACCCGAGGAGTTTCCTTCCACTGTAAGCAAAGCTAGGGGACTTCCTAGTCAAAACTAATTTAAAAGTATAAGTTGCAGTCATAGAAAACCCTTAAGTGTCAGTCTACTGACTACTTAAACTACAAAGGGCTACAAACTACTATTTTACTACTTAAAATACAAAGGGCTGCTGTTGCTCAAGTCCCAGCCTGCTGTCACAAGGCTGTATAGCCTAACAAGCCATGCTGCTAAGATTAAAACTTACTGGCAAATAAATTGATTTTGAATAGCCTGAAACATATATCTGTGTTTTCATCTGAAACATATATCTGTATTTCATCTTATTTAAGTTTTGTTGCATGTCTTGTTTCATGTGGTAGCAAGAGCTGGAAAGGTTTCTAAGTATTACTTTTAATTTAGATGACATTACATTTTTAAACATGGTGAAAATCACCAATAAATTTGTATGCCAACATGTTTATTGGTTGCAGATGTTCAGATACATATAAATGGACATAATTTTAATTGCTCTCAAATTAGCATCTAGATGCTAAGCCTTTGTCTTTGAGCTGTGGAGACACAGCATTAAATTAAAAATATATGCCCGTACTTAAATGAAAGGATACTGTGTCTTTAAGGAAAGCATTTGTTTTCTGTTGATGGAAATGTTGAACCTGAACCGTGAAACATGAGAATTTTTGCAACTACTTACTGTATGAAACGTGACAAAATGTATGTATTTGCTTAGTTCATTGAATAAGAATAGCATCACATCATTATATTTAATTACTCTTATTTTTCAGAATGTTTTTTAACTCTCATAATGAAATACTGATGTAAGGTATTTCCATTTTTAAATGTGTACCAGAATTTTTTTTTATTTCAGAAAAGCTCTGAATGTTGAATGTATGTAATTCTCCAGGAATGTAACAAGTTGATAAAAACCACAGCCAAGTCCATCCTCCTTACAGAGAGAAAAAAAAAAAAAAAAAAAAAAAAAAGCTGGAATTTCTCTTTTGGATATTTGTTTTGCAGCGTTCTACGTCTTAAGGCAGAGAATAGCCAGCCTAAGGTGCCAGCCCAAAGGTTAGCTGAACATATTTTTTGAAATAATTTTGACAAGGTTATGACTTGGAGTTATGGCCTTGAAGTCATAAATTTACTTGAAAATTATAATATGTGACCGGAAGGTAATTTTTTGTGTTGTTTTATTTTTTTTAAACATTTGATTTGGGGAAGATGAGGGGGGAAAGAGATTAACAGGGCTGTTTTATCCCAGACATCTATACAGTGATACACTTATTTTCTAAAATACAGCACTTTTCCCTTTTCACTCCTTTTCTTTATTTTACCCTCAAGTCCTGTGCAGTATTTTTCCATTTCTGCAAATTGTCTGTACTCCCAGCAATGCATTTACAAGCTGTCAGACCTAGGAGGCCTAATTTGCTTTCATGGCATTGAATCATGTGCAGTGGGAGGTTATTTTGGGATGGCTGAGACACTTATTGCCCCCCACTGCCTGCTTTGCACTTCCACTACAGGTTGTCCTTCCCAGAACAGGGAAGCTTTACAGCCCTTGGTCTCCAGCAGTGTAGAACCTGGCATGACAGAGCAAAATGAAATCAACATAGTTTACTTTGCTACCCAGGGCTGTAGTCTGCTGCTGCCTGGGAATTGATGTGTCTTGTTTGTCCCTGGCTCACTGGTGATGTTCCAGATGGCTGGGAGCTGGCCAATGTGACACCCATTCACACAAAGGGTGGGAAGGAGGATCCTGGTCATTACAGGCCAGTCAGCCTGGCAGCAGTACCCTGTCAGGTTATGGAACAGAACTGAGTGTCATCACACAGCACTTACAGGATGGCCAGGGTAGCAGACCCAGCCAGCATGGGTTTAGGAGGGGTAGGTCATGTTTGACCAACCTGGTCTCCTTTTATGTCCAGGTAACCCACCTGGTGGATGCAGGAAAGACTGTGGGTGTTGTGTACCTGGACTCCAGCAAGGCCTTGGACACTGTCTCCCCCAGCACACTCCTGGAAAAGCTGCAGCCCAGGGCTTGGACAGGAGCACTCTGTGCTGGGTTAGGAACTGGCTGGATGGCAGGGCCAGAGAGTGGTGGTGAGCAGTGTTGCATCCAGCTGGGGGCCAGGCACCAGTGGTGTCCCTCAGGGTCTGTGCTGGGGCCAGTCCTGTTCAATATTTTTATTGATGACATGGATAAGGATATTGAGGCTTTCATTAGTAAATTTGCAGATGACACTAAGCTGGGAGCATGTGTCGATCTCTTGGAAGGATGAAGGGCTCTGCAGAGAGACCTGGAATGGTTGGATGGATGGACAGAGTCCAATAGGATGAAGTTTAATAAGTCCAAGTACCAGGTCCTGCCTTTTGGCCACAATAACCCCTGCAGTGCTACAGGCTGGGGTCAGTGTGGTTGGACAGTGCCCAGGCAGAAAGGGACCTGGGGGTGCTGGTGACAGCCAGCTGGACATGAGCCAGCAGAGTGTCCTGGTGGGCAAGAAGGCCAAGGGCATCCTGGCCTGGATCAGGAATGGTGTGGCCAGCAGGAGCAGGGAGGTCATTCTGCCCCTGTACTGGGCACTGGTGAGGCCACACCTTGAGTGCTGTGTCCAGTTCTGTCCCCTCAGTTTGGGAAGGACATTGAGATGCTGGAGCGCATCCAGAGGAGGCAACGAGGCTGGAGAGGGGCTGGGAACACAAACCCTGTGAGGAATGGCTGAGGGAGCTGGGGGTGTTTAGCCTGGAGAGAAGGAGACTCAGGGGTAATCTTACCACTGTCTACAACTTTCTGAAAGGTGGCTGTAGTTGGGGGGGAGTTGGTCTCTTTCTCCAGGCAGCAACTGGAGGATTGAACAAGAGGACACAGTCTCAAGCTGCACCAAGGGAAATATAGGTTGGATATTAGAAAAAAGATTTTATTGGAAAGAGTGATAAAGTAGTGGAATTGTCTGCCCCGGAAGGTTGTGAAGTTGCCATCCCTGGATGTGTTTAAAAAAGATCAGATGTGGCACTCGGTGCCGTGGTTTAGTTGAGTTGTTAGGGCATGGGTTGGACTTGATGATCTTGAAGGTCTCTTCCAGCCTAGTGACTCTGTGATTCTGTTTGCATATCACTGTGGCCAAGGCACGGATCTCAGAAAGGGAGGAGCAAAGTACTCAGCCATTCATCTGTCTGTGAAATCAGCTTTGTTTCTGTGATACAGAAGCTACTCTGCTGGAGCTAGTGGATGTTTTATATTCGAATAAACAAAATATCAGTAGGATCCAGTTTGTTTTCTGTCAGCACACAGAGACATTCATGCTATCCTGTTTCTTCCTGTTGGAATTCTGTAGACACATAGAAAAATTCAGGGAACAAGCAGACATTTGAGATGATAAGCGCCATTCTTTAAGCGGTTTTAGTGAACCACTTGAAATGCAACCATGAAGCTTGACAGAGCATGAAATATTTCTGGCTTTTCTAAATTTGTGTGTGTTAGGTCAGATTTTTGCTGATTTTTAAGAAAAGAGTATTTAATTGTGTAAGCATTAGATTAATGTCTACTGACTTCATTAAATCCCATTGATTTCAGTGTTACCAGTGCTTAAGTTATGCATGCTGTGTAGTGCTGTTCTGAATAGCAAGGCTTTCATAAAGTAGGGTCTGGATTTGTTTGTGTGGTTTAGAAACACATTTGGCAGCGGTCATAACCAAGCCAAGAATTCACTGCAGTGAATGGCCCACACTAGTTGCAGTTTGTCATGTTAATGTGCTCTTACCAGAATCATATGTGCAAACTGAGTAACTGATTTACTCGGGCAAGTGTTGGAGTTGTGCATGAAAAATAAGAAGCCTCTTACTTTATGGAATGTATGTTTCAGATAAAAACTTAAGCATGCATTTTGACAACATTCATGTCACAAATAGGGGCAAGTAATTTTGAAGAAGTATTCAGGCATTAGATACTACCATTTTGTCTAATGGTTATTGTCAATTTCTAGTTATGGAAGTTTGTTAAGGACATTGATTGTCTTCCTCCAAAAAAAAAAAAATAGAGTAAGAAGTGTTGTACAGATGAAATTATCTGAAAATTAATACCAAGTTGCTCTAGTCAGGCTTATTAATTATCTCTGCAGAGATATATTCTGTGACTACTATTACACTTACTTGGGAAGCAAAGTCACTTTTTCAGCAGTAGTTCTCTAATGTGAGTTATGTGTATGATGTGTTTTTACTACCTTCTAGTAACCTGGTGGTTACTAGAAGAATGCATCAGCTTTATGCATTCTCTTGCAGTTGTGAGTAATTGAAGTATGTAGTTGAACAAAGAAGAAATGTGCAACTCTGAAAGTTCTTTAATGTTTTATTTTACAAACTAGCTCATACTTTTGGGATCCTAGATCAAAATTACTGTGAATAAGGCAGTTTCATTTTCCTGAGCGTGTTTATGTGATTGCATAATTTACAAAGAATTGCAAAAAGTAAACAGAAAGAGAGAGATGTGAGCTGCAGCTGACTCTGTGGGAGAGAAGTTTATGGAACTTGGTGTTGTGTTCTGTGAGCACCTCAGGAGAAAGGCAACCAGGTTCAGGTGAAGGAGGCAGCATTAAGGAAAGCTGCTTTCACCAGCATGCAAGTCTTGTTAGAAAGCTAGCACTGGGGCAACATAAGAAATGATCTGAAGATGGGAAATGTGTTCTGCAATCAGCAGTGTAAGGGGATCCAGTGAAGGTTTGTGAAGCTGAATACATTATGTAATCATTTCTGGGCTGCTGCACAAATTACTTGCTGAGCCTGAGCAAATTGAATTTTAAGGAGCTGGGATCTGGAGTCAGAATAAATTGGGGGCTGTATGTCACTTGGGAAGAGAGGGCAGAAACAGGGCCATTCAGGCAGATGGTTAGCACAGTTTGTTTCAGATGCAGGTATTTCTGTGCATAATTTTAGTCTTCAGAGGGATGAAAAAAAAAAGGTTAGAAATAGAGAGGCAAAGCAGAGAAAAAGAATGTAAGAATTATACTCAATGCTGTTTTAATGAAAAACATAGCTAGGAGTGTTGGAAAACTAAAGAGAATTGTAATTGCTAGACATAGTCCATTAAGAAAGCTCAGGGATTTCCATGGTTGGCCACAAATGAAGAGGAATTAGTCAGGTAGGAACCAGGCAGTGCAATCTTCTGGTTAGGACTCCACCAAACAGTGTTTGGTAGTCAATAAATAGATCATTAATGTTAAAAATCTAGAAGAGGAGGAATAAGAGGGGACAGCATGTGGTAGTTACCCATGCCCTCAAAAGTGGGCAGCTTAGGTAGGAACTGAGTCTGAGGGGTACTTCCAAA
Source organism: Certhia americana (assembly GCA_018697195.1). Taxonomy (NCBI): domain Eukaryota; kingdom Metazoa; phylum Chordata; class Aves; order Passeriformes; family Certhiidae; genus Certhia; species Certhia americana. The sequence continues at coordinate 18,572,390 of CM031860.1, forward strand.
GCAGTTCTGAGGGAACTGTGTGCAGTGAGAAAATACAGATGAAGTGAAAAAAAAAAAAAAACCAGCGTTACAAACCCATAATGAATTTGTTGAATGTGTTTTTCATTTGTTGTATTTATGCAACAATTTAAAAAATAATAATTCACAATGATTGAGTCATGACTGGATACCACCAACAGCAAGCAGTGGCTGGGAAGATTGGTTTCTGGCTTTTGCACAAGCATAACCCATGCTAACAGCATGTGAATTGCACCAGAAATTCTTTCTTCCACTCTCCCACGCTTGAAAAAAAGAAAACAAACAAACAACCAATATTAAACCCAAACCACTCATTCACATTTCAATTCCTTGTGTTAATTTTACAGGAAATTTAATTTGTCCTGAAGTTTAGGTGAGACTTAAAATGTGGTGTTTGTCACCTTATTTTGGAGGAAAAAGGTAGTTCTTGCCAACCTTGAAAATATATACTTAGTTTTATGGCCAAATAAAAGGCTCTAGGCTATCTCCTTGAAGTTAATGGGAACTGAGAGCAAATCTTCACATCTGACCCAAAAAAAAAGCATTTAAAATGATCTAAATGAAATGAATAATTATGAGACCAGAGGGTTTTTTTTTGCTGATATTCTCTTGAGTGGATTGGGCAATAAAGTGAAAGGGAAGGTTTAGTTATAGTTTGTTCTATGGCACAGATAAAAAAGCAAGACTTGACTAAAGACAAAAATTGCTGTGCTTAGGATTTTTTCTCCTGTCTACATCAATCCACGTTCCTACCCAATGGGAGTGCAGCTTAACAGCTTTCAGAGGGAAATCTTTGAAGATGTGGTAGGTCTGTTTTGATGCTGATTCAACAGTAAATTAGTGGTCTCATTTTGAGTGGCACTTGTCTATGCAAGTATAGTTTTAACTTTTGTTTACAACAGTTGCTATTATAAAGAGTAGAAAGTTTTTAACTGATTTTTGGCAGCCCTTTCCAGACTTTTCTGGATTTCACTGCCCTTTTTGTTTGTAAGAGAGTGACTTTCTCAGCCTGGTGTAACCCTTCTGTCTGTATTTCCTGCTTCCCTAGTAGAGAAGCAAGTGTTACATAACAGTCTGAAATCCGGGGACATGGCTTATTTCAGTCATTGTAAATGTGGGTCACTTGGGAGGAAATTATGGTTTATTGGTTGTGGAGGAATTGTTAAATTTCCAAGAGACAGAAAGTAGTAAATGGGTGACTTTTCTTCTCCATGACTTGTGAGTCTACTTGTTTTCAAAAAAATGCAGAAACTCCATTTTTCTGTGTGTGAACTGAGTGACTGAAGTATTCTGTTATGTTGTATCTGGAGGCTTGCAAAAAAACAAGTAGAGTGGAGAATTAAAACCCCCAGTCACATCAGCACATGTAGTGTATGCTCAGACTCATGCCAAGCAGCTGAAATAGTTGTCTGCTATTAAAAGAAATGCTGAAAGTCTGGCTTAAGCTTATTTTTGTACCTGCATCTGGTTGTTGCCAGTGTTCAAATAGAGCTTGTTGGGAGTCAGTGAGTGGATTTACTGCCTTGTATGGGCAGCCTCTCCTTTGAATAAGGACTTTCATGCTGGAGGTGGCAGAGCTGGAGCTGACCCACCCCTCTGGGCCTAGTCACTCTGGTAGGGGTCAGGGGGGACCCCAGCCAGGCTTGCAGACTTGGGTGGACCATCTGAGCACTCTGCAAAGCCCCAATAAAGTTAATAGGAAGATACACAAGTTTTATCCTGAGGGTGGCTTGATTCCTCATAGGAAATGCCATCAGATTTTTCTGTGGTGTTGGCTGAGCTACAGATGTTGTTAAGCCTACTGCAAGGCGTTTTTCTCCTGTACGTAGAAATTCTACAGTTGTAATATTGTATTGAATTTCAGCTGTGTCAAATAGGATTCATAATGCTGAAGCAGCCCAAGTTCATAGAATGTACTCTATAAACAGGTTTTATAAAGGTTTATATATTTATTTTATAAATAAACAGGTTTTCTTCAAGAACAGTGTTTGTCAGCAAACAAAGGTTTCCAAATACCCATTTAATATGCAAAACCCCCAGTGTTTTTTGATGACTTTATGAATAGTGGATTGCTAGTCATTAGGAAGCTTTCCTTGGAGTGACAGGGATTTTCGTCTTCAAGTATGAGTTGGTTTTTTTTTTCTCTATCTGAGCTGCTGCTAATGTGCAATCTGTGCATTTGAGGGAGGGACCAAAGCTTTAAAAAACTCAGCTAAACTAAAGTTGCCGCAGGTTCAGCTACTGAACTGTTGCACTCTGCACCAAAGTGATCCCAGGGTACTTTGTGTTAAGAAACACAAGTTCTTTTTATGAAAAAAGAACTGATTTAAGTAAGTGTATCCCACTTCACAATGCAGATCTTCTCTAAAGTGCAGCTGAAAATTCAAACAAGTTTTCAAAAACAAATTTATAGTAATTTCTTCTTCTCTGCTGTAGTTTAGATCACAACTTTTGTTTTGCCCTGGTTGCTTTGAAGTCAATGAGTTTGTCTTCATAGTTCTCAGTTAAGTTTGTCTTCATAGTTGCCACCATCACCTCTGATTAAATCTGTGTCTGTGATGCCAGGAAATAAGAATCTCAGCGTCTAAAATAGACTCTTAACTAAGTAGATCCTTTTTTCCTGTTCATGCCCATAGTGATTAAAAAAAGAGTAAGTGTTTCTAAGTACAATGTTCTAGAAGTGTCTCAGTCAGCTGTGTCCATTACCCAATTCCTGAAAGATACCCTTTTAGTACTCTGAGAGGCTCCTTTCCCTTAAAATTCCATTGAGAGATGTTTCTAAATATGAATCTCTTTTCTTTGTTTCCAAACAGTGTTTGTTGGGGGGGAAAAAAAAATCTTGCGTTTCTGTTGCCTTTTAAGATACTCCTTAACAATTGTTTGGAAAGAGACTTCACCATCATACTAGAAAGATCCATAAAGAGCAGAGCTGTAGATTTAAAACAAGGTTTTGTGGTCTCAGGATATATAATTGATTATATGTATATACTACAAAACCAAAAAACATGCCTGATAATAAAGGGAGTCCTAAAACAGGCCTAAATAAAGGCAATCCTAAAACTGGAGCAAACTCCTTCTATGCTAACAGTTACTTCTCTGGATATATTTGTGGGATTGCCAATTCTGGATGCTTCGAATCTTATGGAGGAGATTTTCAGAACATCAGAGATGTATTTGGATAGTTCTTCCACAACCAAAATGCATATCTTGTTTCTTTTAAAATTTTGTTTAATTCTGCCCTGTTGAAGAGCTTGGCTAAAATGCAAATTACATTTTTGAGTGCGTTCTGGCAGATTTCTGTTAAATTATGTCCTTGATACATCCAGTTTTATGATACAGCCCGTTGCTGTCAGATTAATATTGCAGCTGGATCTAGTTAGTTACTTGCAATTTCCAAATGATACTGTGACTTCATAAAATGAACTTTAAGCTGGGGTAAACAGATAAATTCAGGTTACAGGGTGTTCAAGTGCTACCATCTGATTTCTGTCTAATTTTTGTCTACCTTGCTTTAGCAGAGAGCTCATCAGGATTGTGTATCTGTGTTTTGTCATATAATGATAAACAGCATCTTAGAGCATAGTAAATACTGCATTTTTCCAGTAGGTTTAAACAAGTATGTTTAATAATAGAAAAACATTTCTAATGAAAAATACTTAGAAATGCTGTTTCAAATTTTCATATGTCAAATATTTCTCAGTTACACAGGAAAATATTCCTGTTGGCTTATCCTCCATCAGTGAAAATATATTTGTGCATGAATTCTTGTATTTCTTCAAGAGCAATGCTTTTGATATTTGTTATTGAAGCTTTGAAAGTTTGTTTTGTGAATTTTGTTTGTGTCATATTGGGAGAGGTAGCAAAAAATATCTTTTTATGATTTCTTGAAGTTCTGTATTTATTTTCTGAGTATAACATAGACACTACTACTATTTGTTAGGTAATTGCTGTTTATTTCAAAGTAAAGCACTGTCAGCTGTGACTGGAGTGGAAAGATAATGAATATTCCTCTATTTGCAGCTATATGCCAGCCAGGGTGCAAACATGGTGAATGCATTGGGCCAAACAAGTGTAAGTGCCACCCAGGATACACTGGAAAAACTTGCAACCAAGGTGAGAAAGAATTTAATTTTGAAGTCATGGGAGTATTGTTGATCTTGCTACCCACCCCCACCAAGGCTGTGTCCCCTTTGTTTATAGAGTAATGAACTCATATACCAGATCTGATACTGCTGCAGCAAGTCTGATATTTGGATTGACATTTGTAGAGAGATTGACATCTGCAGGGGGATGATACAGGGGAAAAATTGCTTTCATTCATAAGAAATCAATGAAATTAATATACAGGATGTAGTTACCTGCTCTCCTTAATCGGAAACAAATTATTTAAACCTTACAGTCAGGATTGTTGGTTTTTATAAAGTCACAATTTTCAGGTTTGAATAGTGAAATAATATTTGTTTAATTAAATACCCCATAATTCTCGTACATTCTCATTTTAGTGTTTCTAATCCTGAACTAATTAGATTGCATTAAACTACTAAAGGGTTGGTGTAAAGATGAAGTTTCTCTTACTAGATTCTTAAATTTCATTGTTTTCTTTTTCTCAAATGTTATGTTCAAACATGCAATGGTATAAAGATCATAGAGTGTAAATGATTAGAGAATTGTAATATGTGATTTTTAGACTTTGATGGCTGAGACATGTTCACATATAAAGATATCCCAATTGTATCTCTTTTGCAGTTGTCTCAGCCTACAGGAAAATTCATGCATTTCCTGAGTGCTGAGGAAGTATGGTAGAAAAGTGTGATATTTAGAATGATTTAGAATGATCATCATTTAGAATGATCCATCTGCAAGGATGTACCCTGATGTTGCTAAATTTCTTATGACATGTTGATTTTTAGACTGAGTTATTTTCTTTAAAAATAGATGCATATTTATTTTTTCAGATTTACTAATCTTTCCTGAACGGATGTGGAAATGTGTGTTGTGCTTTTCAGTTTTCTCAAAAGTTTCTGTCATCTCTAATATTATCAGGTTTGGCTTTTTTTCCCTTACTCTGGGCTGACATTTTAAAGGATGTGTTGTTATGATTTTATTGTACGCAAGTTTTAGTCAGTCCAAAGCTTTCTTAGAAAACAGTGCAGTGAACTAACAGTTATATGTATGTGTAACAGTTTTTAGTTGTAGGAAATAGTTTTAACAATAGGCAAAGAATGCTTTGGAAATTGCTGAAGGCTTCAGTCTTGAACTAAACTATTTACTTGGCACTAAATCCTAAGGAAGGAAAAAATGTGATAGGCTAACAAAGGAAGCACTTTGAGCAGCACTGATGAAGTATTCTTGCATGGTTTGGTGACAAAGCTGCCGTGGCAGATGAGGATTCTGAGATGCCAGCTGACTGTGGTGCCCCAGATGTGCACCAGTTCAGGTGGCTGCTGCTGCTCTACTACATGGTGACAACCTTGAGCTGTTCCTTGAGCTGATCATGGTTTGTGTTCTTGCCATGTGCTGATTCAATGTTCAGATGAGACTGGAAAGTGCACAGTGAATGCAGAGTCTGCTTTTGCTGGGAGGAGATTCAAATGGCACAGGAGAAATGTGACTTATGTTATTATACCTTAATACAACACCTGCCCTGTTCAGTCTCTGGGCCATTTTCTCAATCCTGTTCTGGAATAGTAACAGAAGTAATAATGTTGGAGTTCCCTGCAGAGATGGAAGTCTTTCTAGGATGCGTGAATGATTCTGGGCTGTAGAGTATGCTCATATTCTTGGTGAAAGGAGTTCTTTGAGTACAAGCTCTGATAACCAGGCTTTACATCTCATCTGTTCATGTGCTCCATGGATCAGTCTGTGTTCCTGGGACTGATCCAAGAGATCAACCCAGCCTCACAGCAGGACTGTTCAGCCCTGACTTTGTGATGATGCTGGATGCTTGTCCTTTTCCAGTGGTACTGCAGCTGCTGTGACAATCCATACCTCGCTACAGAAAACTCAGAAGTTAAGACTACCTGATACTTTCTTAATTATGTTGCTATCATCAGCAATTAAATTGCAGTGACTGCACAAGAGCAAACCATGTGTTCTCCCTACAGCCTTCGTATCTCCTGAATGGCTTTAGTGTTTTCCTTCCCGCTTTTTGATCCTAGCTTTACAGCTGTAAGCATTGAAGAAACAAACAGACGAACTTCAGAGAAAATACCCTCTGCCACCCCTTTTAATTTATAGTGATATAGTGAACTCATACTTTCAAGACATGTTCCTTAGAAAATGGTAGCCGCTCTTGAAGAAAATACAAATAATATTCAGTGAGATGAATACAGATGTAATTTTTGCTAGCAATCTAAAGCACGTACAGTTTAACTTAATCTTAACTTTCCGTGGCTGTGAAAGGTTGTCTTTATCCAAAAAAACCTAAGGCTGCTTTTTTGTAACTTTCTATTCTCTTACCCTGTTTGTTCTGGGAAAATGATGCAAAGTTCACTGCTTGAAATTCTTGTCAGCACTTGATATATAGGTATATTTATTAATTTATAAATGAAGTAATGCATATTGCCATACTTTTATTATGCCGTTTCCCTGTCCTATGAAGATGTGCAGCTGTGCACAAGTCCACTTGGTCAGAGCAGTGAAGCTCTTGTGTTCCACCCCCTGGATCATCATGCATCAAGGGGTGAGGTGTTCTTGTGGTTCAGGTGTTGTGCTCCTCCTTTCTGCATGGCTTCAAACAGGAGTGCAATTTCTTGCAGAGGGGGTGGAGGCTGATAGACCCAACAATGACTGGGATATGAAAGCTGGAACTCCAGTGCCCTTAGCATGCAGAGCTAATAACTGGTTGTATTTCCTTGGTGCTTCTGTGTGTATTCTGAAAAGTTTTGACTCTCCACCGTACTGGTGGGTTGTCACTTACATTTGTTTCTTTTCTCTGCTCTTCTTTCAGAGCCTGCCTTTTTTTCTTTTCTGAGTTCCTGTGTAAAGTAATAGTGATGGAAATTGTTTATCAGGTTAGATAAAGACAAAACTTTGATTTAGATAAACTTGGAAGTTGTAGAAAATGAGGGTTAAAACCTTGTGAACTTGGCAGCTGTTGATTAATCAGACTAAGTGAACAGAGCTCTTCAGGTGATAAAAATCTCTTTATGAGGTTGACGTGGTAGTGTGATTGCAATTACTGGAAATGAAAGCTGATCTACTGTTTATAGTATGGTGATAACAGTTTCATTTTTCTACTTGATTTCTGGTCCTTGGCTTTCTATTTTCAGAGTTGGGTAAATGTGGTATTGAATATTTGACTTCAGTGTTGCCTGATCCAAGTGAGGCAAAAAAAGGCAGAAGAAGTCTTGAGTGCTGACGTCTGCAGAAGCTAATTAAAAGAAAATAGCAGAGTGTATTGAATCTGCCTAAAAATAAGTGGCCCATTGTTGGGTGTGCACTGAAGTCGGTCCAAGATCATGTGTTGTGCAGGGCAGCAGTCAAAGGAGTCACATCCGGCTTTGCCAGCATAATGCTCTTGTCCTTTCCATGCACTCACATTTTATTTCATTTCTTTAGATATAACACACTTCTGCTCAGCAGCTTGTGTTGGTTATAATCCTGCATCCCATAGTGGCCAAAACAGTCAGTCTGCTTTTATGTGCTCTACTGCCTTGTGTTGCTTTGAAATCAAGAATGCTGGTTTTGCATTGGCAGCCCAGTTGTAGGCAGTGTGGGAAATTAAAAGGCTGAAATGAAATTCTCAAATGCAGGACAGTGAGTGGACATTCCCCAAATGAATTAAAGGGACTTGTTGAACATTTTAATAGTTGCACTTTATACTATTCTTGTAGTATGTTCCTAATAGCTGTCTATTTGTCAGTACCAGAGCTTTTGTTCCTGTACTAAGAATACTTTTTATCAAGTGATGGTGTAGAATTGAGAGTCCTATAGAAGGATTTTAAGTATTTTAAGGTTCATACTGTAATCTGTCCTCTATGCAGTCGTAAATTCTTATTTTCAACTCTCAGTCTGTGGTCATAACTGTGCAAGTAAGTGCACGGCAGTTCTTAAGTTGTCAAGAGTATCTCAACTTAGGAGCTGAAGTGCGGTGGAATTTAAACACTAGAATGTAACAAAAGGCACTGTTAAAATTCTGCCTTGTCAACTTAGTTTCAGTGTTACTTTTCCTTATTCTGTCCCTACTTCTTGTTAAGTATATTGTACTTAGCTCTGTTATGCCTTTATTTTGTAAAGAGATGTTTTTGTAGAAGAGAGGAAGAATACAGATATTTTAGACTAAGAGAACTTTTTTTTCCTCTTACTTTAAAATGATGGCTGTCAGTGAACCTCAGTATGTTCAATACTATGGGTTCCTTGGCAGATACATTTATGAATTGAAATCAAATGCTGTCAGAGTTTTTGAATGTAACAACTACTTTTTTAGCAGGCACATTGCATGTGTAATAAATATGTTAATACAGCTATAATGTCTGTCAGGAACTGCCTACTTGTGGTATGTTTTACAGTAAAAAGAAAAAGCCACCATTTTTTTGTGTTGCCAAGAGAAGTTTGCCTTTCAAAACATGAGCTTTCATCTGCTTATTATTGAACATTTTTATGTAAAGCTTTTTTCACACAAAGATTTCCACAATGAAAACTTGTCCTTGCCCTCTAGCATAACCATCTGCTGCATTTCCATTTGATCTAGGCATATACCTGTAGTCACAACTCCTAGCAGAAGATCCTGCTTTCACAGGACAAAAAGTACTTTCTTGTACAGCTGTTTCTCTCAAACCCAGCAGGTACTTTCTTGTGAGTACTTTCATTGTTGCCTGCTGTGAGAAGTATATTCTCCTTGCAACTGCTGAAACTTTTTCCAATTCCCAAAGAGTGAGAAAGGGGTGCTGTCTCTGCAGCAGGATGCACAGGTGGTCATCACTCCTTTATCATGCAGAGATTCAGCCCTTGTTTTGGAAATCTTTCCTCACTGAAGTTCTGCTTAAGCTCACCTGATCTTCCTCATCACTTCAGGAGAAAATATTCCCCCTCAGGTTTCCTGGAAACATCTTGCTCAGCTTTACACAGGAAGAAATGGAAAATTACATCTCTTACCACTACCCTCTTGCAGAAGAGAGGAGCAGGAAGTATTCTTGTCCTTGAACACGCTGTTCTTCCTTAGACCTTGGAAAATGAAATAAGGGGAAGAGTTCTGGGGAGGGCCATGTCTGCATGATGCTCGCTATTCCTTCACCCCATGAAGATGGAAACAAAGTAGTTCAGAAGACAGCCAATTTTGTGATGCACATAAACACTGTTAGGAGCTCTCAGGAACAGCAGTGGCATAACAGGCAACATCCTCGCAGCTGAATTTGGATTGCATCAGTGACTTGTAGTGTGATACGTGTATTTTTCTCTTGGTGGCTCTGTATTTTACCAGTCAAAATGAAAGGGAATATATTTCTCAGTTTTAGAATGCCATTTAAAAATATTTTGCCTGAAAAGAGTAAGGTGAAGAATGTTACTCTCAAAAACTAAGGGATTACAGAGTTTCAGGACAAATTTTAAATCCAAACATTAAGAACTTACAAAATTCCAGATGTAGTTTTCTAGAACCAATGTTTTCTCTAACTTCACCTCTACAGTGAATGTACCTTCTCTCACTACCAGTTAACTTTTCTGCTTTACTACTGAAAAGCAATTAGTTAATTACTGACTTCATTGTAACCAGAGGTGTGTTTACCTTTCTGGTTCAGCATCTTAACCCTGCGCCTTTGCCTCTAGTCCACAGGAGGCATCTGTCACCTTCTCAGCTGGCATTTTATGAAGTGGCTGTTGTTTGTGTATTTCTGTATCTATGACGTGATGGGAGCCTTACATTTCTGCTACATGGATTGAGTGACAAGATTGATAAGATGGTGCTTAGTACTGGGAGATGGCTCTTTGAAATCTTCTGGGAAAAATGGAAATTCTCTGTCTGTGAAAGACCTCCAGACAGCATGGTGCAATATTTGAGATGACAGTTGATAACTCATTTTTTTATGTTCTTGCTGGTTGGGTTTGTGAATAGATTTATTATTTTCATCTTTGTTGTCATCTTTGTTCATCACTATACAAATAACTAACAACAGTACTAAGTAACAAATTATTTTGGTTTACTCAGACAAAATCTACGCATTTTTGGAAGAGAATTCTGAAGGAAATCATCTTTACTTCTTGTTTGAAGTTCTGTCTACTAACATGGAAACTGTAGGCTGAGTATTTTCAGTTCAAACCATGAATTCTCTTTTTGAATTGTAAATCTGAAATTCTAGCCCTCATGGATAGTCCTTGACAAATACAGCTGATGTCAGATAGTTTCTTTTAGTATTTTTCTAGATGATAAGGAGTAAATTTTCTCTATGAGATTGTTTAAAGTAAGTTTGCATCAGCTTTCCTACCTTCCTTTGCCACTACTTTTGAAGCATGGTAGTGAATCACTGAATTGCTATCAGAATCACTGATAGTGATTGCAGAGTGATGTTTGCTTTCCTCCTCCTTCTTCCGAGTGCTGCCTGGTCCTGGACATGGCATCAACATGGATAGTGACAAGATGTGGGCAGCCTGAGCTTGTGTGCTGCCTAATGAAACAGCTAGCACCTCATCTAATGCTAATGTTGTCATTTTTAAAAAGATACTTATGAAACCAAACCAAATAAGCTGCTTTGCTGAAGGGATGAACAACGCTTTGTGCAGGATGTTTTGGATGCTCGCTATCAGCTGAACTGCGTATAAAAAGCTATTTGCTGTATTTTTCCTTCCTTCTCCAGCAGCATGAACTGGTATTTTTGCCTTGCATGCCTTGTGTGTTTTCTTTTCCCACCCTCTTCCCTTGTGCCCTTCATTTCAGATCTGAATGAGTGTGGACTAAAGCCGCGGCCGTGCAAGCACCGGTGTATGAATACCTACGGCAGCTACAAGTGCTACTGTCTGAACGGCTACATGCTTATGCCAGATGGAACGTGCTCAAGTACGGCCAGCCCTGGTGCTTGCTCTCTTCCAGCTGCTCACAATCCCTGCTCGAGTTTCCCTGGAAAGCTTCTATGAAATGAAAATGAGTCCTGAAGTAAAAGATTAATCTTGCTGGAAATTAGGCAGCAGCGCAAGATGAGCTCCTTTTTTTCTGGTTAAATTAGGCTGAAAAAACCCAAGAGTAATTGTTTTGATTTTATTAGTTTTATTGAAAGTTTCCCCCAAAGGATTCTTCAGTGCTGTAAATCAATGTTAATTGGGCTTTGAGGACAAGTGCTTGCAGTTTTCATTGCAAGGCACCTGCATTTCTGCTGCCTTATGGCCTTACAAACATAAAGTCTTTAACTCTGCAGATATTGGTTGTTTGACTGGTATAAAAATTATACTGCCATCTCTCTGGAGATCAGGTTCCCACTTGCTCCCATAAAAACAGTTACTTTGAATATCTGGGTAGAGGGAAGGGGAGAGAAATTACCTTCAATTAGAGATACCGCATTTTTAAAATGGCAGTACTTTCCAGGGGAGTCTGTAGTACATTAGGCTTTATATTCTGGGGACTGCATTCAGTAACACAGCTTACTATAATTGTTATGGTTTTCTCTCTCTTTTTTTTTGTGTAATTTTCTTAGAGATGTAGTTTGTGGAAAGAAAAATTTACTAGCAGATGTATTTCCTCATTGAAGGATACCTGTGAAACTCAAGAAGCATTTTCCCACTTTTATCATAAATACGTGATGCCTTCATTCTCCAAAAGTGTTCAGTCATTTTCTAGTACTGACCATAGTCTTCATCTGAATATGTTCAATTATTTTTCTGCAGATGCCCTTTCTTGTCTGATGGCAAACTGTCAGTATGGCTGTGACGTGCTGAAAGGGGAGGTGCGCTGCCGCTGTCCTTCTCCAGGGCTGCAGCTCGGGCCTGATGGCAGGACTTGTGTAGGTAGGTGTTCAGATGTAGATGTGATTTTAATTTTTTTTCTCCATAAGGCTTTTACCCTTACACAGAATGCAGTTCAAGAAAGCTTATCAGATGTGCTTAGAACGCATTGAACAGGGAGTTTAAAGTTGTTAATAATGAGAACAGTAATAGGGCTGTTGCTCAGGTGCCCTCATGTCAGAGGTTGTCAATGTTTTCCTCCAGTCCTGCAAGCTTCATTGTCTGCCTAAAGCCCAGACAGGCTCCTTGGTGTCCAAGCCCTTGGCCCTTTTCACTCCTGCTACTGGGTCATTTTAAACTATTTCTAACTGCAAAATACCTGCCTGCATAAAAAAAGGAGTGTGGCGATTACGTCCCTCATACCCAACAAGGTGGTGGCTAGCTCAGTGGGGAGAGGGATAATTTGTAAAATATGTTGATATTATAGTGGGGCAAGTGAAGGTCTGTGCATGTTCCCAGTATTAGTTGGATTGAATATGCTATCTTTCTTCCCTACTGAAAGCTCCGGGTTAAAATAAACACAGGAACTTAGAGCGTATAAAAACAAAATATTTTGTTCCCACATTTGTGAACATGGAAAAGGTGCTTATGGTAAATCAGACTCTACTATGGTCTGAAGAGCAGTGTGACATGTGATTTCATCAGTCATTAACTATACATTCTGAGTCGGATATGGTGCTTCAGTGATTTTATTATTTATATTCTATGAAGTGCTACAATTCCAGTAACGCTGAAAGAATGTAAAAAAATGGGGATGCCGTAATCATCCCTTTGGGTATCTTGGCTGTCCAGAGGGTAGGTGGCTCTCCAAGTGCCCGACCTATGCTGACCAAGAATTTGTTGGGAGAGAAAGGAACAGACTCTAGATATTCTGATGAGAAGAGCAGGCTCCACACCAAGTCAGAGGCTTTCTGAAGTGATGATTGGCACATCTGTCTATGGAAAAAAATGGAAAGAACAGGAGAAAAAAACTCCATTGTTACATGCTGAAAGGATTAAGTTGTGATAAATCTCATTGTGGATATTATGGCAGAGACTTTGGAAGATACTTGTGCCATGCCATAGTGACCTGAGTTATTTTAAGTACAAATTCAAGAAAGGTACACCAAGTAAAGAAACTTGCTAGAAAAAATACTTGCAACATTCTGCTAGTGTACATTTTTCTATTTAGGAAAACTTCATACTTTGAAATAAACAAAAGGTACTTTAATGCCAAACACTAACACTCAAACCAATCCTATGAAGCTCTTTGAGTTCTTCAGTGCAGTTTTCAAAAAAATCTTTTTTTTTTTCCCCCAGAAAGGCAAAGAACTGTGTACCCACAATTTAGTTGGGCATACATCATTCAGAATGACCTCATAACCTATTTCTGAAATTTCCACAAGAATTTCAGAGCAGCCTTGTAGAATACAGAGAAAATAGTTACAGCAAGAGATGTCTGTTCTTCCTGCATTGTAACATAATGTTCTCCCCATTTTTGATAAGAGGTGACATGCACCCTTTCTGTGTTATTTCTCCACCAATGTTGAGTGTTAGTAAATACCTCAAAGAATTGAAGCTGCTTGGGGTTAAGGCTGTCCTTGTTTTTTGTATTTATACAAGCTGGCCACTGTTGGGGAAGTTGTTGGCTCCAGCAAGGGTCTGGATAATGCTGCAGTACAAATAGAAGTGTAGGTGGTGGTAAGAAAATTGAAGTGTGTGTTGGCTACAGCTCATGAAATCCCTGTTTGCGGAGAGTTTGAAAGACAGCTGGGAATGCAATGCCTATTTTTAGCACAGGTGGAAATTCCTAAGGGCATTGTTCTATTCTTAGTTTAACTCTTGCTCATCATTCTCCTTTTAAAATGTTCCTTTCAGACAATTAGTAAAGAGCCACCAATTTGGCTATAAAGGTAAAATTGTATAAACTAAATGACAACAAAGTGAAAAAATAATTCAGCAAAGCATTCGGTGAAAATGTGGATTAAACAGCTAATTAATTGATTAATGACTCTTGAATCAATAAATCAATCTGTTTTGCCAGGTTGTTGGATTGGGATTTTCATTTAATGAAATGACCCATATACACATTTCAGCTTCAAATGTTCTGAAATTATTTGAGGGCTGAAAATAAGAGTTTTGCTTATAAAATTAATTCTTTCCTTTTTGTGTGTGTGTTTAGAAAATTGAAAATTCAGCCTTGTAAACTTAAAAATCATACAGTTTTTAAATTAGTCTCAAGTTATTTTGTGCTTGAGTTGGTAATATGCTCATACTTGCAGCAAGAGAGAAAAGCAATTTTTTTCCTCTGGTGGACACTGACCATCACACTCATTAGGTGCTGACCATCACACTGCCTCATGTGCTTTTGGAGCAGCTCCAAAGGTGAGACTCCAAATCACCCCTCCATGCCCTGCTTTTCACAGGAAGCAGGTATGAATCACAGGATGTTGCAGCAGGCAAAGGGAAACAGCTCTACACCTTTTGGTCCAGGTGTGGATTGACTTGAAAGAAGCCATGGTCACTGTACTGTTTGAGAGCTGCAGGAAACTCTTCACAAACACTTGCATATCATCTTGTGGCTGCTGATCAAGAAGTTGATTTCCCCTCAACAATGAGCATCCACACACCTCTCATTATATGCAAGTGAAAGGCTGTTACATTTTTCCATATTTTTCATCAGTTTTGAATAGTGTATTGATTAACAGTCCTTTCCTGTATCTTGAGGACATATAACTACCTACCTCTATGCTGCTGCCATAATTTAGCATAATTTTGGCCTCATGTGAATTTGCAAAAATGTGATTTCATATGAATGCATACAGAGGAAAAAGCAGGACATGCTACATTAGATTTTTAAAGATCATAATCCATGCCATGGTGAAGTATATTCAATGGCTAATCTTGTTCTTAGTGAACTACTTTTTGAAGCTGTGGTTTAAAGATTAAAAACCCAACCCAAACCAATAAAGAACACAACTAACTCTTAGTAATCAAGAGTCTTAAACTTGCAACCTTGAAATAATGTTTTAATAAAGGGTAGAAAATTGTGACTTGTTGATTAAATTATAATAAGATATGTGGTAGAGTTTGTAAAACTTAGTAGCATATTCAAAGCCTGAAATGTTAACAATAAATTCAAATCAAGAGAGAGATTTATAGGAAGACTCAGGCATGTGGAGGGGTGCCCAGTATTGGCCTTGTTTTCTTTCTCAGTGAGGCCTTTACTGCACCATTTCAGCAGAGCTCTTGATGGGCCAGGAGTGTGGGAGCTCAGGGGTTGAATCCCTGCTGTCCTCAGGAATTCTTCATGCAGAGTGGGACAGTCCCAGCAGGAGCTACTGGGACAACCCATCTGGCCAGTAATTCATGGCTCTAAGTCACATCTTTTGGCTGTGGGAACACAGCTTGGAGAGAAGCTGGAACTCCATCTCCCCGCCTCAGGTAGCTGCCCTAAGTAACCAGCAGCTTTGTGGTAACATTTTTCTGTGCAGTGGAAGAAGAGGCTCTGCCTTGTTCAGGCCTCTTTTACAAGAGCAGCAGGGCATCAATCACTCGGCTTTGTTTTGCACTCTTGACATCGGCAGCTGAAGGGCTCCTTTTGGGAAAAGAACTGCATGGAGAGCAAAACCTTGCTTTCCCGTAGATCAAGAGCCTGATAGAGCTGCAGAGCAAAGTCTTGAACTGTGCCCTGTAGATAACCAGCAAACATGAGGAGCTTGTGCGTCAGAAGCAGCAGTGCATGGCAGGTCTCTACTTCAGCAGAGAATTAGTCTTTAAGCACTCAACAGCCTCAGCTCGGGGTCTGAGGACTACAGAGTGAGTGGCAGTGCAAGCAGCTTTTGTGTGTCAGCCTGACCTCGTCTGAGAGCTCCCCTGGCAGGGAGAGCAGGAGTGGGTGAGCATCAGCTGCTCCCTGGGCATCTGCCTGTGACCCAGAGCTGAGCTAGAGGGCACAGCCAGAAGTGCTCAGGTATTACTGCTGGCTGACCAAAAACTACTTTGGCTATTCTTTAGCTTTCCATTATGTGAAACCAGTTTCATTTAGAGAGCATACATTGTATTTTAACTGTTACTAAGAATAATACAGTTCCTTTGTTTCCACAGATATTGATGAATGTGCTACTGGGAGGGTTCTCTGCCCGCGATTCAGGCACTGCGTCAATACTTTCGGAAGCTACATTTGCAGGTGTCATAAAGGCTTTGATCTGATGTACATCGGAGGCAAATACCAATGCCATGGTAATAACAAGCTGTTTCTCACGTGCGTGTAATAGAGCTGCATATTTGAAAATTAAATTAATGGCTCAAAGAGGAATGTTTATTTATTGTGGCTGAAATGTTGAAGCAGATTGTTTTACGCTGCGTCGGTATTTTAAGAAAGGGAGGATTATAGAAATAGACTGTGAAAGAGAAGGCATATATTTGGCCCACATTCTTATAACTAGTTCTTGTGTGGAAGCTGGTGGGGAGAACAGAGCTGATGAGCTCAGGAATTCCTTTTCAAAGCCGTTTTTTCCACAGGGTTCACCGTCACCAGCAGTTGTAGGCCTGGAGCAGTGTTTGAGCTTAGGCAATGTCTGAGCTGTAACACTGGTGTGCTCCATAGCATGTCCCAAGATCCAAGATAAGAAAATGTGCACACTCTAGCTCCTCCCAACCCAGACTGCCCAACTTTCCTTCCCCTGAAGACAGGTGGAGAAAAGGCAGGAGTTGAGAAATAACCTGTTTTAAATAACCTGTTTTTGTCTGGACATGAGACTGGAATGCAGCTGGTGTATGCCCTTCAACAAAGATATTCTCAGGTCTCTCTGCCTTCGTTTCAGAGGGTCAACTGGTTACGATTCTTTCACTGAAAAAAAGATCATGTGGAGATAATGGGACATTGCTTTATGTTTGCTTAAGTATTTTTCTTTTTCTGAGAAATTTGCATTCTGAGCTCTGGAATTTGGAGATTTTTGCTTGCATCACTGACAGTAAATGTGGATATGCCGTATGAAACGTTTCCAGCAGTTTCTACTTGATGTAGAAACATCTATACAGATGTATAATATAGGAAGAATTTTATGAAGAAAATCCAGTTTAATATCTGTGTGATGAAGAACCTGCATATTCGTACACTCAGTTTGTTTTGTTTCTTATTCTGTCACCTGTAAGAAGTGGTTGTTAAAACTGTGATCTTAATGATTTCAGCAAATGATTTTTCAATGTATATTTTCTGTTACAGATATAGATGAATGTTCCCTTGGCCACCATCAGTGTGGTAGTTTTTCACACTGCTACAACACTCCAGGATCCTACAAATGCAAATGTAAAGAAGGATACAGAGACAATGGAACAAACTGCACACGTACGTAATGCTCCTTTTAAAATAGAGATTCTGAAAGCTTATGTGTCCCATTTTGTAAACTTAAGGTACAGCACTTGTAAACTCTAAGGCTCAGTTTCTCTTAACTATTTTTAATACTAAATAAGGGCCAGGGAATGTAGTTGGAGTTTTTTAGGTCTTAGCATGCCTTCGTAAAAATACCTTTCCTTGGGACATTTTCATAATTAGAAAGAAATTCACCTCTCCCTATTCACAGCTTGATTCTAGAGATTGTTTCAGGATGAGAACAACTGAGTAAGCAGGGTAGGTCTGATCAAACAGTGCATATTACTCATACTCTCTTGTTATGTACGCTCCACAACTGGCCCATTTCAGCCCACCCCATCCACTCCCTGCTTCCCAGGTGTGAGAACAGCCAGGAGGGATTTGCTGTTGGAAAATTCCCTTGGTCACCTTTCTCTTGGGAGAAGCAGCTACCCCCTTGGTACAGAATGACGTGTTGGGGCTCTCCCATATTTGACATCTCACAGGACTGTGCAGCTCTGTGACATCTGCTGGATCTTTCTGATCCTTCATTCTTTTGTGGTATCTGGTCTTTGGTGACTCACTGATCTCTTTAAAGAGCAGCACCATTTTTTCCCTTTGGCTGTAGCTGTCATGGTAGAAGGTGTTCAATCACATCCTGAGTGCTTGCAAGTATATGTGGGCACATTTCATGTGTGTTACTGGGGAATGGTCCTAAGGGGTGTTTTATATTTTAATATACTATAAATGTCAAAACTGCAGAGTATTCAAAGGGATAGTAATAAGCAAATGGCCAGAGGGAAAACCTTTTTACCTATCATCAAACAATTCACTGTTTAACAAACAGTAGTTCTTCATTTTAACTGTGTGTTATACTTGAAATGCTTGTACGCAAAATATGTGTCTAGAGAAACATATTCTTGTGTTTCATGTCTTCAGAAACTCTGCTTGTGAAACTAAGTTAAAATTTGTTGTCCTTTCTTTATGAAACATTGGAGGAGATGGTACTGTGGGCACTGTCACTGGGTGAAAGTGGTGCTCAGTCCAGCGCCTCATTTTTGTGAAGGCTGAAAAATGTCATTTACTTACTTTCCTGGTGTTTAGCAAAGGGAAGGATCTAAATGAAGGCTGGCTTGGTACAATCTCTGAAATGATTACTGCTTATTGACAAGGAGAAATGTTTAGAAGGAAAGGTTTTCAAGAACTTTCTTAAGCTAAAGGTATCTGGCCATCTGTGATCAAAATGGTTGTAACACTGGGGTCTTACTAAATTTGCTTCCACTCCTGATTACGAAGTCATTCAGTTTAGAGGCCTGCTTAACCCATGGCTTCCTGCCCTTGCTTTTTTAACCAGCAGTGTTTTTGTGTAAATTTTGCCAACTCAGAAAGAGACTTGATACTTGAGAGCAGGTGAGATGGAAGTGTCTTGACCTTCAGTCATTCTAAATTACCTCTAAACTGCTGCAGTGCCAAGTACAACCTAAAGGGATGTGATAATTTAGCAGTGTTGATGCTAAAGGGTGTTTCTAACTAATGGAAACCTTCAGAGGAAGAAAAATTATTTCATCCAAGTCCCTCTGTGTCATAATGAAATAGATTGCTAAGCTTCTGGAGTGAGAGGCTGAGATGTCCATTTTGGTCCCATTTTGATTCTCCTTGCATTTATTCCTATTGTTATCATTGAGCCACCTAGTTCCTATCACCTATTCAAGGCCAGTTGCACTCTCCCTGGGGGAGGCAGTGGTATAACGAGTAGGATATAATTGTGCTGAAGGCACAACTCCTCAGACCACCAAAAACACGTACCTGCTTTTGTTACAGAAAGGCCAGTGACCAGGCCGACGGCTCGTCCTGCTCCTGTGCCGACGGCTCGTCCTACTCCTGTGCCAACAGCTCGTCCTGCTCCTGTGCCAACAACTCATCCTACACCTGTGCCAACAACTCATCCTGCACCTGTGCCAACTCAGCCTGTGGCCAGGACAACGACCAGGCTGACACCCAAGCCAACCACGAGATACGTGCCAGTGACAACAAGGCCGGTCACGACACCAGTGACGAAGCCTCCACCTCCAACAACGCCTCAGCCTACAACAGTAAGACCTACACTACCACCACGAAGAACTCCTCTGGTAACAACTGAAGAGCCTTCCCGTGTTCCTATTGAAACTACATCTTCCCAAGGAGTTATAGATGACAACAGGATCCAGCCAGATCCTCAGAAACCCCGAGGAGATGTGTTCAGTAAGTCATTTTCCATATGCCTTTGCTTATCAAAGCTGTAGATGAAAGCATACACTCTTCTGTTTGTGTTTTTTGGAACACTATACCATTGAGAACAGAGAAATGAAACTGAAAACATTTATGTGGTAAAGCTGCACAAGCAGTTGATTTTATTACCTAACAAAAGTTTGGGATGAAAGTTCTGAATCAATTAATCAAAACAGTATTTATTTTTCCCCCTGAAATTTTTGAGTATATTGTCCTGTAGAAGTACTTAATTATGCTTTCAGATGAAGGTTTTAAGGAAATGAAAGATGTTTTATTGAAAAGTATTGAAGTGCAGTGTGACTAATAAGTAGTCAATGGATTTAAATTCAGAGAGTTGAGAGTCCCTTCTAAACAAAGTATTACCATAGCTTTAAGAATGAAAAGATAAAGAAATGGGATCATGCCTGATTACCTAAAGACTCCTATGTGACCTATTTTGTATGGGTTCAAATAGTCTCAGATGTTCATGACTAAACAATGGGGAAAATGAGTAAAAATAGCAGAGAGGGTAATTTTAAGGGCCGTGTCTGTGGAAAGGGATACATGAAAAGCTGAAGATGGTAAAGATTCTCATATCATGAACACATGTAACTTTAAGAGCTCCTCTGAAATGTACAGCACCATTGTGCCAGCTTTAGTGCATACCGCAGGAGACATTACTGGCACTTACAGAGCTGTGTGTATCTGCCAAGAAATACTCAACACCCGATTTCATCTTTAGTTCTGCGGCTAATTTTAGAGATGGGGAGGGTGTGTTGGATCAGCTCTTCAGCTTGTACGATAAAGCTTCTGAAGCAATGTAGTAGGGGGAAAAGTTTGCTGTCTCAGAACAGGTGCACAAACAATGTAAGAGTTTTTTTCTGGTTGCTTTGGCATCTCTGTGGTAATTTCTTGGGCTTTGTTGTTCTAGGCCATTACTCAGTGAAATATTTTGTTCCTTGTAAAAGATTTTTCCCTGTGACATTTTATCCATTATAGACAATTAGAAAATGGAGAGTGAAGCTGACAAAAGTTAGAAGACAAAAGAAGTTACTGCTCAGTAGAGTGTACTTTTGGCTTCATATTCAGTTAAAAATAGAGAATATGTTTAAGTGAAATTCTAAAAGGAGATATAATGAAATATTTATGAAGCTTAATCTAATGGGAACCAACAGTTAAAAATATAGTTTTGTGGCAATTATTGTAGATTCCAGCACTGTGCTTTCCAGGTGTCGGTCTCATGTTGCAAGTGTGCTCTGGAATACTGAAGCAGAGGGATAGTTTTCAGCTATTTTCATGAAGTTTTAATAATCCTCTGTGTAAAGGTTATTATTTACAATTAGTCTTTCTGTATTGTCCCTAGAGAGATTTGAAGCTAATGCTTTCAATACACGTGCTTCAGATACAGGAGTTTGGAAAATAGGAAGTTTTTTTAAGTTTGGCTTGGTCTGACTGCAGCTTACATTATGGTACATATAACAAACACAGGACCTTTGCAAAGTGTTTCTCAACTATTGGTTTAGGTCAGCTGCCACGCTCTGAGGTTTGTGATGTACATACATAGCTTCAAAGGCTTCAGTTCACAGCATGGCAGGACTGAAACGGGTCAAGCACCAGCTGTTCCTGGCCTTAGCAGGTAATACAGGGACTGGTAGTCCTCAGTTCAAGTCAACAGATGCCTGTCTAGAATCCCATATAGTTTTTTTTTTGATTCCCTGCAAGAGACATGCTTGATACACATATGTGTGTGACTTCACTGTGTGACTGAAATGATACTCCACTTGTTACCCAGATGATGCTAGTAGTGTGATCTTTAATGAAGCTGGTGTCTTTTTTCCTCCTCTCTGTTATTTTTTTCTCTCCTTTCCACTCTGCTTTCTGCTCCTTTTTTCTCTCTTTTCTTTTCTGGACTCTTTGAAAGTATCATCAAGATAGTGGGCAGTGGAATCCTCTCTTACTTTCACTCTGTCTAGAAGAATTTGTATTGGGAGTGCACAAAAGCATATGTTAAGGGTTTGAAACCTGCAGTCAAGTGCAAAACAGTTCTGTTTCAGAAGAATGTGCTGCTTTCTCAAAGGATACTTTGTTTGTAGAGTAAGGTGTTCTTCACCTGTTGAATCCTGTTACTTCAAGAGTTTGTGGGGAAGAGCAGACGTGACATTTCCTCATGTGGGACATTTGGAAAAGCAGGTAGAGAAGTTATAGCCCACATACATTATTACAGTGGGATGCACAGAACGTGGTCTGTCTCTCCTCAGTACTGCACTTGCAAGGATAACACAGAGACACTTGAACATCCCCAGATGCCATCGCACCAAGGTTCAGCAGCATGGGAGCTGCTGCATTGCTGGGCATTAGCTGGGCTGCATGAGTGCTCTTGGCCCATGGCAGATGTGAGGTGCAGGGCGTTAGCTGAAATGCCTGTCACATTTGCTTATAGATGCTGTGTGCAGGGTGGGTTGAGCTTTAGGTTCCTGCTGGCCAGTCCTGCCCCTGCTTCAGGCATGTGGGAGAGCAGTGCCTGGCTCTGCAGTTTGGCTGAACTGCTTGGTGTGAGGCACTGTGAACTGAGGACAGCAGTGCTCCCACCGAGTGTAAGCCAGTGCCTCTCTGGAGTCATTCCTCACAGCCAGGCACAGTGGTAACAGCCACGGTGTTCAGACAATACAGGAGTTCAAACTGGAATAACTGGTAACATTTAGCTAACATTTGACTTGCTTCTTAGCTGCTATGTAGATGTGCCAAACCCTCCCCACCTCCAAAACCATTTGTGGATTTTTCACTTGCTCCTATATTTCCTCAGGGAAGGGGTGTTTTGAAAACTATTTCCTTCAGCTTCCTTAAAGCTCTTTCTGTTTTAGTCTCACCTACAGCAGACATCTTTGCAATGATCCTAGGTTGTGGACATGAGCTAATTTTGTTTTGCTTATACTGAGATTTTTAAGGGTCATTTCCACATATCAACGGCTTCTCCAGTTGAGGCAGCAAAGAAGCCAGTTCTCAAAAATAAATTTGCACTGTGGTTCCCCATATACCTGCCTGGAAAGAGAAGAAAAAGCCTTGCTCTTGCTACCTTTCTTTGTTTCCCACTAGAGAATACAGGCAGCATTTAGTAGTCTTGTAACTCTTATTTTCTTGGAAAACAGAGGAGAAAATTGATGTTAGATCCACCCAGGTCATGAAGTAGGATTTAACTTCAGTTTTATAAATCTTCAAAAGAATTTGTGTCATCTTAGGTGGCTGCTTCCTCCTGTGTCTCCAAGAGTTGTTGTATTCCACAAAAGGTGGTGTTTTATCACACAGGAATATGCAAAACCCAGCACAGTGAACACTGTACCCGGCAACCACTGGCATTTCTGTGCTCCCTGCCATTAGCTTCTGCTAAAGACCTCAAAGTTGTCTTTTCAGCTAGGTTATTTTGTGATGCATGGACATTTCCCTTTCTGTTTTTCCCTTGGGGCTCTGCAGCCTTAGCCAGACTTGGAGGAAGTAGCACTGCTTTGCTCTGCCATGGAATAGGTGCTACTTCTGTCAGGCAATCCATGGCAAAGGGGCTACTGGCTGCTGCACAGATGTCCTAGACCAAATCCTGGTGCTCTAGGCTTGGTCCACATCAGGAGAGGAAACATGCTGGGGCAAATGTACTTTTCTCTGCATGCATCTCAAATTCTAGTTTTTTGTTAGTTAACCTTTTCCTAGGGTACCCTTGGTGACTCCTCGCTCCCTATTTTCTCCCTTCGTTGTTATTTGACCTGCTGTTCCACACACTGAGTAAACTTGACCTAGGATTTCACTTTAGAGCACTCTTGAGCGTGCTGCTTGACTTGAAATGAGCTGAGGACCAGAGGAATTGCTCTGTTCAGCAGTGACAAAGAGCACAAATGATAAAAATGCTGGTAATGTTATTTAAATGCCTTTGCAATTTTTGAAAGGTATTGGGTTGTTGCTTTTCTTAAGGTGCTTTACCCCTTTTTTTAAAAAGCCTGCAGTGACTTTGGGGAGCTGCTTTTTTAGAGAACAAAGAAATTTGTATTTTTTAACATGGAATTCCTACACTTGGCCTTTGAACCACTTAGTCAGATGCAGACAGTGGAATCTGGCACCAAGGATAATCTTCTCCTGATATGGATATGGGGGGAATGGCAATGAGAGAGGAATGCAGTGATAGCTTAATATTTAACTATTTCAGGACTGATACAAACTACAGTGAAGTACAGAGGAATCTTGTCCAGTTATAAGAAATAGAACAAACTTCTCAGTAAGAATGTGAATTTCTGCTGCCATTGGGATCTGGATGATAAGCACTAAAAGCATAAACTTAGAGCATAATGCTAGATATCAGCAGAGCAAGAACAAACCCCCTTATATGTATTAAAAGACAGTTTAGCAGTTTTCCTTCTTAGCCCTAAGTGGAGCCAAAAAGATTGGAGTTTCTCATAACAGCTAGTAAAAATGTAAAGATTGGATTAAAACTGGATTCTTTTTTTCTTTCTTTCAGTGACTGCAAAGTCCTTAGTGCTGTAAGTGCAGTTTTGTGATCCTTGAAGCTGTTCTAAAAAGGGAAATAATAAAAGCAAATACTAGGGGGTTTGTTATTCCTTGATATCATTAGAGTATCATTATTTTACAACAGTATTTAATTTATCTTCATTGTTCTGGGACCTTTAAAAATGTATTTGTCTTTATATTTAAGCATTTAAAATAGGTGGTTTGTTGTCATTGGTACTCTGGAGTTCAATCATGAAATCTAGGAGTCTTACAAGTCTTACCTTCAATCAATCTCCCAGCAAGTTTTGTCCCCAGATCTGATATGCAAGCTTCTGTACACTCCTTGTTATAGCTGTGTTTCCCTGAAACTCAGTTGGCACTCTGCACCTCCTGAATGGATGTTCATACAAAAGCAGGCAGGTCACTTTGCAGAAAACCTTCTGCAAAGATATAAATACCAAGATGTTTGATTTCAGTAAAACTTAATGAGCCTTGTAACTGCCCGAGAAATGCAAGATTGGACTTCAGAGTGGTGGCATGCTGACATTGTTGTGTCTCCCCTCATATGTAAATAGCGCTGGAGAGGGTGGCACAGTACATGAAAGCACTTCCTGAAATAATTCTTGCTGCAGAATTTGAATCTGTAGAGTTTTAAGAAGCATATTCTAAACACTGTGGTTGTCTGAACAAAAGGGTGAAATGTACCTCTCTGTATCCTCTTCTTTTTAGCCCAGCATATATCAAAATCTTCCCTGGAGGAAAACAGGACGTATTTTTGTTTTCTCAGCCTGACTGACCTCTGGACTACCCTTACTTTTAGCTGTTCTCTACTAGTTGTGTGTGAAATCTCATCACTTGTGAGATTTTTTTTGCAGTGGGATTTAACAGCTTTCAGTCATAACTATTCAGTCAAAAAATCTTAGTCCTTTTTTGTTGTTGTTTTTAGTGACTAGGAAGCTTAGTCATAATTACTGTGTGGAGTAGAATTGTACTTACAGTGCAAAACCAGTTTTTTCTGTAAGCCAGAGAACTGCATTATTAATAGTAATAACAATTACTATAACATGAAGTTGCACTCCATGTTTTGGTTTTGTAACACCAAAACAGCAATTAATTCAGTTTATTGCAAACAAGCTGATACATACATATATATATATATATATATGTATATATATATATATATATATATATATATATATATATATATATATATGTACTTTCTTACACTCTCAACCTCAGTGGTTATCAAGTAAATAAAAAAGAAGCTCTATTGCTTTCCCAAAGGTTAAAAAAAGCTGAAAAGAAATTGGTCTTATTTAAGATTTAATAATCACAGTTATTTAATATTTCCCCCCAGATTTGTGCATCTATGAAGAAATTAGCTGTAATTTTTCTAATTAGAAATTAGAAAAATGAACTTTGAGAATATGGTAGTGTTGATGTATTGGCTCACTCAGAACTTATAAAATTCCCCAAGTAAAAGAAGCCAAGTTTCTATTTAACAAGCTTTATCAAACCATTGAAGTTAAGTGAAAAGCACACTGATACACTATATAAAGTACACAGAAAGGGCCTGGAAAGCTTGCAGAAAATAATCGTACCAAGTACTTTCTCCCACCATCACCACTCAACATATTGGTTGTCGTGGCAAAAAGAAGTGTAAATGTGGGTCATATTTAGAGTCCTGCATCTCTTATGGTAACCCTTGTTTCAAATTGAGTGCACATTCCTGTAATTAGGTCCAAGCACTGAAGTGACCGTATTAAAGCACTGCAACACATTCTTCTAGAAGTTCATAAAAAGAAGTGTTTGGAAAGGACTCGCAGGGAATTTTTTTAAAAAATATTTTTGCAGAGCTTTAATTATAGGCAGGTATATCAACTTGAATTTGGACAGTTCTTGTATGTGTGCAGAGATGTAACACAGGTTTGTAGAACACATGAGTGCATTAGAAATGGTACTTGAAGAAGTAAACTGAAGTAGTTTACTAGTTAAGTTCCTAATATTTTTTGCAGTATTTTCCATAAGCAGGGACTATGAGAGACTGGGAAGAGGGAACACAGGACGTATACCTTAAAACTGTGACCCCTGAGTATACTACAAACCTTAGAGCATGGCAGAGAGTTTCTTTCATGCTCTTTGCCACAGTGCTCATTTAGAACCTTGTCATTACCTGCCTGTGAACCTGTGGTCTGAGCCTTTGGTGCCTGCTGCGCTGTGCTCAGCAGTTCTGAAGCCAATTCCTGACTTGTTCCCCATGGCATAAAAAACAAAGAAAGTGTCTTCTTCCCTTGGCACAGTCTGAGGTGAAGAAAGGCAAGGTGGTGCTCCCTGGGTGTGCAGCATAGATGTGCTTGTTCAACTGCCCCACCTACATAATTCAGAGTAAATAATGGATTTATATGCCTGAATGTGATACTGTGTGTAGGCAATTACTGGCCCGGGTCTTGTGGGCTGTGCACATTTGTAAGGTTTATTTCACGTTAAATCTCAAGGTTTTGAATCATGTAGGCAAAACAGCCCAGGTGAAACGAAGCAGCAGAAATACTATTTACAGTCAAGGTATCTTTAAAAATTAACAGTCCTCTAATACCCAAGTCAGCCTTAAGTCTGAAGGTGTTTTGAGCATTAATATCCTAGACTGCAAATAGACATACTTTTAAATCAGCAAAGGATTAAAAAGAAAATAAAAAAAGGGAGACTTAATGATTCAAATAATGACTATTATATTTATGATTTCATCAGTTTCCTACGAATTTTGAGCTTTTTAACTATTTGTTTTGTTGTATAAAATTTTTGTTCAAGACCTCTAGCCTAGAATAGTACTTTAAAAATACATTCAAGTTTGCTTATTTTGTCCTAATTTCAACTTTTTTTTTTCTTTTCTGTCTTCCAGCTTTAGAGGAGTTCTTTCAGCAGTGCTATTTTCATGTTGACCTAGTGCAAAAAGTTCCTTCTTAACCTTTGATTTGATTTTCTGAAAACAACAATGCTTTCAGTTATCTTCATTCTTCTTCTTCTCACTTGTTCTATAAAGACATTAATAGTTATTTTAGCACTGCAAATGGAAAACATGTCAAGTTTTTAATAGATAAGACCCTTACAAATACCTTAGGTGTCAGAGGTGCCTATAAAATCTGAGGAGCTGTCTGAAACACATTACTACTGTTATGAATTATGCATTAGACCTGCCTCTAGAAGAGGAATTTTCCAAGACAGCTCTATTCAGTGCAATCTGTTTATGTCTAGCTGACAGCTGTCCATCAGGAAAGAAATCTGCCTGAAACTTACACAGACTGGCACAGCATCTTCAGAAATAGCAGAGTCTTTGTAGCCACCTGACTTTGGCAGCCATCACTCTCACAAAGACCTCATCAATTCCAGGTTGTCCTGGAAGCTGAATGTCTAACAACCTCTGGTCCTCTTAATTATCATGAGCTGTTCCTTCTCCTTGCAGCTGGGAACAGCCACTGAAGGACAGGCTGTGCTGGAAAGCAGAAAGTATAATTACAGTTGAATCCCAGCTTCCACTAGAGCCCCTCCTTCTCAACTCCAAGTACAACCCTGGTGATTGTTTTGGGAGCTCTACTCCTTTGCAGATAGGTGGATGTATCTTCAGCTGTATTTCAAAGGCTAGGTGCACATGGAGCCTCTTCCAAGTACTGCTGACTCCTGTTGAGATTCTCCTATAAACATCCGTGGAAGGGTTGAGCAAGGACTTTCATGTGGCTTTATTTTATTAAGAAACCACTATCTCCGAAAATACATTTGGAGAGGAATAGTGTGCTTCAAGGTTAAAGCTTTCCCCCCTGGTTAAAAAGGAGCTTTCATACAAAGAGCCTTTAGGAGGTTTGGAATCACCTTTTACAGTGCTTAGGTAAATGTTACAACACAAATCATAAATCACGTAGGCATAAAGTTTATGAGTGTTCGTGTCAAATATAATTAAATATATTGAAATCTCCAGGAAAAGCACAATGCCCAGAGCTGCTCTGCTGCTTTTTGTTAGAGATAAGGCTAGTTAGTGACCTACTTCCTTATCTCATTCATTTTTTCTCACAGTTCCACGCCAGCCTGGAGTGAGCAATAATCTGTTTGAAATACTTGAAATTGAAAGAGGGATTACAGCTGATGAATTTGAAGCAAACGATGACCCAGGTAAAGACTATGTCTCCTGTTCAGGACATAGGGTTTATGATTTTTTGAGATTTCTTGGGGGTTTTGCATTTTGCAGGACTTCTACATCTTATGTGCCTCTTTTCAACTATGCTTTATAAAACTGTGTAAAACCAACCCTTTGCCTATGTGCACCTTACACCTTTATTTCCTAAAATTTCAGCAGAAAAATAGCATGAGTTGTTAATCATACGAGGGTCCTTTTTATTGTTTTGGTATTTTTGTAGATTCTTTTCCTAGGGCTGCTTCTTCTGCATTTAATTTTCATACTTGCTGGTGTCAGCCACATGGGAAATTGAAGACCAAAACAATCTGAATAACCTCTGGGGTTTTTTTGTGACATCCTGCTCTCTTCTGCCAGGTGTGCTGGTGCACAGCTGTGATTTTGACAGTGGACTGTGTGGATGGATCAAGGACAAAGATGATGACTTGCACTGGGAACCAGTGAGAGATGCATCAGGTAAGTGATCTATGTACAATCACATGCTGCAGCTGAAGAATCACCCAGGCTTGAGGTTGATGACAGTTTCTGCTTGAGGACAAATTACACAGCTTCTGTTCCCTTCAGTTCTGGGCTATATTTCACATCGATGCCTCTTCTGTGTATAAAAAGTAAAATTGAAGGTTCCCAATGTGAAAGAGCAATTGAAAATTTACACTTTTATCATAGCTGACATCTTTAAAATAGGAATGTCTCTGAAGGAGTAGTAAATGTAGCCAGCAAAAGTTTGTCTTAAAGGAATCTGAAAAAAAAAATACGGACTAGAGAACAACTTTGTTTTTAGAAACAAAGCTTATTTTTCAAACTACCATGTAAACATAATTATTTCCCTATCACTATCAAAATTATAGAAAGTACTGGAAATACATCTGGCAGCAAAACAAAAGATTAATGTTCTAGTTTAACCTCTCAGATTGCTGTAGCTTGGAGTAGAATTCGATAAAATCAAGCCGTATATAGGAAAAAGGTTAAGTAACTGGAAGGCAGGCAAGTTAAATGCTGAAACACAGAAGCTTCTGAAAATGGGATTATTTGGGATGATAAAAAGTGCCATAGATGATACTTTCTTGAGGCTGACCTGGAACAGAGGCTAGACAGGGCAAAAGGATAAAGTAGGTATTTATTAAAAGGTCTCAATGGGTACTTTTACCCATTGCAAGAGTTCAGCTGGACCACACTCAAGATGCTCCCAGAGTGGGCACAAAATGGACACCTGGGTCACAAGGTCTCACATTTTTATAAGTTCTGGTCCATTAGCAGATTAGAATCAATTGTCCAACCATACCTTCAGGTTATGAAGCTCCATCCTTTTGTTTTTTCTTCTCACTTCACCATTGTTTTCGTTCTTGGGCCTGAAAGTTGTCCTTGGTACCAAACCAGAGAAAGAATTGTTTTGTCTATCTACACTGCGAAGAGAGCTTAGCAGCACTGAATATGAAACCTAAAACTGCTCACTGAAACAGTACAGAGTCTAAAAACCATAACAGCTAAAACCTAAGGCATCGTAACACCCAGCATTAGAGGGGAGTGTGTAGTAGCTGCTTGCAGGACAGGAGACTGAGGTCAGCACTGGAACAGGACTCTGAACAGGACAGCCCTCTGCTGTCCCAGGCACTGGGATGTATTTTGTCCCCTGTGGATTTTGGTGTGGCATTGAGAGGTTGCTGCCGTCTCCTGCCTACCCTTCCCCCTGGGTATTAGTGCTGGGGATTAGACACACGTCCCTGGCTCCCTGTAATGGTGGGATTACTTCATCCCCACGGAGCAGCCTTTGAAGTGCACAAAGCTCACATTATGGGATGGCAGCCTGCGGAAGGAAGCGCGCTCTCAGGCAGGACAATGGTGCGGGTTAAGATGAGGGAGGGTGAGGGCACCCAGAGCCATTCTCCTCCTGCACCCGCTGTCAATGCTGTCTGGCCTGCTGCTGCCCTGGTGGGGCAGTCATTTGCCACCACAGCAGGTGACCTGGCACCTTTTCCAGGCTGGTTGGCTGGCTCACTGGAAGTGCTGTCTTCACTGCCTGGCAAACAGGCTGCTCTAGCACTTCAGGAGCTCCTTTTGGCACTGAAAAGCCTTGGGAATGGCTGGAGAGCAGAGCTCCTTCCTCCTGCAGATGAGAAAACAGGCAGCTGTCTCCTTCCCACAGAGTGGCACTTAAAAAAAATTAAAAATTTACACATAATTCATACCTTTTTGAAACAATAGGTTTAAAAATCCATTTTTTCCAAGTCTGTCACTCAAAGCATATTCAATATCTGTATTCAAAAATTGTTGTTAATACATATTAAATTCCAGAACTATGATTTTTAAGAACTAAGAACTATGATTTTTAACTGGTTCTTTTATGTCAGACTTCTCCCCTGCATTGCTTTCCATTGTCAGGGACAAGCTCAGCTTTTTATTTCCTGTGTATGTTCTGCTGCTGTTGACATAACCTGTTAAAACTTGTCCCTTGAAGTCACCCACCCACCCCCTCCAGTCTGGAATACCTTGCTGGAAGGATTTATTTTCACAGCTTGTTCCTGACTGCTTGCTTTTACCTTGCAAAGCTTGCTCTGTATTGGTTTATCAGAATCTGCAATTTGAAAGGTGCTGTGCTGAAGCATTATAAGCTTATCTTGCATGCAGAAAATGCTGATTTGAGGGGACTTTTTCCTGCAGGGGCTTGCCTACAGATATGTTTGCTTTGTGCTCACCTAAGTCTGTTTCCTATTGATTGTATTCAGCCACAGTAACTATCTGAAAATGATGCACTTAATAAACCAGTACTTTCATAGTGGAATAAGTGTATCTTCAGCAAACAGGTACAGTTATTTAAACTCTATTATGCTTAATTTAGCAATCCGTGACCTTGCTGCAAAAGCAATGCATTTAAAAAAAAAAAAAAAAAAAACCCAAACAAAAAAAAAAGCCCCACAAAACTCCCTGAGAAAATACCCACCAAAGATCCTTGGACAAATGGATCCCACTTCATGGCTAAATGCTGATCTAGGGGCCCAAACAGCAGCATAATACTTTGCTTTGTTAAATGTCATTCAGACCAAAGAACTTAAAAACTTACGTTGAAGTAGTGAATTGGAGACAAGTGTGTGACAAGCCGTGGTACATTGTAATTAAATCTTACAACTCTTGAGATAAATTATTGTGAGTTTCAAAGAGAAGCTTTCAAAAAATAATGCTCTGTTTGAGTAGTAGACAGATACAATTAAAAAATATATTTCTGTCCTGTTTAACTGTGTATGTTAACAATATTACAAACCCCCAATATTTCTAAATCTTTGGTTTAACTAAGGAGCCTAAAATTCCTTAATGAACTTAAGGTAGAGGTGGCATTTTTTAATTAAAAAAAATGCATAAAATCTGATTGCATAAAGAAAAAATATTCTTAAATTCAGTGTAAGATAAGGTTTGTTTTGGGGTTTTTTAACCTTTTTCCCTTTGTTAATTTCAGATTTTAAAGGTTTAACTCATCTTGCAAAAGTTTAAATGAAAAGTAAAAACAACTCATACAGGTCTGGGTTTTCTCCAAAATGTGAAATCCCATTTAGTGTAGTTCTAATTGTCGGTGTGAAAGGTGCCTTTTTTCTTTTTAGGTTTAATGGAATTTGCCATAAGATCCTCACCTTCTCATGTTCTTTTCTGGAAGGCACCTTCACTTCATACATGATAAGAGATAATAATAGGGTCCTGAACTGAGTATGTATGTTCACTGACAACTTCCTACTGTTAGAATTTGGGGTTAACAGCCCTGTGGAAATCATTACTGCTTCTTGCTGTCTCTGTCTAATCCAGATTAAGAGTTTAAATTACAGTTAAATAGAAGAGGCTATTGGGGTTGCAAATGGATGTACTTTGAGACTTGTCCTGTTAACACAGTTCCCAAACAAAAGGAAAGGGACAGCTCAATTACATGATAGTATTTATTCTGGTCTCTGTTACCTATGCAAAGGCAAAACATTGCAGCTTCAAAGGTGCATGAATTTGCACAGTAGCTTTAACATCACTGTGGGTTTAAAATCATGCAGTGACCAAGGGGTTGTCAGAAATGACCCAATTCCTGGTCCATGTCATCCTTTATATGAGGTTTTAGTTTTTGAGATTGTTTACGTTGTCAAAAAAACAATTAGATGAGCAACACCCATCTTGGTACTAATGTACAGAGAAGAGCAGCACTTAGCTTTACAGGGTAAATCCTCCCTGTTGGAGTCAGTCAGAACACTAGTTCTGGTTCTGTGTGCCTTATTTTAACCTTTTATTTATTTTTAATAACTCTTGTGCATTTGGTCCTGCAACCTAGTAGCATAAAAAAACCCAAACAAACACACCCCCACCCCCCCAATTAATTGCTTTTTCCACTGCAGGGGGACAGTACCTTACCATCTCTGATCCCAAGGGCAAAGAAGGAAGAGCAGCACATCTTATCCTGCCGTTGGGTCACATGGCTCAGGCTGGAGATTTGTGCCTGTCCTTTAGGCATAAGGTGCCTGGGCTGCATTCTGGTGCCCTCCAAGTCTTTGTAAGGAAAAGTGGTGCCCAAGGCCCAGCTGTCTGGGGAAGAAATGGGGGCCATGGCTGGAGACAGACATACATAACTTTACGAGGACTAGGCATCAAGAGTGTAAGTACTGATGATTTTTCTGCTTTTTGGGTTTTTGCACGAAAAGCTGAAGACACCTAAATGGTGCAGCACCGCTGTGTTCATCTTACGGGTTCAGTTTCACTCTGTTTTACTACTTTGATCTCTACCAATGGAATCACAATACAGATGAGAGTTACTGTGTTGTTTTTTTAAATTAGTTTTGTGCACCAAAAAAAGAGAAATCCCTGCTACAGAAATTGACTCATAGTACAGTCTGCTGTGTCATTTCCTGAGCTACCTGGTACAGCCCATTTTAAGGGAATTCCCACCTAGGAAAGAACAGCCTCATGGACAGAGGAATATGTTATAGAGGTTTCAAAAAAGTCCTGTATCAGGATTCCTCATGAATAATGCTTTGAATAATACAGTGCCATGAAATAGGAAGAATCATCCCCCTGTGGACCAGTGACTGGCTAAACCAGAGCAGAGATACTGACCATAAAGAATTTTTGATAATGCAGGGAGAATACATGTGCAGTTACATGTGGTTTTATACCCTTTAGCATGCCTGTAGCTGATCAGGCCAAGGAGGTGAATGATGAGCTAATAATGCCCATAACACAAAATGGGCACAACATTGCATTTAGTGCAATGAAAAGAGGCCGCCTGAAGTGCCATGAAGAATCTTTTAATGCCTGGAAATTTTAGAACATTGTGTGATTAAACTGGTATCAAAAGCTCAGTGTTATTCTTCAACCTCTGAAGGTAGTTTTTATTTCAGATCTGAAGAAGTGGCTTTTCACTGCCTGTTTTACTCTGACTTAAATATCAGGTGTTCCGAAAAGCTCACACATCATTATGTTCATGATGGGAGCAGGTTACAAGGTATACAAAGTGTCTAGCTCTAAAATTAATATTAAGGCTGTAATTACTGCAGATAATTTTCTAGAAAGTTTACCTCAGCCCCAGTAGCAGACACCTGACTGTGTTAACTGTAAATGAGTGTTGGGCTGAGAATGAGGACATTTGTAACAGGTGAACAATATATCTGCTACAGTCTTTCCTTTTATTTTTCCTAAATTTATCTCTTCTGGCGGTGCCCCTTTGCACTGTCCCCTGCCTCTCCTGACCCCCTGGCAGTAGTTGTCGGCATGGGCTGCCACCCATCACCCTACAGATGGGAGTTGCCTCATGCCACACTTGATTTTGAGATCTTTTACAGCCAGCATGGGCAGCCAGGCTGCTGACCTGAACCACTGGAACACTTATCCAAATATCAGGGAGTGAGAGAAAACTCTTAAGTAAGCAGGGGAGGCCTCTGCCAAAGAGAAGGCAGGAAGAAATGTGGAAGTTTTATTTTCTAGCTAATTAAAACCCTAAAGCAACCAAACGATAGTGACTTTGGGGAGGCCTACTGGAAACCTGAGGAGAATTTGAATGAAGACCAGAATCCTTCATCACACTTTTTAATGGATTATCTCTGTAATTATTTTTTTTTAATCCCCTACTCAAATTGTTCTATTTCTCTTCCTAGGTTATTTTCAGAGGTGAGAAAGGGAAAGGAAGAACTGGGGATATTGGACTAGATGATGTGGTTTTAAGGAGAGGACGCTGCTCTGAAGAGCATTAGCCAAGGCAATGGACCAGCAGTCATCTCCTCTTGCACTTCTCATGCAATTCCTATTAAACCTTGAAATGTAACTGCATGGGTAAGAAGAAAAACTGGGAGAGTAACAACTTCTTAGTGGTCTGCTAAGTGCAGTCTCATGGAAATTGCACTTAAATACATGGAGAGCACCTCCCAGGATCGAGGAAATCTAATCTCAGGCTGGTTCTTTCTATTAATCCTTACCCCTAAATCCTATTTTGGATGTAATAACTGTTATTACCCTATTAAGTCTGGTGAGTGTTCACAGAAAGAGCACTTGTGAAAAAGGGAGAATTACAAATGGTAGCAAAAGAAAGCTCCATTTCAAAGTTTCAGTGTTAACTGCAGCCATTGTCATCCCACAGTGCTATCTTTCATTCATTAATTTGTTTGAGTCACATTGGATTAGTGAAAGCCTGGACCTGAACTTTGGCTTACTGCCACTGACCTTTAAAGAAAGGTTTTTCATATATGAAATAGCGTTTATTTTGCTGTTGCATCTGTATTAACCAAAACCAGTTATAGAGAGTAGGCATTGCATCCTGTAATATTGCTACTGCTGTGTTTTGTGTATATGTGTATGGTTAACATATTTATGTTTTTAGTATTTACAGGCTGTAGTTGCAGGGTAATTGGCAGCTGTACTTTCTTCTTGTACAAGACAGGAGTTCAGCATTTCTTCAATACTGCTGGTCATGCCAAATTGTCAAAGACAGTTAATGGTGCTCATTGAAAAATGCTGGTGCAAATTTTCATGTTGTAACATCCTGAAGGCAAAAGACCAAAGGCTCACCTGATGGAAACTGGCATCTGGAAATGCTGTACAAGTTTGCATTGAGCTCACAAGCAAGCCCTAAAGGGCTCTCAGTCATGCAAGAAGCTCCTGGGTCAGCTGATGACTGAGCAGCCAGGAGAAGATGAACTTGGATCTTGTAAGGTTGATCCCGTTGACACTGCCAGGAATGATCCCTTCCCACAGGTGGCACAAGCCTACACACGAGGAAAAGGGGCAGCTGCATTAACACTGTACAAACAATTCAGAGACAAGTGAAATGCCTCGAGTGGTCTTTGTCAAATCTCCATACTCTGCCCAACCTTCTGTATATAATAAGCATTTTATTCTTTTGAACTAGAAAAACTATTAGCTCTAGTGGGAACTAAGTATTTATCAAAATTTTGGACTAATTTTATAGTTACGTATCATGAGTGTGCTGTGCAGTTTCCCAGGGAATTCTTCTGTTTGGTTTGGAATTTTTTAAGTGGGCATCATCATCACTGCTAGCAATTCTAAAACTGACAAAGTAATTGTAAAATTTAAGAAAATAACAAGAGATTGGTAAAATGTAGTTAGTGGTACAGCCTTAAAGCTTGAAAAAATATGTAAGGAATAAACCTCAGTTCTTTTGAATACTTAAATACAGTGTAAAATAAATGTCAGCTGCATAGCATGTTCAAGTCTTGTACAAAATTCAGTCAAAAATTAAGAAGACCATTAGAGGTCATATTCCAAGTCCCTGTTTCTGACAAAGTACCAGTCTGAAAATATTTTTTCCCATTCATCCCCTAGGACAAAACATGGTGTGTAGAGCAGAAATGTATGTGACCAAACAGAGAGTCTCTTGCAAAACTGTATCAGCAAACATTTTGAAAAGGAAAAAAAAGCAATGTGTTTGTAAACATTAAATTTTAAACTATTTTGCTTCAAATATGATTATGATCTTTTTTTTTTTATGTTACTTTGTGATATGTCAGAAATATCTGTGAATAGTTGAAATACCTTG
Source organism: Certhia americana (assembly GCA_018697195.1). Taxonomy (NCBI): domain Eukaryota; kingdom Metazoa; phylum Chordata; class Aves; order Passeriformes; family Certhiidae; genus Certhia; species Certhia americana. The sequence goes on from CM031860.1 coordinate 18,608,588, forward strand.
TCCTTATTTTAAAGTAATCAGTAAAAGCGACTGTTACTTGCTACTAATTGGGAATTTTGTTTTCATTTCTAGATTGAAAGTCTCAATTTTCATTGCAGTGAAATTAAACAAAAGATGACAATCCCAGAGTGAAATAGCTCTTATTATCAGTTTCAAAAATCAAAATACATTTCACTATAATATGAAGAGAGCACTATATTTATTATTCAGAAGGAAGAATGACAATTTTCAACCTAACTTCAAGAGAAGTTTCACAGGAAATTTAAGAGCTTCTGCAATATTAGATGTCCATTTTACAAGAAGGAGCAGCTATCACAGTTCCTCATTCTGATTCCACCAGCATAAAATGCTGTTAGATGCCAAGGAATATAAGAGTAACAAATTTTAGTCTGGTTCACCATATTACTTCAGCTTTCTGAGATTAAGATTCCCTGGTTAAAATGGTATCCCCGTCGAGGCAAGACTGTCAGAGTTTTTTGCCATTTTTATGAATGGTCCCTAGAAGCCAGAATCTGAATTAATTCAGAAAGTTGACAGAAATAAGTACTCAAGTGACAGGGGGAGGATTCAGGTCTCTGTTTTGTCAATGCATTTCATTGCTACAATAAAACATGGACTTGTAAAGCCTTGTGACAGCTGCAGGACAAGACACGAGTTCAGCAGTGTTTTTGAGCTCTAGGAGAGCTATTGAGGCTGTTGGTCACTCACCTCCAAAGCTGGTTTTGCTGTGACTCTGTGTGTTGCCTTCTCTCCATCTTTTGAATAAACAAAGGTGACGTCACTCAGAGGTTCTGTTGTGAGGATCCTTCTCCAGTTCTTGCTCTCCAGGATTTTTTTAGGCAGCTCCCTCCAGCCACACACCTCAGCCAGGACTGCCTTTCCATATGAACCTCAAGAAAGGGATTAAAATATGGCCTGAGGTCTTCTTATGAAGTAGATTATAGTTCTGGATTTAGAAAACAGGTAACAAATTCCTGCTTAGATACTTCTGCAAGCAGAAGAAATTACACTAAATTAACATGAGAATATTTACCAAATGTCTAACCTCTTGCCAATTTATAATTGTATGTTCTTCAAAGACATGTCCAACTCTTTTCCCCAAAGAGATTGAAAATAGGACTCTTTGTGTGCATATATGAATTTGCTGACATCAAAATCAGCAGAATGGAAGGGACCAAGAATGATTTTTTGGTTCTAGATTCCATTCTATACAGGGCACTCATCTCTCATCAGAGCCATGTCACTAAATCACTAGTGAGTGCTTTTAGTGAAGCCATTTCATTCTGAAGAGAAGCTTCCCTAGGTTTCCTTCAATAAATTACCTGAGACTTGGAGGTCAACATTGATTTTACCATAGTTGGAGATTACAGTAACTGCCCTCCATAAAACTCAGATAGTCATAAAAAGACAATCCTGAACAGAGGAACATTTTTGACAGCAGCCTCCATCATCCTGCTCTGTTCTGCTGGAGAAAAGATGCCACAGTAGCAGCTGCCCCTAACCCATGTGCCAGGGGTCTCTGTATACATCCCATTAGAAGTTATTTCCCTTACAAATGAAGCACGGTATTTATCAGAAAGATAGCTTGATCCAAAGTCTCTTGATTTTAGCAATGCATTGTGACACTCACCTTGAAAGCTGTTCAATTTGCCTTTAAAAGTTCGCAATAAGAAACTATAGCTGTCTTTAAAATTTTAATTCTCAATGTTACACGTACAATGTTGCACGTTATTAATTAGCAAGTGAGGTCCAGTTAAATATGATGCAAATTTTTGTTTATATAGATCTACCTCTCAAACACCAAATTGTTGAAGTTTTCCTGGTGTTTGGAACACTTTCTTACCTGCTGTTTTATCCTGACATCCTGTAGTCACATAGCATTTTATGACTTCAGATTTTCCACATCAATTAAAAACAAAAAAAGAAGTTGAACAATACATTGGTGTAAACCTGCAACATTAGAAAGAAATGCAAAACATTTTAGTGTTTTAAGTTTCAGTAATGATTTGAAAGATCACTGCATTAACTTTCAAAGGTTGTGGAGATTCCTTTCTCAGACCCCACCTACTGCATCAAGCAGACCTACCAATACATGAGGAAATGCATTTGGAATGTCTGTAATGCTCCATTTGTTTAAAATGCTAGCAGACCAGAGACCATCAGGGAGAACAAAGACAAGTTTTCAACAGTACAGACTGAACCACCTCTAGATTTCAGAAACCAGCCCCACATAAGTTCTCAGGATTATAAGTCCAAAATTAATCAAATCACATTCTAGTGGCTCTGCTCTTACCAATTCTCCTTGTGCACTTGTGTGACCTCTTCCAAACCTGTATTCAGTGTTTGAGCAAGGAAGCCAAGATCCATCTGGCACACAGGAAAAGGATGCGTCTCTCTGTCACACAGCCAAATCCTGCTTTCCTCTTACCACAAGTTGCTACAGCACTTTCCCAGTAATTTTTTAACTTAATGCTTTGAATTTTTACCTTCTCTTCAGGCCAGGAATAGTCCTCTGTCACACTTTTCTCCCAGGTTTTAACTTGCCATGTGTTTCAGCAACCCATGTTCTCGTTTCATACTCTTATCCTGAATACTTTGGTGTATTCATTTTGAGTTTGGCAAACGCATGGAAAGACAAAGTATAGTGTGTACTCAGAGAATGATTTTACTGCATTTTTATGCAACATCAGTGCTGAAATTTGAGGTTCATGCTCTCAAGGAATTTCAGGAAGACACCATCACTGTTTTGATACCATGGTGCCCCAGCAGAAACAGGGGACCACATTACCTTTTCACTTGCCTTTTGTGCTGCTCCCATTTTAGGTAAAACAATTATGGAATGGGACTCAGCAGATTTTTCTCTATCAAGAATGGCTCAAGACAGAATTCCCTTATGTGTGAAGCAGTATTACTGTGGCATGCACACACTCCAGTTCAGTACCAGTGTCTTTGAACTGCAAAGGACAGAAATAAAACCTTTCCAATGAAAGTTGACTTTGGTTCTCACACCCCTGGGTTCAAGTCTAGCACAAAAGCAAGAGCTCCTCGTTTGAGAGCTCATGCAATGCATGCCACCTCAGCTGGTGATGACACCACCAGAATCCTCACATTCAACACAATATGAGTAGAGAACTAAGTGCAAATAAGTAGCGAGCATTGCCAGTTATGTTTTAAATTAGGAAAACAACTGCAAGAAATTTGATTAAGAGGATTCAGAGGGGTGACCAAGAGAGCCACTTTGACTTCCATCTCTCTGAAGTTCTGAGTAGACTCAAAGAATGTTGTCATCTTACCTGAGTTTCCTGGATCAGTTGGAGGACCAAAGTTGTTTGAGCTCTTCAAAGTTTCCATGTCACAGTGCTGAGTGTTCTCTCGCAAACGTGCATGATGCTTGCTAATAGTCTAGGGGATTCCTATAGTCATTTGTGAATTCACAGGGTTTGAATCCACTGGATCTGCTCCATTAGTAATAAAAGTCCACAACTCTATGGTGCACATCAGTTTACTTAGGAACCAGGAACCCCTATTGCATAGCGAGAGGGGTCATTAAATGGTGAGCAATTCATAATGTCATATGCCACTGGTTTTATCCTGATTTTAAAGATATTGTGGTTGGGTGAACTTCATTACTGAAGGTTGCCTCTTAAGAAGTGAGTAATATTTAATTACTCACAAGGTACATCAGGCACAGTTTTGTGGGAGGTTAGGAGACCTCAGCATTGTGGCAGCTCATCTGTGTATTAGCAAACAGCCCTGACACGCTCACTATGAAATTCACTGTGAACTGCTCTGCCAGGTTTTTCAGAGAAATTTGATTGCCGAATAAAGATACGTGACAGGCATGAAAAAATATTACATTAGTACAAAAAATAGGCAGAGAGAGTACAAGGTACCTCAAGGAATGCCTTCATCACCATATAGCCTTTGATCAGCTTACACTGGCATTTAGAGAGCTAGACAGGAATTCTGAGGATTCAACTACAGCTTGGCCAAAGAGCTCCAGCCCACAGCCTCTCACACAAGGTCTTCGTAACAGAGTTCCTCATCTTTCATTCAGCCATCCCCTCCCAGGGTACCACTTTGTCCAAAGGGTGTTTTTGGCATTGCAGCAAACACAAAAGATGACTACTACTCTCTTTGGCTGGCTGTGACCAGGTGGTCCCTGATGTGTGGAACTCTCTTCATTTCTCTCTCAGGTTTTGCCAGAGGTATCAGCTTGGATACTAAACAGACTAGGCAAATTCAAACTCTCATGTGCCCTAATGAAGGTAAGGAACACTTCCTTCCCTGATGTGGAAGTCTGCTTCCTCCCTAAAGAGAGACCCTCACCAGAGAAGACCCATTCCATACCCTCTTCACTTGCTGCTCCACTTGAAACCCAGTGTACTGCAACTGGTTCTGAGTCTGCAGGTAACAAACCACACAACTGCCCCCCAAATAAGGCAATATGCTGAGCATGCAGCAGAAGATGGGAACTGTCACACTTCAAGAAGAAGCTATGCATGAAACAGGAGGCACGAATGGGGAATGCAAGAAATCCTGCAATTTGCACTCAGCAGTACACAACTGCAAAACTACTGGACTTCATTTCTGGCCCAGAAATGACTAAGACTTGTGAGTTTTCCAACAGCCAGGCTGCCTGGAAAAGCCTGGGAACACAGCAACTCCAAACCACATGAGGTTGCCAACAGCAACTACAAGGTAATCCTGCAGCATGCAAAGTATTATGTGAGGGGGATTTTCAAACCTTGCTATTAAAAATACCCTTGGAATGATGGCTCTGTCCTGATACTCAATACAGACAACCCCTGCTTCATGTTTCAGTGGCAACAACTCCCTTTGGGGAAGAGAAATGTCTTCCACTCATAAGGGAGCTGCACAGAGCTGCAGCAGAACAAACACAGGCTGCCCCAGTGGTCTCAAGCCATGCCCACCAGCCTTTCAATTGAGGTAGTCAGGCTGTTTATGAGCTCCCTGAACACATTCAAGGGATGAGTAGAAGGTTTCTCTGTGAACCTCTCCATACCCTTGTTCATACTGCTGTAAGAAAGGTGAAAAACCCACATGACAGGTAAGAGAAGTGAGCAAATGCTTATATCATGTGCCCAGAGTAGGTAAGTGCCATTCACTTGAACTCTCAAATTCTCCTGCCACACACTGTCCTCTTGACACTCAAGCCACCAAGACTCAGGTCAACCAGCCTAACCTGCAACCACAGCTAGTTCAAAGCAGTAACACAATTAAAAGCTTCCATTATCCAGCATTTTTGAAGGGGAAAAACTTTATTATTAAGATCCTTAACTTCCAGAAGCCTGGACCTTTTTGACTCATCCCCTTTTCACCACCACAGTTAGGCAAGACATTAAAATGCTGCTCAAAGAAATGCATCTGACATTCTCTCCTGAAAGAACTGCTGGACAGGTCATCTCAAAGCTAAGAAACCCCAAAACACCTTACAAAGGGACTCAGGCAGCCATGAGACAAGCAAGTACATCAAACACTGATGAATTCACCATGCTCCCTGAGCTATTTGTATGTGATTTATCTCAGCTTCTAGTTAATTTTTAACAGGCCCCTGTCCCTTGCCAAGCAGTTGGGAAACTCACTGCATGTTCTCCAGAAACAAACATCCAAGCAGCAGTTCAAAGTGGATGCTGTAACTGGAGTTTTTACTCAAAGTAAGAAATATTGTTTAAAATCCTATTTCTCCTGTATCTGAAAATGAACAATCTTTTTTTCCCACATCAAAGAATTGAAATGCAACGTCCTTCCCTTCTCTATCACATTCTATCATGCATCACAGCTGCTTTCTTCCTACCTAGGCACAACACGTCATTCCTATCTCATATACTGACCTCATATACTAATAATCTCATATACTAATGATCTCGTATACTAATGATCTCGTATACTAAGGGCTCCAGAGTAGATTCTTCAATTAAACAAAGCTGCCAACATTCAAAGACTTTCAAACACTTCATTTGCACCAACACAAACCAGGGCAGCATGAAGACAAGACAAAGGGAGAGCTCTTTAAGCCTCACATTTCAGAACGCTACTACTTTGCTGCAGAGCTTCCAGTCTAGCCCACAGTGACAGCAACCTATCAAAAACTCTTCAACAGAGCTGCCAGCAATTGTAGAAACGTTACACTTGAAATACTCTTACCTGTAAAATGCTGCCTCAGGCTGCCTCCTCTAGCTGCAGTCATTTGAACCCTTTGGGCTGGTGGAGAGGTTGTGTTGCTCTATTACCAGCCCCAGCTGAGGCTCTGACTCTTGGCAGGACTCAATCCTGCCACTATTGCCCCAGCTTCAGTGAGGGCTGAAGCCTCAGATGAGAACGGATTCAAACCAAGTCTCTACAAATTGAACTGGAAGAATTGAAGAATTCCCATTTGCCTCTGAGCCTTCCCAGCTGGACAGCCCATGAAGCACAGCCACCTGACTCTTTTATACAGCCCAAGCCACAGTGCCAGGGCAGCCCCAGGAGCTGGGGATGCTGAGGGTACACTGGACTGACAGCAGGTGAGTGGGCACTGGTGCTGCTCCTAAGCACGACCAAGCCTTTGATTAGGCAGCCAGGGCTGCGAACGCAGGACTGGAGTGTTTCTTATCTTGCCCAAGGGGAATTGTGTGTGGGCTTTGGAGCTGTGTGTGCTCACCACAGCACACCATGCTGGGTACAGCTTCCCACCTTCTGTATCTCTCATCCCCCCACCCTTCTTTTCCTCTTCCTCCTCACAAAGCTTTCAGAGTTTCTCCAAATGCATTTTACCCTCCAGCTGGTTCCAAGACCTCAGCTTTTTTCTCTCCATCTTCCAGCTCTCTGCTGCTGCTGTGGTCTTGAGCTTTTGGTGAAAACCAGGCTATCAAAGCCTTTCTTCTCAGCTTCATACTTTTAAGTTTAGGCCTCCCCATCTACAAGGAACATTCAAGTTAGGTATCAAGCACTGCACCTGGCAGTGTTTTCCAGCTCCTGCCCAAACAATAATAAAGTTTCTTTGCCTCAGGACTTGCTGAACCCAAACACTGTTTTCTCTGGCACGAGAGACCAAATTACTTCTCGAGATAAATATTAAGCAAACAGGATTTTTTTTTACTTTAGGAAAAAAGAAGCTAGAACATTTTCCTGCAGCCACAGTCACACCCCTTGTGCCTGTAATGCTGAGCTATTTTTAAAAATTCATTCCTGTGGTATTTTCCTAATAGCCATAAAGCAGCAGGGCATTCTCTAAAACACACTCTGCTATTATTACTCCTCTTTGCCTTCTGACTATGACCTTCCAAATTCAGACAGATTAGCCAGCTGTCAAAAGAGAAAAAAATCATTCTCTTTGTAGCTTTTCCTATATTGCTTGTTTTCCCCAGGCAGCAGCTCAGATATGGCAGGAAACCAACTCAGTTCCTGCTCTAAGACTCCGCATTTTTGAAAAGTCTGTGTTCTGAATGTTGCAACTTGGGCCTTCTGCATACTAAAAAAAGTAAATAAAAACTTGTATCTTTTGCCGGTGTTTCAACAAACAAAACCAGTGAACCAAACCCAAGTAAAGAACTCTTGCCCATACATGTAATAACATTCTCAATATCCTAGAAAGGCAAGATCAGTATTTTAAATTGACCAAGGGGCACTGGCATAAGCCATTTAGCAATCATTTCAACAACCATACTGTTTCCTTCATCCAAGAGATGACAGGTAAAATGAGTTTGTGACCTAGCTAGTAATTTTTAAAAAAGCACAGAATCCTTAGCAAATGATGATACAAACCCATATCAGCATGAGGACCTCTTGTTAAAATAGCAGGGAGAGACACAGAGCACTTAGCTGTTCTCTCTCCTCTGTATTTGTTCTCTGGTAAAAAATGCAGAACATTTTTGCTAAGTCTATGTAAATATAAACAAAGATTAAAATTAGGACAAATCTCTCTTTTTCCTGATTTCATCATCTGAACCCTCAATTAAACTCCTCAGTAAGCATCTATTTTCATACCCACAATTTATTTCTGCTGGCCCATGGTCTACGCTGGGGGAGAGCACTCCCAAGCAATCAACCTTTGACACCCAGCTCCTGACCCCATTTCTTTTTTTCCACCCTTTTACACATTCTGCCCTTCTGGCCATCTCCTAATGCTGAAATCAGATTTTTGCTGCCTGAGGCAAGAGAAAAGGCAGTTCAACATACCCTTAATGAAGGAGGGATTGCCTCTTGCCATGTTCCCTACCTGCCAGAGCAAGTCTGCAGCAATGTGCCACCCTTGCTGCTGCCCTCAGCAATGTTTGTGAGGCCACAAGATGTGGCAAGCTCTGCAGCAACCCCTCATGGCTCTGATTTGCATTTTGTCCCATTTTCCCTGCTACTGCCAACACACCCTTAGACAAAAGCCTCTTTCAAGTCAAAACCCAGTTGACTGACACACAACGAGTCCCACAACTGGTAATGGCAGATCTTGAAATTCAAATTTTTTCCCCTGCACGTTAATGTCCGTTTTCCTCTACTCAGTGTGTCCACCCCTGTCCTAGGGAGGTGATGAACACCAGATACTGTGAGATACTTGCAGGTCAGAGCTTCACCCATCAGTACAGCCCACCCATGTCACCTCCCTCCTGGAGCTGACGCTGCAGAGACAGCACAACTAAGCTGTGTGTTACTGCTACGCTTGGGAAGTGCAGTCACATCAGTTCAGCTGGCAGCAAATGGGTAATAAAGGTTTTAGCTCAAACTATGCTGTTTTGCCACCGATGATATTCTGGCCCGTGAATTCCAGCATCATTCATTTAGTCACAAATTATATTCAATTCTCACGCATTTCAGAATCACAAGATTTACTTAGTTTCTTCTGTGTCAAAGTTAAGAAAAAAAAAAAAAGGTGGTGGGTTGCAGAGCTCCCTAAAGCCAAATGCTAATAACTGCTGGATGAGAAAACAACAAACAAAAGGTTATCAACAACTTCTACTTAGAAAATAACAAACAAAAGGTTATCGACAGATTCTACCTAGTTTCAGATGGCAAACAGGAAAAAGACTTCAATAAAAAAGAGGCAAATTCTATGGAAAAAAAAGTAATAATTTTTTTCCTTCCAGTCAATATTTCTTGCAGTAATTCCAGTGATTTATCTACATTTCTAGACTCTTTATTTGTTCTCAAAGACACTGGAAATTGAAAAATAAAAAAAAAACCAAAAGATTTTAACCTCCTCTGAAGAAGCTACAATATAGTGCAACAGATAAATTGAACATACTTCTAGCGGGAAGTCAAATCCAATACTTCACATTTATTTATATAGGAGGACAATTGGCATTATTTTTAATATAACATATGGATCAACTACGTAATATGATACAAAGACACAACACATACTATTCTCTGATATAAGTATTATTCTAACTATATATATAAAAAATATACTATATTATACCCTATTATATGCATCCAGGTAGCACATGTAAGGAGGGTCACTTGAGAAGTATTGCCAAGGCTGGTCAGTGCTGGAATGCAGGACCTCCCAAACCCCTCCCAAGTGGTTTCAGGGGCAGCAGGCACTACCTAAGAAGGAAAGACCTCCCCCAGTGCCAGGTTCTCCCCACTTCACAGGTGCAAATCCTCAGCAGTTTGTCAGGCTCTGCTTGTTATAACAAAAGCCTCAGTCTCCTGACATTTAAAAAAGGGTTCAAAGAAATATAACATGAACTAGTTAGAAATACCATGTGGAGAGCATACACACACACACACCCCCTGCTCTAAGCCAAAAATTACAGAAAGCAAAGTTTGTATGGCCTAACAGAACATCCTTTCTATCCCCCCTCTCCTGCAGAACTCCTCCAAATCTGTATCTGCCCTGCTGCCTTGCCTGGTGTGCTTTGAAAGCCCCAGTGACCCCTCTTCTGTGCCTGGCACAACGGGGCAGAGCCGGCACCTCCAGGGGTACCTGATGTAAACAGAGGATAAAGGGATCACGCTGCAGTGCTTTTCCTGACCTTCAGCCAGAAGGTTTGTTTCACCTAATTTGAAGCTCCTCCTCTTGGAGACTACCCAAAATATCTTTGTACAGTTCAGGTTGTGTCTTAACCACCTGGCCAAACTTGAGTCCTGCAGCTCTTTTGATCTCTTGTTGTTAATCAAACTACTTGCTCATTTTGCCACTGTTGATGCTGCTCGCAGATGCAGGGACTGCTACAAAGAGAAGAAAAAATGATGAAGAAATAAATGATAAATAACATCCACATAATGGTAAATCACCACCATCACCAGTATTCTCTCCCTTAGCTGGGAAAATTCTACATGTCCCAGATTTCCACTACACAGTGTCATTTTATATTAAAAAAATAATGTAAACTGTGTCACCAGCCCTACTGTACGAAATAACAGAAGGTTACAGCCTGTGCAATGAGTAGCCAGGCAACCAAGCTTCCTGCATGACAGTTCTGGGATATTTTGATACTGTGCCAGAGCCTGACAGCAGCCCTGGATTATTGCCTCCTAGCAATGCCTCCAGGCTGCTCTTCCTACCATGCAATTCATCCCTGTTCTGCTGTTAACATCAGCATGCTTTGAATGCCAAGTGTCAAGCTTTGGGTCAGGGTGTATTTCACACCAGCTTTCTGCTGATGCAAAAGTGATGCCACAAAGTGGCAAGACAGAAGGCATTGGATCCTCAGACTAGAAAACATCTAAAGAACTGATGGAGAAAGTCCTGTGCCACTCTAAGAGAAAGAGTGCTTTTAGAAAGTCAGTAGTGCCCAAATAGGTGTTGCTGCACTAATTAATTAATACTTTTATACTGTGCCATTGTGATCCATGAGAGATCTTACACTAGATGCTGTAAAAACAAGGAGTATTTTCCAGGGGAATCCCACCTGTTATGCCATTTTCTCTAACAGACAAAAGCCCCAAAACAGACTTCTCATCTCTTTTTCAGGGTATTTTTAATGTGAAAAGATTTTTTATTAAAACAAAATAGAAGACTTGACTCTTGCAGTACCCTCCTGACTGGTACAGTGCCATCATCCAAAGGAAATCTTACTCAGATTAATTCAGCATTGCCTGCTAACAGCACTTGAAGCTCTTTTTGTTCAGCATTATAAAATTGTTTGTCTCCTGAGTGTGAGAGTTTCACTTCAGGCCCTGCCAAGGTCAATAAGCAAGATAAATACTCTCCCCATTCATGGCCTTGTGGGAGCTCTCTTAAGCACCTCAGGTTTGCCATATAACATGTGGGGAATTATAACATCCAACACTTCACATGGTAAATTATGTCAGATTTCAGAATGCAAGCAAGGTTTTTCTTCAGCTACTCTGTTCTTACCCTCTCTAATACAGAAAAGAAGGGATCCTCTCTAAATCTGAGATACTCTGACTCACAGCAGTACAAAAAAAGGGAAATCAATATTTCTTACAGGAATTGATGCGAGCAAAGGTTTAGCTGAACAAGAGCTGTCACACCAACCTCCTCCATGAAAAGTTAAGTGCCTGGAACTGAGGACAAGGGGGATTGGGGAAGGTGAGAGAAAAACCATCAGTCACTCACCCCCCAAACAGAAAGAGATCCATTTTAAGAATTCTCACCTCCAGAATATCTTTCTTAAAAATCACTTTTTACCCCTTAAGAGTTTACATATCTTTACTAGCAATATTATCAATATTTATTCTTGCTATCATATCATTTATATCTTGTTACCAGTGAAGGTCCAGGCCACTTTGGGTAATCTTTTCTCCAAAGGAACCCGTAAGTTTTCACAGTTTTCATAGAGTCTGACCTGGAATGAATATGTGGCCTGATAAAGTGCAATGACATTCTCTGAAATGCAACTACTGTACATTTCATTTGGCAAAAAGATGTTTATAATTCAGAGGTCTACACATTCCTCAAAACACCTTGGTTATTCAGTTAAGTTGATAATGAAAGAGGAATAAATACTACGAATAATAGTTATTCATAGGAATAATCTGTTAACCCAAAGCAGGAACTTTACAGCTGAGGACACACAGCAACACATGCTTGAAAAGATGATGTGAGTTTATCTTGGTTGGATTCTATCTGTACAGTTTGTGTCAATCTGCAGCATTTCACTGTCAGTACAGCTACTGCTGTCTGCACTACCAAGCTAGAAAAGACTAATTAAATCTAGTTAACTCTGAGTCCTGACCCCAATGTGTCCAACAAACCTCCAGACATTTAAGGAAAAACTTGCCTTTTTTAATTTTCAGCAACAGTATGAGCTATTGTGACTTGTCAGAGGCGCTGACATCTAAATATGCTTCACAAACTTCTGAGTTTTGACTGCTTCACTATATTTCCTGAATGCATTATGCCTGCAATTATCCTCCTCTGAATTACAGAACTCATCTGTGTCAAAATAAATTTATCACCTATTAATTTCCATTCTTCTGCTCAGACAGTTATTTCACACCTCCAGCAGACAAGGGCAATGCAATGGCAGGGCATCAGGTTGCTAACCTAACATCACAGAGGAGGTTTCACCATTTCCCTCCCCCCCATCCTTCAGTATGTGCACTTGGCAGTCTTCTGAATAGATTTCTGGCAAAAGATAAACCAGATAGTTTTTTTCAGTTTTAAGAGAGCTCTTTCCTGAGTTCATAGAGCTGGTGTCCAATCTGACTCTCTCAGTTTAAAGAGAGATGCAGTTTTTCTTGTTCTGCTGTAATTGGTGAATGCTATTTCCTAAAAAACCTTTCATGAAGAAGTAAAAAAAAATTTAATGGGGAAATTAAACACTACACAGACAACATACCATAAATGATGAAAAGTTGTTAGTTTTGACAATTCTGTTTTCAAGAGGAAAACAACAACATTGAAAGCAAGCATGTTTTAAAGGAGCAAGAGGCAATTCTTAAAGGAAACTGAATCCAAGTATCTGACACAGCAGTGATATAGCTGGATAGAGCTCCACTTCTTGACCATCCATGTCAAAGATTGAAAAATAAAACAAGTCAAGGTATTTTCTAGCGTGGAGTAACTCAATCTCTCATAGCAAAGCTCTCTGTTTGATTAAAACACTACATCCTGTCTTTCAGTCAAATTGAACTCAGTTTTGCTTCCACATAATTCCACTCTGTGCTTCCTCCTTGCCACCAGCAGAGCAGGTGTATTTTTCCATAAGTAAATACTGGTAGAAGTGCAAAGGAAATGTGCTTATCATCATGTTCCCACCCTAATGCCCAACTGAAACAAAAGCTGAGCAAATCAGGTGTTTTCTTCTTTGGGAAATCAGGTGGCCAGCTCCAGCTCTCTCCCACCCACACCTTATTTGACACTGATGCCACTTGCCAGTGGCTGCACCCTGAACACTGCCCCGTCAGCACAGCACTCATTAGGACAACATTAATTTAATTAAGAATATTTTAACACAGATAAAAAGCGATTAAAAAGTCTGTCAGTCATTGCCTGCAGTGTCCCAGTTTCTGTTCTTTGAATATATGAGCTCATCTCAAAGCTGCCACTGATACACCATGCAGGCTATCAGTCCTCTGAACAGCACAGTGTCTGTACACTCATTCATTGAACATCCTCCCTCCCTACCTCGTACATTGACTCAACTCAGTAGCAGAGTCTCATCCCCCAAACTACTTCAAAAAGCTGGTTGCTTTTTGAAATTGCCTTACAATGTTCTCAGATTACAAGAAAACCTGTCCAACAGACTTCAGATGTGGCTCTTTTTAAAAAATACACCTACAGGGATTCCTTCTGCAGCATGAAAAGGGAAGACAGTTAACACCTCGGACACCTTGAGAACACAAGTAAAATCTTCGTCATATAAATTCAGTTTAACAGCAGGTTCACATTCACACTAAATTCAGGTTAACAATGTTACTTGAAGAGCTATGTTTTGTCTACAGCTTTCATCCCTGAGCCTTGAGGGAAGGTGCTCCAGGGGGACTCCTGGTCTAGAGGATACCTGTTTGCAGTACTGCAGCTGGACATCTGAGAGCTGAAACAGCCCTCGAGTCAGGCAGGCTAAACATCACTCTAAAGCCAGTAATCTGCAACAACATTGCTCTTTAATGCCCAGTCTGATAAAATTTCATGCTCATATAGCTCTGCCAAAATCGTGCCATCAAATGCCAGATTATCATATCATCCCACTGATTTGGACTGGGATATGCTCCCAGAAACTCATTCAAGAAATGCCATAAAAGTACACACCTAGAAATGGCAAAAAAAATAACCCCAGAAAACAAAAAAATGGAGGTAACAATAAGAGAATTCATTGCAGGAGCAGCAGCATATCAGAGCAATGGCAGAAAATTAAGCCCTAACAGCACAGAGAAGACATGCAGAACAAGCATGACTTCTGTCCTGTATTAAGGATCTGGAAATACAGATAAATCAAACACTGGAGCACATAATCAAGTTTCTTCCTACACTTCAGTATGGAAGTTTCTGGCCAAAATAATGTTATTTACTATAAGCTTCAGTATTGCCTCGGTATTCATTCAGGCGCAGATCAGACCCAAAGTTTTCTTCCTGAAAATGATTGTTTCTTACTCACCATGAATCCTAATAAAAGACACAGGGTATGAGATACATCCAGCAAATACCCAGCCTGGATTGCTTTGTTTTACTTTTCTTCTTCTGTGTCCAAATCTACATTGCTGCTCTTGACTGATGCTTTTAACTAGAAACATGCCCAGCTTGGTCCCCAGCTAAAAATACATTGTGATCTTCGCTGAGTAGGACTATTGGATTTACTCCACTGTTTGAGCAGCTGTCTAAGCTACTACTCTAAGCAAGATATTCAGCTTGCTGCATTAATGTCAGATTTCCTGTGTGCAATTTTAATTTCTGTAAAGAAATCAGCCTGATCACAGGCTGAGTGAAAACCTCTGGAGGTGGTATACAGAAAAGAGAGACAATAACTGGCTGGCATGAAGCAGAACCTGTGTCACAGGGGGAAAATGGATATGTGCATCCTTGAGGATTCTAGTTAACACCCAGCCTTTCAGCTCCAAGCTGCATGATTGTCACTGGAAGACACTGAAGTCTTGCTCCATAGTTGTATACAAATCTGAAATACACTAAGGGAAAGAGTAGGATATAAAAGTTGGCTGAAACCAAAACCCTGGGCATGAAAACCCAATACAATCAACACCAGTGCTACTTCTGGTGAATAACAATTGACACAGCTGAGAGCTGAAAAAGGGGGAAAAGAAATCCAAAGACAGAATCTGCTACATTCTATAAAATAAACTGCTCATTTCTCAGGACACCTAAACAACTAACTGCCCACAAGACATAAATGCATATCTGATAATCTTTTCTTTGGCATGAAATGCTCTGCATGTCATGCTTTGAATGCCTTCCGAGAATCTGAACAGTTGGCTCACTAATGAGACGTGTCCCTCATTTATGCATGACTGGGCCTTAGACTTCCCAAAGAGGCCAGACCTACCTGAGGGGCTCTGCAAAGCAAACACCAGCTTCAGGAAAGGCAGTAAACACAAGAATTCCTCTTAAACAAATAATTACACAAGCGCAATACTGGGAGAACGGATGCATTCCAGACTCGCACTAGTTGAGAGTTTCTGGATAACAAATTAGTTCAGCAACACTTGACATTAATCCCTTTGTTCTCTGTACATATTGGGTTGCTCCCATGTTGTCTGTGGTTATGGAGAGCTGTCTGTTACCTGGAAGTACTCTAAATACTGAAGCAAGAGTAGTTTCTATTTTTTTTAATGGTAAAAAAACCCTTCCATGCTGACAGTACATTCTAAATTCCTACAGAAGTATTTTATTTGACTTTGCAGGTCTCCTAGCTTTCCATAGCCCTTCTATCCCCTCTGAAGCTCAAACTCTTCCAGTAATACCTGACTGCAAGTCCCACCTGCACCGCCAATATTCTCCAGCCCCACTAATATCTAAAGAGGCACACTTGGAGACTGAAGATGCTGGATTTTTTGATTAAGCTACAGTAAAATATTCCTTTTAATTAAGCATAATTTTGTATAATTAATCTCCACAGAAAGCATTAATTTACCTTGCAATCTCAGATTTCCCAAGAAAACCTTTACAGTTCAAATGATCCCTCCATGTATCGTCATAAATCACTGTACCTTAGTAATGCAGCCTGCAAGTACAAAGAACTTCCCACTCACTGATTCTGTCAAAACAGAATATATATGCCACATAGAGCACACGTGTGAATTCCAGCCTCCAGCAAAACAAATCCTGCCACAAGATGCTCCAACAAGAGCCAATCTGTCAGGATCAGCCAGGCTTTCTCCCTTCACAGCTCTGATGTTTCACATATGTCAGCAACCCAGGAATCATCAGTACAAGCCAACACAACAACAACATGGTGACTAGTCAGTCCAGTTTCCCAGACTTGCCCTCTTTTGGGAAACCGTTCCCTACGTTCCTGTTCTTAGCTATTAAAATGAAGGCTGTCTTCCATGTACCTATGAAATGGGGTAGTGGAAGTAGGCAGGCAGCGACAGCCTCTGTACACACACAAATTAAAGCATGCAGGACAGGCCTAAGAAACAACCAGGGTTAGAGACTGAGCATTTGCTGAATGAGTTTGATTGAGAAGTGGACAGATTTGAGTAGAACATCTATTTCATGCAGCACCTCTGTCTTCTGCTCACTCTGTAGTTTTCACTGACATGAGCTTTCCAAGTTTGATCACCTTGATGACAATAATGTAACTTCAACTTCCTTAGTGTGTCACTTTCAAAAGCTACAATAAATAATGGCTTTCGGTCCAAATACTGTTTTTCTTCTAAATATTCAAAAAATATGCTTGGATAATTGTTACTTCTTGACTGCAAACAAGAACAACCCTATAGCAGATGCACTTGTGAATGAGAAATCCCATGGTTTCTCAAGTTCCATAGTGAATATTAAAAAACACCCAAAAGAATCCCCCAAAGCCCAGGCACTCAAATAGCTGGTAAAAAAAAAATAGAAGAGGGAGGGGAAAAAACTACTTCTAAAATGTATCAAGTACATGTGCATTAATACACAACACCTAATTACAGCATGATTCTTCTGGAATTTAATTTATAGTTTTGGCAAGTTTGATATTACCAAAGGTGACGAGCCTTTCTTTCAGCCAGACTTGCCTGCCTCTTCTGCGAAGCTCTCACTGATCTAGACTGGAGGTGGGGGAGGATGACTACTTACTGTTTTGCACTCTGGACAGGCTTTCAACATCATCCAAAAAGTAATCAGCAATTACAAATTGTATAATGTGACAAAGACCATGCTGAGTACTGGTTGAGCATTCTGACTGCACACTGTCTCCTCGCCAAGAGTTAATGAGATAATTTTTCTCCTTAGAAGCTAAGCCACTTCTAATTCTGAGTAAAGGCAGCCTTTACACAAGCAGAACCTCCCCTTGAGCAGGTCCCTGAAACAAAACATTACCTAATTGTAGACTGCAGCTCCATCACTACAGGCAAGAAAGGCTCCTCTGACCTCTGACAGTAACTGCTTGCAAATGGGAAGTGCTACTTAACCAGGAGAAGTTCCAGGATTGGTGTGTGTGTGTACTCTCAGTGCTCTTTACATCCCTTCAACATGTCTTTGGTGGGTGGCCTTTCTCCATCTTGGTTTTGATTGCTTCTACCCCCTCCTTTTTCCCTTGAAAGGGAAATCATGATTATTATTCCACCAACTATTCCTTAGTGTGATTAAGGCTCTTTGGCCATAGGAGGTTATTTTTACTTTTGGCTTAATAAAAAAACAACCTAGAAAAAACCCCTCTGATCTTTGAGTGGATTCAGGCAAAGCTAAAGTTTTGATCATCCTTGCCAACTGTTCTAGCCAGATCAGAATAAAGCATTTAAGGAACTGAAGCCTACATCTAACTTAAAGCAAGGAGTCATGACATTATCTTCAACCTGAAGGTTCCTCTGATCATCTTTGTATCTTGCTGAACCACTAAAACAGTGAAGAAAGCAATCTTCATGCCTGCTAATATTTGAGCTTCTTAAGGTTTTTTATTAAAAAGCACTCCCCTGAAAATGGCATCTGAAACAGAGTCAGCAGAGACTTTAAGAGGATTTTGTAGTCAGTCTAAGATTTCACAAGGAAAACAGGTCAAGGAGATTTTTTTTCTTTTAATCAACTAAATGAGACCAGCAAGGACAAATGCCATTAATTAATGCCTCGCTTAGGCTTGTTCTATTGCACAGGCAGAATGGGTGGTCTGCAACACAGGTTAACAACACAAAAGGGATGTCTCTGACAGCATTTCCCACTGAAACCATTTACAGTGTATGTAAATTCTGACCCTTTTGAGGACAAATTTTCCATGCTCAAGTTCAAATATTCAAACGTTTAGCACTGAGCACAGAGGCCTGATTTTCTGGAACTTGGTTCCCATCTAGACATTTAACAAAGGGTTCAGATTTTTGCAAGACCTTTATTTAAATAACTGAAGACTTCTGAAAACTGGCCAGGAGTTAGAAGCAGCTGTTTCTATTGTATGAAATAACCTTTGCTTAGCCTGGTTGACCCCTTGCGGCACAGACACTGATTTTCGCACAAAACTTTGAAAATCCAATGCTGTAGTAATGTCTCAAGGAACACCTAAAAATTGTGAGCAGGTGAGGCTCTGCAACAGGACAACACAGCATTGCAGCAAGTGAATGGGTGTACAATGGAAATCCCTAATATCTGTATGCTTAGATTACTGCTACTGCAACCATTTATTGCACAACTTTTATGTGCAGCACATATAGCAGAGCTGCTTGAATTTTTCCAGTGCCTGTCTTTCCCCACTACTTAAAAACAAACAAAAAACCAAAACAAACAAAAAAATTAGGCAGGCACCTTGTCTTTGCCAGAAGAGGAGGTGACAGTTCATGATAGAGTCTCAGGATGTGCTCACCCATGAGCAGCCCCAGTCCATGAGGGATTGCTGCTCCTGTAATAAGCAGTGAGCAAGAGTCTGTAGTTTGAAGCACTAGCTCTGTGTGTCAATTATTCTACCTTATCAGGAAAGAGTAATCAGATAACAACTCCCAGATGCCTTCAACTGCCTCCTGCTACCCCCACTGGTTTGCATCCATCACCATGAAAACTCCTCTCAGTGATTCATCATAGGAGGGATGCCTTTCAAAGGAAGGCACTGGGAGGAATTTTCCACTTCTCCCTCCCTCCCTCCCTTCCATCCACGGTGCACAGCAGCAAACTCATTTCATTACAAGCCCAGGATTCACTGTCAGTGGCTTCAGGCATTTTCTAACAAGGAACAAGTAACTTCCAGGAACAGGAAACACAATGAGTGCATTAAAAACCTCTTCTGAAAAAGAAAACCTGCCTATTTTGCTGGTTTCTCCTTGAAAAGTAATTGCAAAGTTTCTCTCTGAAAGTCCTCTGACAACAGGATTTAGCTGGTTTAGTAAAGCCCTTGGCTTAACTTGTACGTGCATGCACTGCACACCTATACAAATACTGCAAAGCAGAAATTTTAATTATTACAACCTCTTCGAGCTACTCTAACTAGGTTCAGGGTACCCTCCAAAAACAGCTGGTAGTTTTTAACCATTTTGTCAATTTAATCTGTCTACTAACTATATTGTATTCATACACATATTATGGTGACATACATAGCCATAAAGTTTTATACTAAAGTATGTTCTTCATGTCCCTTCCTCCAGGAACTTCTTGTACATGGGGCATCTCTCCAGACCTGGAGTATGGACATTCCAGTTGCTGAAGAGCTGCCATTGACCTGATTCCACACTGAGGACATGTAAAACCTGAAAGCCAACAAGCTCCTCTCTTGAGGACAACATCCTGTATGTGATGTCACCTTTTACTTGGAGGCTGAAGAAACAATGTTGTTTTAAATAACAGCTTTACTTAAAACAAAGACGTAAAATCAGAGATAATAGCTCGTTCAATTTTCAAAGGCCTGGGGAAAAAACACATTTAGGGTAGCAATTGAACCAAGTCAAATCAAGTTAACTGACAAAATGGCAAGAATGTCACTCCATAATTATTACATGTACCTGTTCTGTACTCAGTTTTACTCTTTTTGGCCAGCTCAGCTTAAAAAAATTGATACCACCAGACACTGTTTCACTCTAAAATGAGGTAATGACAGATAATTCTAGATAGACAAAGAGGAGACATTTAATACTACTTCAGTTAGGAAATATTAATTAAACCAGTGATCTGCAAGTTTTCCCTGGATTGTTCCCATTGAATCCAATGACTACCACTTTCTTTACTCTATCTGCTCTTTTAGACAGATTGCTGTGCCTGGAAACCTGATGTCTCTGCTCCTAAAGCACATAATGACTTTCCACCAGGGAAGGAAAATATATGAATTACAGGAGTGCATGCACTGGGGTCTCTCTACCTTTAAATACAAGACCACTATTAGAAATTAACCTGAACATGGATTTAGATTATGGTTAAAGAAATTTTAGGAAAAGGCTTTATAAAAACCCCCCAACTTACTAATTGATTCAGTGGTAATAACACTCTACTGATTCTATGTTTTTAAAGTTGCTTTAAATTCTGTATAACACTTGTTTATTAAATGCTGATATAATGAGCAGCATACAGCAATATTGAATTATCTTGAATCACACACGCTTATGGCAGTACAAGAAGAATTTTTAAACCTAAATGAATAGAATACAGACTCTGTTGTCATAGAACAGAGATTGGTGCCCAACAGGTATTTTGGTGCTATTGTTTAAAAGACACTACCAGCAGCAAACTTAAAGCTTCATGGTTACTTGAAAAGTAAATAAAACACTATTTCCATACAAGCCTGCAGTTTCTGGCCTCAGCTTTCTACTAAGTATGGAAACCTGAAAGATTGACAATACCAGCATTATAGCTTAGGATTCAAAGAGAAAGGACAATCTGCAATTTTGCTAGTCAAATATACAAATTTGATACTAGCTAAGTCAGCACAGATCAAGTTTCATTTCTTCTGGAAAGAAACACTTTTGGGAAGAATAATAATTCTTTCAGTCAATTTTCACAAGCTGGGCCCAACAAAAAGAATTAAAAATAGCAAGATAAGACAGATGACAGTAAAGTTTCTAACATAACAATGGGAGAGGCCAGTCTGAATCATCAGCAAAGAAAAGATAACTGGAAATGGGAGATTAAAAGGCCATACTCAGTCCCACACAATTCCCAGGCCTCTTAGTAACTCAATCTGTGAAAGCTAAATAGACATACCTAATATTTTATATTAACTGAAGGAACATGATAAGCTACTAAAAGTACAAACATAAATTAAATCTCAAAATGTGATATTCTGTACAACATTCACACTCTGTTATTTACAGCAGCAAGTATGTCTCAGGCCACAGAACTAACAGGCTCTCACAGTACCTCCTTCAACAACAGCATGAGTGATGCAGCTGCTGAAGAATTAAGTCATGTCATTTGTAGTTTTTTGTTTTGTTGAGTTTTGTGCGAAGCTCTGAAGTCCAGCTAATAGGAGATACTCTAACAAACATCTTCCTTAGCTGGCTAAAATATCAAAGGAAGTTTAGACTGATATCCAGAAGGTCACAGAAATAAGATCATACCACTCTGTGATGCCTAAAACATGGATTATGAATGCACAAAGGCAAGGATTGAAGCAACATTGAAGTGCAGTGGTCTTGTCAGTTAGCCTAAGGATAGATTAAAATTGGGAAAAAGAAGGAAAGAATCACATGAAATTTAACCCTTACCCACTCTGACAGATTATTTAGCCCTTAGCAGTTCCAGCAATCATCCTGTAAATCAGAAAAATAAATTACCTAAATGAAAGAATACATACCAGCATCTGCCCAGCTGCTATGGTTACTGTTTCTAGTTCAGAAATACCAGAGTCTACAAAAGTCTACAAAAGAAGAGTCTACAAAAGAGTCTACAAAAAAAGACTACAAGTGGGAGGAACATAATCTGAAAGGGAAGACTTACACTAAATTGAAACAACAACAAAACATCTCAAAAATCAACAAAACCTCCCTAAAATGAACAAATCAGAAACCTTAAGCTAACCAGATAAGTGAAAGTTAGAGTGAAACAAACACATTAACCTTCCTCCTTTCTGCTACATTAGGTGAGTTCTTCCTATCCTGAACTGGGAAGGTACTGTGGTCAGAGAACCTAGGCACAGAGAAACCAGAATGACAAAGGGAAACAAAATGGGTACAGGAAGGGGGGGTCCTAGGATAAGAACAAATAGTCTTAGTTTTTGCTCAAAAAAAGTGGACCAAACAGGAAAAATATCCACTTCTAAAAAAAAATAAATCCCAAAGAACCTCAATAAAAACTGCAATAAAAAGCTCAAAGGACTGTATGTTGTCTGAAGAAGGACACTCAAGTGTCAGCAGCAGTTTCACAGTCTGTAATGATCAATAGGTCTAAGGCTGCCAAAAGCAAATTTATTCCTTTGCATTTTTCAGAAGCCCACCTGGGTGCCCTCTGGGAATATCGCTATCCTGGCAGGAAGCTATAGGCCCAGCTGGCTGGGGCAGATGCACAATGTTTTTAAAATGGCAGGAAAAAACAGACAGAGAGGCTGCATTTTCCAGGCACAACAGTGGGAAATATTTAGTCAGAATATTTTTATGCTAGCAGCAGAAGATACCAACATGGAACATTTATATTGTTTCTTTTCCACCTACTAGATCTTTATGACATCCACTTGCAGTCTAAAACAGAGAATGGTACAGCTGGACAAACCATGCTTCTAGAAAGGCACGTTTGGGAAACGAAAGAGCTCTACAAACCCTTCTGTTTGCCCCACCAAGAGAATGAAGATTTCCTCTTTCAGCACCACTCACAAGTCTCATCTTCCACAGTCAGTTCAAAAAACCCCTCCCAAAACCACAACTCCCCAAACCCACCACCACCACCACTAAAAAACTCCACAGGACAAGCGATCAGATTGCCTGTGATTTATAGATACTGTTTCCAGCCTTTCAACTCTCTCTCAGAACTCTCAGGTTTGGAAACCTGTTGTGACAGGAGAAAAAATAAAGTTAGCTGTTGCAATGTTCTGTTTGCCAAATTATTAAAACTATTCCCTATTCCTGATATAAATCCTCAAATAAGGCACACAATAATGCCATCTCCAGAGAAAATCGTCATTACCCTTATAGTGATCTTCTATTGTGGAAACTGCCATGTTATGTTTCAGATGATACTCTAAAAAAAGAGCAGGGTGTCAAATTCACAATGCACGCCAATATGTGACAGTAACCAGGTGAACAGGTTTTTTGGTGTCATTTTGTAAATTTTACAAAATATACTTCAATTCTCACATTTCCATGATTATTAACCCTCACATTGCATCAATTTTTCCAGCTCTAAGAATGTAAAAAGATAAATCTAACACTTTCTTGCCTTCTAAAATACATTATTCCACATTCCCATTTAATTTCAGTGCCATACTGACAGTCTTACACTATCGTAACTGGTTTTCCTGGATTAAATGTAATATTCTCAAGGAGCATTTTTATTTTCCTAGCCTTCCTCCCATCTCCAGCATTATTTTTAGAATAATGGACCTGACAAGATAGCAAACCTAACATGGGATTTTTAGGGGGAGGAATTAGGGTGTTGGGGGTTTTTTCCCCCACAGGTCTTGAAAGGCGGTAGCTGTCTGAATCAAGTTTATTTTTATCTCCTCAGCGAGACATATGCCAATTCATGTTTCTGTTGGTGCTTTAAATGCTTTTGGCTTCTTACTGCAAAGTAATTCCCACATCTTTACTGCACAGCCACCTTATGCCCTTTGTGGGAGCCTGCCTTCAGTCATCTGCAGCACTTGCATCCAGTCTAGTTCAAAAACAGGTTGCTGTCCCAATCCATCAGTTTTAAAGTTCATATTCAAGGACTGAAAAAATCCTCAAGAAAAGCAACACCACTAGCTGAAAGAATAGAGGGCCAAAGAAAACTCTCAACTTCCAATTCATACAAGAGTGATAATTCTAGAATGTTTTCACATGAAAATTAAAATTGCAATGTTTCCTTCCAAGACATGAGCTTCTAAAATGGAAGCACACTATTATTTTAGGAGCACAAATCATTTATTCTTAAGACACAGTATTGTTGAAAGCCCACCTTTCTGGTAATTGAAATTGTTCCAGAAATTGTTACATTTGATATGATTATAGAAATAGATTGTTAAATTCACCACAGAGTAGAAGAAATTTTCCATCTTGTGATACATTTTGGATTGAATCAGCAGCTGCTCTTACAGTGACTTTCAATTTGGGACACAACTTTATTTACAAACCAGATGAAAAAAACCCACTTTCTCAGAAAAAAAAGCAAGTCACAAGATACAGCAATTACTTTTCTAATTACTAATAAAAAATATTAGGGGACACATTTTTTCACACAGTATACATGGTTCAGTTTCATTTTGCTACTTTCAATATTCACAGTAAGACACATTCTCAAATAATCTAAATGCACCTTAGAGCCATCAAGTGCTTGTTAATTTTGTTCCACAGAAATATAAAATACCAAAAGCCAGATGAGTTCCTCTCTCTGTGTCCAGACTTGCCCAAAGCACTTCTGCACTGCATCAATGCTGAAAGAGGTTTCTTGGAAAGCTGAAAGCTTCAGTTTCCATCAGTTCCAACTGAAGCTCTATACCAAAGAATAAACACAGAACTCCTGGGTTCTGCAGCTGCAGGATAAGACACAGATCATCAGGATAGCTTGTGAAGATGCCATAATGCCCTTTAGGTTCAGGATATCTGTGTTGTAGGTCGGACTTCCCTCTTCAGAAGAGACATGTTGTCCTGAATATTTGCAGTCACCTAGATTTGTGGGGAAGGAACAGTGAGGAGACCAGTTGGCTTGATCTTGTTGATTCCTCCATCAAGGATGCAGACCCTTGGGTACTTGTTTTTCACTAGATGAGCTGCAAACTGAAACAGATATATAATTAGCCCACTGCATATCATAGTTGTTAAATGACTATAACTTTCTGTTATGTAAGGCAAATTAAACAAAAAACATCAGACCCTAGGAAGTCCTTTTTTTTTGCACCAACTAGTCCACCACAGGAGCCCAGGCCAGTGTACTAAAACAGCTGGGATGAATTCTGTGGTCCTGAAAGTGTCATACTAATAAAAATGAACTTTATTTATCTCTTCTTAGGCAGGATTTTACCTCATTCTAAAAGGACTCTTTAATCTCAGGGCAATCACTGGAGCCTCTCTCAAAACATGAACCAACAACATTTTTCTGTGCATTAATCTCCCAGCCCATTTCTGTAGGTACACAAGTGTACAAGCATCACAGTTTGAGGACATTTGTCATTTGCTTTTGTCATTTGTCATTAGTCATTAGCTTACCTGTCAGACTTGTCTGATGTGACTCAATCTCACAGATGTCTCACAGATATGAATTTGGTGTCTACCATCTCTGACCTTCCCTGCTCCTACCAATCTGCCCACAGGCAGGTTAAATGGAACTAGCAGGTATCCCCCCCACCACTGAAAGCCTCTCTCCTCAATTAGTTCATGCCATAAACCGAACACAGCAATTGCCACTTTCCACATAGTAACTCTGTGAAACATTATTGCACTGACAAAGACATTATGGATATCAGAATAATAATGAGAAAAAAAAAGAAAATTATGTTTCTGAATACCAAAATCCAAACAATATTTTGTGCATTACATGTCGAATTTGCCTTCTATATACTGACTACAACACATTAAAAAGCAAGCAGCAAAATAGACTAATCAGTGAGAAGCTAATAGTTTTACCTCATTTTCAGTAGCTGTGAGAGATTGTTCTGCTATCCAAGTATTTGAGACTGTTTTTTAAACTTGATTGTCAAATCAGTCCCATTTGTAAAATCACTGAGTGCTTCCAATGGGCTATGTAAAATATTTGCAATTCCCTTTTTGACTCTTTAAAATAATTAGTGATGCTATTTGAGAACACGTGCAAGTGTGAGGTCCAGGTCGCCAACTTTGCACAATCAACTAAATTACTGACTCAAGAACAGCTGTGGCACCCCAATCAAACTCAATACATGGGATTTCTTTTTTCATTTACTTTCCTCCTAGTTACCTGTTACAGCATAACAGATACTGAAGCAGAACTAGACCTACTACACAATTACCTGCAAACATTTTGGCTGTTAAATTTGTTTCAGGTAGTTGCCTAGGGAAGACTCAAAGTTCATCTCTTTCCCCATCAGTTTGGGTTATTTATTACAGGGGTCAAAGAATCAAATAAAAAACCTCCTGCAATCTAGCAATCAAAGCAGTTGACAGTAAATTTACACCATATGTGGATTTCAGCTTTCATGAACAAAGTAAATGCCATGCTTTTGGATAGGTTCTTGGCTGCACAGGTGGTGTAATATGCACAGAGACATCATTAGGAGTGTCCAAATACCTCTTGCTATAATCACAGCCCATAAAGATGCAGTGTACAGTAAAACAGAGGCAAAGATAGCACTCAGCTGTGCATACCATGAACTACAAAAATAGTTTATATTCCTAGTAAAATACTCCTACCAGATGTCTCTACTTCACATGGACATATCTGTCACCTCAGAGTGCTCTCCACCTGTGACTAATGGACAGTGCTGTGTCTTGGACACCAATGCTACTCAGAGCCATCTGAAACAAAAAATGGCAACAAGTCTTGAGGCTGGCAGGGGCAACCTTGTTATTTCCTGAGTACAGTGTCCCATGTGTCAACAGAAATGTTCCACTCTCTGACTACTGACAATTTTAAAGTGCTGATAACAAACTGTAAAGCCTGCTCCAAACCCTGTTTTGAATGCCCTAACCCTAATATAGCTGATTCAATGTAATCTTAAAACAAATGCCTTGTACTTGGTGTTTGAGCTTTAAGGCCTGTGTCCCACTGTATTTTAGAACTGCTTTAGTAACCAAGGTATGTCTAAAAATACAGTTTCTTCACTGCATATGACAAGGTTACTTTAAAACCTCATAGTGAGGAATATGTTGCTTCTTGCAAGGCCTCTGGGAAGCAAGCACTGCAAAATCTGGAAGTTTTTTTTAAGTTGTCACAGAACTGTTTGCTGTTGTCTGCCTAATTTCAGTGAGAAATGCTGCAAATACAGTTCAAAATATTGCAGCTAGGGAAAAACCACTGAGCAGGAAATGTACTACTATCAGTATCTCACAACTGTGGGAATCACTAGCTGTGAGTCAAGGGCCTAGAGGCACATTGACATAATGTGCCTAGAGGCACAGTTGCCATCCAATTCCCAATATCAGCCTCCAAGAGCTTTGCACATACATCTGCACAGACACTGCATGGAAGACTCCAGGTTTAAGTCACATGGCAGTAGGACTTGAGCTGATTAAAGACATTCCTAGTTTTACCTCCTGCCTTCCTCCCTTTTTTCACTGGAAGTAGAAATAGTAACTTTTGGTAAAGCAGAGCCTTAGAAATATTCTCTTACTGGCATAGCAGTCTTCTTATTAAAGGTTTGACTTTTTATAGTTCTTTTCCTCTGTACATGTCTGTGCCACCCTCTCCCAGACAGAGAAGCCTGTCTGTTGGAAACAAGAACAGGAACTTGTTCACCATGTTTCTGAAATGTTCCAACACCACCTGGTACCTTGCCTTGCCAAAATACACTCTATGAAGTCACTATTTTCAAAATACAGGGGAGTGTTATTTCTGGTGTATGCACTGATGGAGGGATACGAGAAGAAGGACTATTTGAATTAGCTACATAAATTTTCTCCCCAACTGGACCCTCAGTTATGCTAAATACCAATAGCCTGAATCTAAAAAGATTTTTTAAAAAAATGTTTCCTAAAATACTGGGAAAAAAAATAAAATAAAAAATCAGTGATACAAAAAGAGCAAAATCTTATGCATCAAAAAAATCCCAAGGTGCTCTTCTGAATAAATGTCCCAGACTTTCTACAGCAGAACTGCCATCCTGGAATGCATACAGGGCTCTATTTTCTTTATAAATGCAAACATAAGGTGTCAACTACAAGTTTACTAACAGGCACCTGAATATGTAATTTGTAGTTTACTAAATAATCTGATTTACAAAGGTGCTCTTAAGACTGAAAATAACATGGTGAAGAGATAAGCCCATGGGCTACCTTATCCTTAGCAACATGTAAAGCACCTACATTTTAAAGAGAGATGTATTGAAACATAAAGGTAGTATGCAATTAAATTCCGTTATACAGAAATATATTTCTGTAAACAGCAATAAGCTGTCCTTTATGATATAACTTTCTCAAATTTATCAAATGTTTGTGCTGATGAACTTCTGAAATGTATCTTTCCCATACCATCAACGGATCACACTTCTCTGAAATACTTCTGTTTTCATTTAAGACAAGAACTCAAGTTGGGGGAAATGGGAATTAAGCCTATCTGAGGGAAGACTTCAAGGGATACTGAAAGACTTCAAGCTTTCAGGTGGCCTTTCCTCAAAATGATATTCCTAAGTTCAGTTACTGTTTCCCCTGGTTGCATTTAATGTTTAAACTGAACTTCCATATTGAAATTCTTGCTGCTTTCACAGCAAATATTACATTTGAAAGGATGAATTAGTGAGAAATTTGTTTAATGACTACTGTATGACGACTTTGCTGAAGACTTTGGAAATACAATTCCTCTATTAACTAATGCATCCATCAATTCCACATAAAACATCCTTCTTGGTGAGCATAACTGAGCCAGAAAGTGGTAATTTGCATTTGAATGTAGTAAGTTAAGACTCTTCATGCAGATACAAAAAAGTCAGTCTTTCAAAGACAGACAAGATTACAGCAAATTCATACCAAAATTTGGGCAAATATTAAACATTTTACCCTCCCTTGGTGATGCTCTCAATATAAATAAAGTAACAGGACTGCTCCTTTAAGCACCATCAAGAAACCTTAATGAGCTGCATGTTGGAGAACTTATCAAAATGTTTCTACTACCCTGTTCCAAGCAGCAAAATAACAGCTTTCAAGTGCTGCATGTCTTATGCCAGGCACGTCAGGTTTTCAGACTGTCTATAGCACAGAGTGTAAGAACACAGCAGAGTGAGCAGCCCCACTCCCAGCACCCTTTGGGCTGCTACGTACACATTATTCACTTTCTCAGACATTCTTGTGACAGGCTGTAATTAAAGGGCACGCTGGGAGGGAAGGAGGAGTAACATACTGCACCAGAATACCAAAAAAATCGCTGTGACAAGCGTTACCATGGTATAAATATTAACAGCATACCCTGAAAGAGTCAGAAGGAAAACAGAAATTGGAGGACAAATCCAACCAAATTTTGCAGTATTCATTCATTCATTCCCACAAGATTATTTCTACATTTCACTTGTAAACTCAAGCTACACAAACCTCTCAGGAGCTGCAGTCTATTTTGCTGTGTGATTTCAGTGTAAGAGCTCACCTACACCACTCTGAAAGCTCAATAGTCAAAGTGATCAGTCTTTTAAAATAACTTTTTAAACAGCACTCTCCATATTCCACAACACAGATCCAGTACACAAGATAATTCTTAGTCAGCTACTTCTTATTTTAAAGGGTTCCAGATAAATGAAACATTTAACACCATGGAAAAGACAGGAACCTATAATCTACTTTATCAACAAAACAGTGCCTAGCTGTTGGTTGTAGTAATACCATAAACTATATAGAAGTTAAAAAAACCCACAGAAAGGACAACTTGGTGCGAACACAGACTAGAGGCTGGGAGGGGACATAGGACCAACTGCTCTAACAAAATTAAGGGAAAATTCTCTGAATGCAGACCTGGCAAAAAGGGAACTCTTTCCATTCCATCAGTACAGAAACACAGCAGTAACTTAAAGGACTTACACGCAGAGATTTGAAAATAAGCTTAAACAAGCAGGTGTTTTAATAGCTGGTTTCAGAATAAGTTTTACTGAAAATGAAAGTAAGAGTAAACACACAAATTTTTACAAGTGATAAATTTTAAACACCTGTATTTTAAATTTTCCACCTAGAAATTATATACATTAAAAAACCCAGCTGAAAGTGAGCATTTGAAAATTAAAGTCAGTTGCAGATATATAGCTGTTGTAACACAATTTATACTGAGCAAAATAAATGCAGTGCACACATTATAGATGAACAGAATGTAAAATGAAAATACAGAGAGAAAACTATTCTATTTTTCACTCAACAGAAAATAAAAAAGCTGTTAGGGAACGGAAATATGTAATTTTGAAAAGAGGCATAATATCCAGTTGGCTTGGATATAAAAAAAGGAAGTATGAGTCTTGGTATGACTCTTAGAATCTTGGAGATTCTACCTCTGCTCCCAAGATCTATGGGTTGCCCTAGATCTTGAAAAATGGTCAAAGAAGTACTTGATAATAAAAAACATTTCTTTGTGATTTGTAGTACTTTTTCCTGACACTACCCAAACTACAAGTTTTGTCCAGTTTCTACTCAAACCCTCCTGCAGCAGTCAGTCAGATAGTCAGACAGTCTGTCAGTCAGTCCATCCTATTCAAAGGCTGGTTCAGATACAATTTAGAGAAAAGCAAAACAACATTGCTCCAGACAAGCAGCATGGGTATTGTAACTGCCAAATTCACCAGCACCATTCTGGCTGGTATATCCTTACACAAGTTCCTGAACCTATAACAAATATTTATAGTTTACTACCATCTCTATGTCAGTTATCACAATCTCAGATCATCTGAACTGGAATACCAGGGAGCACAAAACTCCTGTCTCTCAGCTGAGAAACAGCCCCAGAAAGTGAAAATTCTATGTCATAATGCAGCAACCCTAAGCAACATGGACACAACCTAATCCATGCAAGCTCCATCAAGGACAAGAGTACTCTTTCCGAGGTGCAGTCCACAAAGACTATAACCACAGCCAAGACATGTCTGAAGAAACTCTGGAGCCTGACAGCATCGCTCCAAGATTCAGGTTCACCGTTCTCCCACCTTTCTTAACCTCAGAAAGTCCCCAGATGATTGAAAAGAGCTGACATCCTGCTTGCCAGCATCTGTCAGATATATTGTCATAGGTAAAGCCAAGGACTCCATGATTCCTCATTCCAGAAGCATCCAAACCTCAGCATAGTAAGGCACACAGACAGGCCAAACAACTCCTACACCAAATAATAACTAAAATTTCCAATGACTGCTACCATCGGTCTCCGTAGAAAATTAAAAAAGAGAACCTATTTTGGAGTTCTAGAATTAGCCTGTTTTCCTTGGCACTTACTTCAGAGGAAAAAGAACACTCAAATTCTGCTCCTAAGACCTTGCATTTTCTCCCTTCCTCTTTCATACGTGGCTGGAACACTCAGAGATTTAGGTCATCACTGCTGTACCTGAGGCATTCAGTGCACACTAACCAAAACCAGGGTCAGGACCAGAGTTACAGCAGCACAACACAACTGCTGGCTGGCAGCCCAAGTGTCTCTCTCAGGCTGTGTGGAGAGCATGGACTGGCAACAGCAGCAGGGCTGCTTTCTCTCCCTGGAGGAAAGCATGCATACATTACACGTTACTATAATAAAAAGAGCTAAATTTATGGAATAAAATAATGGAGACTTAACCATGTATAGGGGAGAGTTACAACCAGAAGGATTGTTGCTGATTAACTAAAATGTTTCAAACTTGTCAAAATACAAGCTTAATCTCTTCCTCTTTAAAGGTAACAAGGAGGCTCTGATGGTTCCAGTAGGCTTCTGAGTCTGAGTGCACATGGGAGAAAGGGGCCTTATCAAAACAAACATGAAAGAGCCCTTCTGGGAATCATAAGGGGCCCTTCCGTCCCTGCAAAGAGAAGAGTTTTTATTCCAATTGTTCAGTCACTTTCCTGCAGAAACTATTTACAGGGAAACAGAGTCTAATAGATGTATGGTAGAAACATCTCCATAAGTTAATTGCCTAATTTCTGTTTACTTGCACTCCAGAAATTTCATTAGGCCCTTCAAAATAACTATATTTGTCTTTAGAAGCACCTATCATTTAGCATTCTATGCAGTACCTAATCTTCAGATCACCCAATGAAGCTTCATAGGTATCCATTTGTGATTTTAAGACAAGTTTATAACTGAAGAAATCATGCAAAGACTTGCTTCTCTGGCAAGAGCTTTTAAGAAAGCCTGGGGAAGATGACAATAAAATCACAAAAATTCAGTAATAACCAGACACTTGAACCTATGTGTCTCAGTCTTCATATAAGAAGAAATGTATTTTTGACAGTGTGTGGCAAGAAAGTGCTATATGCTATTTTCATATAGAAAAAAAAAACCTTTTTCCAAGATAAGAATACACTGTACAAAAAGAATTTAGAATTTGACCCCCTCCCTATACAAAAAGAATTTAGAATTTGACCCCCCTCCCTCTTGCCTGGAAAAGGGTCAGAAAGATCTCATGGAAAATCAAAACTTCTTGTCTTTGTTTTGGAGATAGTTCATGTATTTTATCTATCAGCTATTGCAATGATATAAGAATGATTATTTTGTTTCAGTAACTTATAGAAGTTGTCTAGACAATATATTTATAGCTGCATAACTTATCTAGACAAAAAGTAATCGACGTAAAAATTAGAATTTACAATTAAGAATTTATTTCCCAGCTATAAAGACAGATGTTTTTTAAGCTTTGACTTACAGCTTATCTGTCTTCTGCCAAGCAAAATATAAATAAGTTGCTTATTATTAGACAGATTAAAGCATCCTGTATATTTCATTCTGTTATAGCTTTTAGCTGACAATAAAGCACATACATTAAACCACTGGGGGAAGCACATTTATTAAACAACCACGTGACAGAAGTAGAAGTGTGCCACTGTCAAAATTAAATTGCCAGAGGACGATTTAGTGTTAGGTAAGGAATTTCTCCTATTCTAAATTCAGTCAATGTTGCAGCAATACAGACAAAAGTTTTGAAATGGAAACAGATAATGGCTTAGCACCTCAAAGCTGACTGAAGGAGGGAACATGAAGTAATGTCACCCTTCCATAAAGACACAAAATAATCCATTTTTTAGTATAACTATAATCCACCTTTTTACTTGCTATATCTCTGACTTTGAAAGTGACAGAAATCAGGAGACATGTTATTTGTCCTAGATCAAAGAAGAAGCTGCAGTTGAAAACTTATTGCCCATTTAACTATTATATTCCCAACTGTAATGATCCCTTGTCCGTAATGGAATTTACAAGGTGCTTATCTGTATATGGAGGTGGTAAAGGGGAATTCAACTCACTTAGGAGATGCTGCCATTTAACATATGAAAAAGTTAAATATCAAAATAGAATTTGATTGACGAACCCCAAAATAATGCCCTTTATGTGGAGGTTTCCTGCTGCTTTCAGAGACAGACAAATATCTGCTCTGTTAACAAGTGCCCAGAAAAACCTAGAAGAAAGGCTGGCATCAAGTGAGAAGCAGCCTTAAGGAAGGAATACTCTCCAGAGAAGTGTGAGCCAAACACCACTACACAATACCTTTTTCAAAACTTTTATGCTGCTAATGGTGCACTCAGTAAGCTCTTGTACATCAGCTAATACTTAAATTCAGCTTTTAGGGTTAAAAGCATCAATGGCTTACCATGCAGGATTACCCTGTTTTAATTCTGTACTAAGAAAGTGTTCAATTGGAGCCAGAGCTGTCAGATCCAGAGGCACTATGAGACACTGCTGGCTTCCTTAGCATCTTGCTGGAACAGTGCTGTGG
Organism: Certhia americana; assembly: GCA_018697195.1. Classification (NCBI taxonomy): domain Eukaryota; kingdom Metazoa; phylum Chordata; class Aves; order Passeriformes; family Certhiidae; genus Certhia; species Certhia americana. Next base: position 18,642,238 of record CM031860.1, read on the forward strand.
TGAAGTTTTCAGTTTTCCCTCTCACATCCCATATTCTAGACTGCATTTTCTTTCCAATTTAAATTTTTTATCAAATCAAATGCAAAAAATAGAAACAGAAATGAAGTGCAGAAAGGCTTTTTTACAGGCCTGGTCAGTATATTTCACTTTGCTTTTTAAATTATTTTCAAGTAAAGCCAAGTAGGCTGTTCATATGAAGCACAATTGGAAGATTCAACCTTCTAATTACAAACATCCCCATAAACAATTAGTATTTTTTCCACGCTTATCCCTGCCTCTCAGTCCTATACAAAATTAAACTAAACATACAGCAGTGCCAATCTCCAAACTTTTAATGGAGTAAATATTAGTGAACACTTCAGAAAAATTCTCCTTTATGGCAGAAGGTACAATTTTTTGCTCACTTCCATTTCATCTAGAAATACATACCTCTGTTTAAAAAAAATACACATATAAAGTTGAGCGTCTTATAACAAGGACCAAAAACTAGTTTTGCTCCCATGCATACACTTTGAAACTTTTTCCTATGATTGGATTACTTAGTGAAATTTAAAAGGTAATAACTATTGCTCTTGTCAAGCCTTGAGCTACACAGCTTGGGCATGAAGAGTGGCAGACAGTTCTATGCAGCTGTGCAGAGTACAACTGAAACTGGTCTTAAAAAACTATCCACAAAAGAAAAGGTTTTATCTACCCAGTCAAACTGAGGCTGGTTTTATATGTGCTTTAAGGATGTGACAGAGGTGGTGTTTCCCAAGCAGTATTTGGGCTTTAGTATGGAATTAATTTGTGGTCAAACTGGTCAGTCCAGTATTTTTATGCTATTTAAAGCTCAAAATTCTTTAGTTAGGATTTCAAGAACTCTAAAAGCAAATCAAGAGCCAAAGCAGCATTTCTTCTTTATGGAAGGCTATAATATTGACACTTCTGGGTCAACACTGTCTTGGCTTCAGAAAATCTGGGTTTAGAAGATAAGACAACACCTCCTATGTGACTGAAGTACTTGCACTTACTAAGCACACCGCAAGATTTCTTCAACTGCACAGCAAAAGAAACATTTCGCGTTCATTTCAAAAATTTTGAAACATTAAAAAAAATGAACTTACCTGGATTCACACACAAATCTAGATACTCATTACCGAAACTATGTGAGAGATGGTTTACAGTCTTTCATGCCATCGCTGTTACTATTTAGGAAACCTGACACATATCACAAGTTAATTTTCTAAATGATGAAATGCAGGTTAATAAATGGGATTTCTCCATCTGCTTACAACTTCCTACAGGTATAAAATGAACATCATGTGTTGGACTGATGCTACTGCTGTTCCTCACATGAAGACCTTTTAATGATTCACAGGCCTCCTTGTCATACCAGGGTTACAGTTCATCTCCTCTGTGTAAAGAGGCTTAAGAAATGGGTGAACTAAAGGTAAACTGTAATTAAGAGTGTGGCTGAAAAAAAAAGGATAACTTTCCTTCATCTGAGAGAAATATAGTGAAAGAAATATTTACGCACTTTCACTTGTTACTCTGTCAGTTCTCAACACCATCAAATATTTAATTATAGAAAGGAATAGGCATGTTTGAATATTCTTCCTGTCTAGCTAAAGGCACTGACAATAAATATATCATACAAAAGTTACCAGTAAGCACTACATTCTTCACTAAGTACAACTCCATGAACAAGTGATTCTAAAAACTTGGGCAATACATTGTTTCTTACTAGCAGGAATATGAATTATATCTGATTTCCTTTGTAATTCATAACGTATCTGTCCCCATCCACCTCGCCTTATGTGTCCTTCCTAACTCCCCAAAAAGTAAATGCAAGCCAATTTTGAAAGCTCTTACTGATGCACATTAGAAGTGCCAATGTAACTTCTCTGACATGACAACAATAAAATTTTAAAGCTGAAGATGATTATGTTAAGCAATTTAATTTCAAAACATCAACCTTCTTAGATGTGGACCACTTGAAGGGAAATATCTCTGTCTAAAAGCAGAAATGAGCAACAATAAAAACAACACCCCAAATCCTGTCATCATACACAAAATTCTAATCTAAATTTTCCAGACTCCAGCATTTATTTTGCTACTGCCATATGCCTGCTAGTGATGTATCTCTAAGGATAAAAACATACATTACAGCAATATACTTACAGCAGCTGTGTTCTTCACTGCATTTCCTACAATCACCACAACTCTTCCTTTAAAGCTCTGCAGGGTAGCAGTTGCTGGGCACTGGATGAGATCCCCTTCTGCAGTAAAAGCTGATGCAAAAGGGACATTGATGCTGCCAGAAATGTGGCCACGGTTAAAGCTTAGTTAAAAATCAGTTAAGGAGGTCTGAAAGGCAGAGAAACCTGTGGTACATGAATAAATGTAGGAAGAACCTGCTCTTCATCCTGGCTGCCACGATACAATACCATTGGTCTTTTGTGATACAGTATTTTGACAAACCTCACTTACTGTTAACTCAGATGGAGAAAAACCTTCTGACGCTACACGTGAAAGCAAGCACAGAATGAAGAGCTGTTTGGTTCAAAAAAGGACCGAGCACAGCACTACAGAAAACAATCTGCTAACTTAAATACTTAGTGCTAAAGAGCAAATATCCCCAATACAACTAATTTTGTGTATTTCACTTCAACTCTAGTCTGCTAAGAGGAGCCAAATACCAATAAGCACCTCTTCTAGAGACATTTTATGCAAAAAGAATGAAGTATTTAAAATGAGAACCAAAACGAAAGAGGGATTATCAGGAAATGTCCTCAAACTTCCTGTCAACCCTCACAAGTCCTCTATTATTTTGATCCAAATTGAGATTCTAATGCATATGACCTCAGATTCCCAGACAATGAGCACCATGTAGATTATCTGCAGTCCCACTAAAAGCAAGTGTGTAATGGATATTGAAAAGCAAACAACTCTGAGACATCATAGTTAGCTGTCATTCGGTTTCAGAGGACGATCATTCAATGATTTTATAAACAAATATTGAATATGAAGGTCTCAAATAAAAATTAAGTTGGACTACTACTACTTAGCTTTTTATGAATTTGAAAATGCATCATGACCTTGACAAAACTCTGAATTACTTTCACAGACTGTACACACATGCCTGGAACATTGCCCTTCCCCAACTCTAAGCAAAAATAGCTTTGAAGAGGTGGGAAACAGCAAAGTTCTGCAAAAATATACACAATGTCAAATATTGATATTAGTCACTCTATTACTGTACTTGCAGAAAGCTAGTTAAATTTATAATTAAATCCCAGAATCCTAGTAAATAAAGGAGCTGCCTTAAATGGGGGTAAGATTTAACTGACTTCAAGTAATATTAGCATTTGTTTCTCATTATTATGTAAGTTTTAGTTTTATGATCATCATTGTTATAGTGTGGGAAAAGCATGGCTATATAAAAACATTTGAGAGAACAAAAGATGATCATGCATCATTCATTAATGTTGTCAGTTTATTTCTATTTTGAATGGGAAAATTATATCCTTCCTTCACTTCTCTGTGCCAATCCAATTTCCCAAACCCCATTAATAACCACATAACTCCCACTGCTATTGATCAGGTTCTGAAATGATCATCATTGTCTAAATGACAATAAAATATAGAAAATAACTTTGGACAAATTTAGTTACTTAAACTACTGAGCACACTTAGAGAAACATGACCCAGTCTTTAAAAAAAGTTCTAATTGCTAAGACAATTAACAAAAAGGCCAGGATTTTGTGCTATGGACTGAGAGACCATAAATATGCAGCTATAACATTCAAAACATGAATGGAAGGCTGCCAATACATCAGTTAACATGCTTAATGAAATAAGCCTTAGAAGAATTGCTGGCCAACTGAAACAGTGCTTTGTGTATAATAGTTTTTCATTCGAAAAAGCCTTCTGTTACAAAACCGTCTGCTGGGAAGAGGGCTGGAAGCTCTTGGCCTTGAAACATGAGATCTGTTACAAAAAAAAATCCCTCAGCTTTCATGTGGGCCATATTATGAAATATGAAGCATGTTTGATACTTGTTGGAAGTCCTCTCCTGCTTTTCTCAAAGCACTAAGAAAATAAAGTGAAAGGAGAGTTTAGCGTGACAGACGTACACGGCGAAAAAGACTAAAACCAAAATATACAAAGTGATCCTATTTTTGAATCACCTCACAGTGGTCTGTCACATTCTAAAACACACACCACAGAAACATACAGTTTGATCCTATCTTAGTTTGTTGAAATTTTGTGACAAAGACTGTTTCCTTACTGCAAGAATGAACAGGACACTGAACGCAGTATTCTTATGGTTTCCCATGTATATTTACAACTGGTGATGATTTGATAAGTTTCTACAAACCAGATATTTTCTTCAAATGATGTACTAACCAGTACACTCAAGGGCAATTTTACTACCCACCAGGCTGCCTTTTTAATGGCGCTTCCTACCTGTTAATACCAGCTGGGTGTTAGGATATCAGTCCACCTGTCATTTAAAGGGCATCACATTTTAGTCTACTATAAACTGCAAGCACACCAAAGCATCTTTTAGAAGGACTACCCCTTCCAAAATGCAAACAATCCCAGTCCTGCAACTACACTATTTCAGGAAAAAAACAAACCTAAAGAATTTAAAAAGTACTCCTCATGCAAAGAACTGTATAGTTGAAAAGGAACATGTGAGTAAGGAGTAGGCAGGGTAGTGACCCTGGTAAAAATGTAGCCCCGAAACACCTTTAAGTCTTTTCTGAATATCAGCTACTACAGGACTTAAGTTAGGATGGCTATATGGTTGCATTACCTGTCATAGCTAGAAGGCACTCAAGGAATCAATTTTCCACTGAGGGACTGACAAAGCACCTGAGCTTTCAACTCCACTATCTCCCTTCCATTAAACTGGAAAGCCTCACACCTTTCCAAAATGTTGGTCATATTATAATGGGGAAGGTCTGCTGATAACACCTATTATACAGAAAAATGTAGCATTAAAGCACTTGTGCTACTGGTACAAAGCGATTTCACTAAAACCACAACTTAAAATGGGACAGGAAATCTACATTTGTCCTCTGCTCTGCAAACCAGGCTTCTCTGTGCCAAAAAACCCCTGGTTTTCAGCTCTTCCACTCCACCTCTGCCAGATCCCTCTCTTTCCACTATGCACCATTCTAACACATCAGTCTGCAGACAATGAGGAAGACATTGACACAAGCAGGATTTAGCAAGGCCAGCACTCAGATTTGAAGGATACTCTTCGCTGTTTCGGATGTCCACCACCAGGAGCTTTGGCTTGCTAGGCTTGGTTTTCTTTACAGGTGTTTTGGAATGACTAGGTCCTGTCAACTCACACAAGTCAATCAGATCTTCTGCTGAAATTCGTGGGGACACCTCTGCCTTCAGGTCATCCAACTTGATGGAGTCCCTAGACTTGAAAAGAAAAAAAAATAATATTAGAGGTGAAAGAATTAGAGATATGAGGGTTTTTTTAAACTAATACTTACTTGACAAACTTCAAGTGTAACAACCTAGTTAGATGGAAACACATCCTTTTCTTATAACTCTGAACTAGTCGGAGTTTAACTATCCACACAGAAAAGCTCCAGAGCAGTGCAAAATGCCCATCTGACAACTATAGCTCTATCTTCTGTCAGAAGCTGTTAAAATAGAAAAATTGCTTGACAATTTGTGCAAACAATTTCACGTTTTGATTTGTTAATAAATTATTCACTGTGGCTGATGGGCTCAAAACATCCACAGAACATTTCTTAGCATCAGAAATTAAGTAAATTGGCTAGAAAACACTCTCTGAAGAGAGAAACTGAAAGGTTTCATGATTGGAGCAGAAAAGGTGGCTAGCAACTGGCAGTCTGTCACAGAAACTGTAGGGATGTCTCCGAAAGATACAGAGCTACCTAAACACCAGTTATTACCCCAGCCAAAACACCAAGCACAAATCAGGATATCAGAAATACAAGATTTATATCTGGAAATATAAGGGTATTTTTAATAATCTGGAAAATTTGTCCTTATTTTTATGGGATGGAAGAATCATATATTAAATGAAAAAAATTATTTTGGAGAATGTGACAAATTATGACACAACACACCACCACACCCCTGGTAGTATTCAAGTAACTGCATGATACCTGAAATTATTTGTCATAAGAGAACACTGGCTGTGAATTATTCCAGAAATATTCACAAGTACTAGGATTCCTACACTCCACATTCTTAAAAAATATCACAGTAAATTTTTTTCTGCTTCTAAAAATATTCCACTTCTGTTATCTTGTTTTAGATTGCAGTAATCACACCAAAACATTATTTGCTCATAGCCCATGATTTAAGAGAACAGGTATAGCACTCTGAAGAAAATTGAGGCATTATTAATTGTTATTAGTCTAACTGACTGTTGTAAGCCCTAGATATTTTTGTTTAGTTCTGTTTCTAAACATACTAGTTCCTCAACTAATCTGAGGACTATTCAAGTTTAGGGAATATGCTAGACAAAACGGAGAGACATAGACTTATTTTTTTAGTTATGTCTCAGAGAAGGAAGGAAGAGGGTTCACTGTAAACAAATCCTTTAAGTTAGGTTAGCTGCACTCAGAAGAAGTTTATGGCACTGACAGTCTCTTAGTAATTATTTACAAATACCCAACCAGTAGTGAACAGGGTGTAGTAAGCAAATGAGATTTTGATTTCAACTACCTTAAGTAGCAGATAGGCACATCTCAGGACAGCTACTTAAAATATCCTATGGAATTTATAATCTGTAATTTTTTTTTTGTTTTAAACAATGAAGTATAATGAGTATCTCACAACCTAAAATTCCCATGCTAGTAATACTCTATAGGGAGTACAAACAGGACAAATAAATTAAAAAAAAAAAAAAAAAAAAAAAAAAGCCAGGATAACCACTGGGAAAGCTTAAAAACCCCTTAAAAGCTTACCACATACATAAAATGCTTGTTTATTCCTTTCAACTATCTTCCTGCTGTGATCTATTTAGTCTTTTCCAAGGCAGACATGGTATATACTTTCTAAAAAAACCTGCACTCTTTCTTAAAAAAGGCATAAGCTCTACTTTAAGCGCAGTGCCAGAAGGTAGTTAAAAGTCCAGTTACAAACTTGTGTTTTAGCAATTGTATAAGAAACTGTATACTGACAACAACACTGAAATTGAGAACTGCTCAGACTCAGAGCATACTCCCATACTTGCTGTCATTATTGAGGAAACATAAAAATTATCAGAAAGACACTCACATTTTCACACATCCATGTGTGCATGTCTACATGTGCTAAGATACTGAAATCACTACTAAAGTTGCTTTATCTGTTTCCTGTGAAGAGAAACTTAATTTAGCATATTCTAACTACCAGCATGAATCTTGCTTTAGATGATTCAGCTACAAGCAACTGTTTGTCAGGGAAGACTGCTTAAATCAGCAGGATGGCAACAGCAGAAAGAGGACCTAAACTGAAGTCTGAGGTCTCCTTTTTGCCCATAAGTTTCTCTGACAACACACTACATTTTTTACTTTCAAAGTACTTACTCTTCTCACCCCATTAATTTTCAAATAGGCCTGGGAATTGCTAATCCAAATGCATTTACTACTCTTAATAAGAAGAAATAGGCATTAAGAATTTTAATTTTTTTTAAATGTTAGGAATTAAAGCTGCTTACCATTCTCAATTTGGAAGTCAAGTTTCAGAAAGATTAAAGCACTCCAGAACACGAGGCTGGTACAATCACAACTCCTATCTCTTTTCCCATTAGCCTGTAATCTCTTACAGGCATTTCATCACGGCTATTAAATGAAGATACACACTTTTTTGTTTGAGAAAATAGCCAAGGATCTTTAGCTCTGCTGAACCCAAATTTAACAGTCCCATCTGATAAACACAGAAGCTATAAAGGAACTTTCTATCCATGGAAAGGATAGCTTTATCTGAGTAGATGCAGGGTTTCTCCCCTCTCTTTGAAGCTGGCAAAACTTAGTGCAGTTTATTTAATATACTAGGAACTTCAGCCTGGAAGTCAATATAATAAAAATCTGGGGTTCAAATAAAATACTCTGTTCAAACTATCAAGGTGCTTTATGAAGGAACACGTTTCATGAAAGACGTCACTCCATATTTTTCAAACATATTTCTGAAATCAGTGTATGCATGTACACAGAAGCAAGACTACAAAAACATTTTAGAAAAGCTTGTAAGATAATGGTTTAAGCTCTCCAGTCGCTCTCCCCACCATTTTCATTACAATTACTAGCAAAGGGTCATAAAAAAAGGCTTCAGTGTTTTTTGATCTTCAATTGTGAAGACTGTTTATAAAGGAGGAACACCCAAAATTCCAGATTTTAAGAACTCTTTGTACAATTTTTTAACACTTGAGTGCCAGTGTTCTCTACACAACCTCTCTAGCAAACTGATTTTTACACTTAGATTCATACTCTTCATATGCTTCACATATTTCCTAGTCAAGACACTGGTGTCTACTTTCCATATGCTCCCTCTCTCCCTCTGCTTCCTATTTAAATTTGCTCTATTTTTGCTTTGCAAGTTGTACTCTTCCACCCCCTCCACGATCCTGACTCCCCCATAAAGCTCCCTACTTCAGAACTCACACCTTGGGAAGACAAACAGCATCTTCCAGCCAACTGTCAATCATAAAGATGATGTTTTACTCCAAATGTCTGCACACAACTTCGTAGGGCAGTCTACAAAAAACGAAAGTGAGCTCTGCTTGCCAAACCAGCTATTAAGGAAACCTCTCTCAATGGAATCACATAACTGAGTGAATAAATTGAGTCAGCAGGGCTGAAAAAGATGATATTCCCTTGCATGCAGTGGGGCAGACATGCTGCATACTCAGTTATTGCCCCTGATATGACACAAAAAGTGAAAAGCTGTTCACCACTACATTCAACCATTTCAAAACGCAAAGCTGAGACATAACCCAGTTGTACCCGAAAATACTTAAGGTAAGGATACCTTAATGTGCAATAAAACTTGAAGTAAAAGCAAGAGAAAAAATGATCTTGCCAGCCTTGAATGCTTTCCACCAGTCCTCTTTTTTTCCTCTGACAGATGCTCTGACCTTGACAAGAAATTGTATTCCTTTGATTTGAAAAAAATTATTACGGAATCTTTAGGAAACAGAGATTCCTCTGCCGTCTTTCGAAAAAACCCCAACCAACCAGAATTTAAGAACACATCTCAATGTCAACTGCAACTGCTAGAAGAATTTCCTTCATAATGTAATCATGTATCTCACTTGGTCAGAGACCTTGGATTTGGACAATCCACCTTCTTTCATCTGTAGTTGCTATTTATTCAAATTCCTGTTTTCTGAACTGGCATTAACAATGGCAGCACAGCTCTATGACATTTTCAGTTGTTTACCACTGTGAACATGCTGTTCAGGCTCTTCTCTAACTGGTGACTATTAAGATGAGAACTGAATTCGAGTAATTGACAAAAATTTTGAGAATATGGTCAGCCAGACAGTTACCCAGTAAGCTGTATGTGCTTTTCATATAAATCTTGGATTTCTGCACCATTCCACCCATTTTAGAGACTTGGGCCCAAGCTTTGTTGAGATATATGAAAATCATCAACAGAAACATTAATTCCCATAAGCCTAAATGTATTAATTCACATTTGCAGGAGGGGCTTCATGATTAAACTTTGGTGCAGGCTCAAATTTACAACCAGTATGGATTCTTTTTGCTAGTTATATTGTCACACATATTTGATAATCAGATTTTCCACTCCTAATAATGTCAGAAGAGAAAATATACATACAAATCTGTAACACTTTTACTAGTAGATTGAGATGGTATTCATACCATCACACAGGCCATCAGACAATTTGTACAAAGCTATAATCTGCAAGAAGACAGTGACAGGAAGTTTTTTCTATCCTCCAACTGCACTTCCTAATAAAACACAGTAGATCACGATGACACTGCATCCTGACTCAACTGAGAAAACATCCAGCACCTAGCCTGGCCTGAGGTGCACTAAGAAAGGATTGTGAGGAATCCCAAATCCAAGACTAGCCCAAGGCAGGCTGCTATAGAGATGTATGCTGAGAAAACGAGTAGGACAGGACAGAAGACTGAGGAGTAGAGGGAAAAGGCACCTCAGGCTGACATAATACACCTCCTCCCCACGTCATAAAAAATTATGTTAATAACACAATTCCACAGCACTGTGCACTAAGACCTAATTTTCACAGCAGCAGTGTGTGGCACACACAGGAGTTGCTGCAAGCAGGAATTAGAGTTGCTGTGACTGGAAGGAGGGAGCTATAACTGTGTACTTGGGCATGTTTGTGTGGGAGACAAATCATTAAGATCCTTCAGTCTACTTCTCCTCCAAAACTTGACTTCAAAAATTTCTCCCAAACTTCATTGCTTCTAATGCTACAAGCACACAAATAAAAAATGTAACACCAAGTGGATAAATCCTCACTGCACTATCTGATTGTGCTTATCAGAAGCTAAATGAAGCATTAAGCTATTTAGATCTGTGCTGGTCCTAAAGCATATTTTAACACATTCAGTGGGTTATTCTGACTTTTACTTCTCTCCTAAAGTAAATTTACATAAACACTTCACTGCTCTTTCATCTTCCCTTTTTAGATGCAGACCACTGGGGTTTTTTTATAAAATATGGATTGTTTAACAAGGCATGAAATAAAACTGTCACTCAGGAAACTTTGGTTTGGCTTTGGTTGCCAAAAAGACTTATTTCCACTATAGCACTCCCTCTCAGAGATAAACTGAGTCAGTCACAAAATACATAAAAAACAAAAAAAATAACAACTGTGTCTTCAGTCAGCAAGACAGATTGCAAATCAGGACCACTAGAGCCTAAAAACCTACTAAAACACGGAGGTGTGTAATTATTTTCTAATATTCTCCTAGAACCTAATTTTAAAACAATTTCAAATTTGGGGAAAAAAAAAAATAAAAGAACACTCCTATAAGATGCAGAGAGAAAGAACCAGCTAGATTTTTTATTTTTTTTTTTAAATAATTAATTTTACTGGTACAATTACCATTTTCCCCCTCTGCACATTTGTTAATCAGTCATGGAATCCCTATTGTGGGAGGTCTAAAAGGTCAAATATACCCAGCTTTCAACTTCAAAGTGGGTAAAGCCTTCTGAGGAAGGACCAGTGGACAATCAGTGAATCCTGAGCCTAAGGCTGCAGCAGAGAGTGCTCTGGTGGCTCCAACTGCTCCATTAATATTCAAAGCAGATGAACACACCCCAGGGAGACCCTAAAACCAAGTCTGTGCAAAACAAGCTTACAATCCTTAAATATGATCTAGAGTGAGTGTCTCACAAACTATTACAGTCTCATATAAATAGTACTTAGATCATTGCAAACAGTACAAACATACTCCTTAATTCTGTCTCAACTAAGCATTACATTTGTTTCAATGAGTTTACATTCAATTTAAATAATTGAAATTTGTATTAAAACTTAAAAAAACACCCACAACATTCATTAGAAATGTTTAAATTAACATTTAACATCAATTATGTCCTGAGTCTTACATTTTGTAATTTAATCTACTCTGGTAATTTAAACCTCTTTAAATTTAAACCTCTTTAAATCTTTAAACCTCTTCTACCAGAAGAGGTCCTAAAACTATAGAAAATACACACAGATTTTCAAAACCAGTAAGAGTGCTAAATAAAGGTTCCTTTAAATAATTTCATTTGCAGAACCAAAGTGCTGGAAGCAGAGGTTTCCTTACACTCCCTACTTCCTGATAGCTGCCTGCGTGCCTTATAAGAATAAAAAAAAAAACTTTGAAAAGCTAACCAATAAACAGAGTGTGTTTTGAAGTTTGCAACAATTTTTAAAGTACTTGTCAGAATGTGATGGGCTTATGACATGCCTAATTAAACAGCGATTTGTTTATTCACTCACAAGAGAGGGACATAAAAAATGCATTTTAACCAACTCATCTAAAAAATGACAAATAACCTCAGCTTCTCACTCAAGCTGTTGGCAGCTGCAACCAGAAAAACAGAAGCATCAAAGGCAAATGTAAAATAAATTAGAAGCATTAACTGAGATTCTGATCAGTTAATGCTTTGCACAATTTGAACTAAAGACAAATTTGAGTAAGAGCTTTCTGTTAAGTGTAAGAAAAATGGAAGAGGAAAACAAAACCAAGATCCATAATCAAAACCAAGATACATAAACAGAAGACAAAAAAACCTGAAATGGGCCAAGGCAATCAGAAGACCCTTTAGGCAGAATAGAAGTAACAGCCATTATGAACAACATGAGCGTCACACAGACATTCTTAGCTTGTACATCAAAACAGAAGGGTTGGTATACACTGCTGACCATGCTTCTTTCTGAAGAATAAATGAATTTACACACCAGTTATTTAATGGCTTAATATAAACCTAGCCAATATATTTTATATGCAGAAATACTTCCTAGGTGCACAGAGGAACTTAGAAGCAACTAAGTGCTGTTACATGACATATTGGCCTGAATTCCTATCTGTAGGAAGTCTCTCACATGAGCTATCTGCAATTATTTGCAAAGGAAAGTTATCATCAGGAAACTTTGCTCATGCTATTTCTGATAAAAACATGTTTTTCATATTTATGTTGTTTGATCAAGCCATTAAATCATTTGCTGCTTAGATATTTCTACTACTTCATCAAAAACAAAAAGCTGAACTGGACTGTTGGCATTTAAATCAGTGCAAGGAACAATAATGATCTGGTAGACTTTTCTCCAGTTGCATGCTTTCAGTCCTCAACATCTCTCAGGATCTCCCACCCTTGAAAAGAGAACTGGGTGTAGAAGAACAAGGCAAAGCTGTAATTGTATCAGTCTCTGGATTTCTGTGAGTTCACCTGCCACAGGTAAGCAGATATTGATAGAGAAGCTGCAACATTTTCTCCTTTTCATTTGGAATTATGGAAGTAGCTGGAGAGACTACATCTATAATAATGGAGACACAGCAGACATTACAGTGTTATTTGTCTCTGTGACTCCTGGACATTCAGGAAAAATACTTCAGGAGTTTCCAGGGTATGACAGTAAGTTTCAGGAAGAGTAAGAAGAAAAAAAAATCAACCATGTACTGGTAAAGAAAAGTTACAGACACAAAACTGAGTAGATTTAAATGGAAATTCAGTAGTAAATTTAAAGGGGTTTTTCCGTTGTTATTTTTGATGTTTTATCTTTCTCAAAATAAACAATGCAAACCCACTTAAGATGCACATTCATTCTCTCTGAAACTATTTCCTCCTTGAGATTTTATCTCAGTAAAAATATGCTTACTGGCTGAAAGAGTAAAAGATCAAGCAACACACAAGTTAAGGAGCAAAAAAGAGAGCACCCAAGACTATTTACGAAGTTGCAAATAGATGTCACTAAAGTAAAAACTAAGCAATGCTAGCGATAAAAAGCAGGTTTTTTTTACTGACTGCTGATTTAGGGAGAAAAATGCACACCCAGAGGGGAAATACTTCTTCTGTTATTATTAACTAAAGGACAGTAACATGCAGATACATACAAATATTTGAGTAGCCAATAAAAAGCACTTAAGAAACAAACTGAAGCAGAGTAGAAAGAAAACACAAATATAGAGGTAAGAGACAGCTGGTGTTTGCAATTAAAAACACTAAACATTTAATGTTTCAAGAAGTCATAAATTACCTTCAGAAGCAAACTGCAACTTTCTTCACAAAGAATTGTTTCATACCCTACCCTCTTTCAAACACAGAGGTGAGCCACAAATATAAACATGGAGACAGAAATGTCGTGTGAAGTACTTGTCCAAAGAATGACCAACTAAATAGGTAAGGAAACAGCAAAGTTATTTTTTTAAGAGCTAAACTGCAGAGCAAAGACACAATGGTGTTTTAGAAAATGCATTATAGGGTACTGTGTGTACTTAAGCCTGAACTCAGATTTCACCCCTTTCAAGTAGATAAAAAGTTTCCCCATGGCATGCAAACACCAGTAGAGGAAAAGATAGATAATTCTGGGATTAAGGTTAGAAAAAAAACCAAACAAAAACCAAACCACACCACCTTTGTGTGTAAATAGCGTATTTCACCAATAATTTCAATTTATTTTTTTATCAATATTGTTCTAATCCCTGAAAAGTGTCATTTTATGAAGACAAACATCCGAAAGTACGGAACTGATCACAAGTGAGAGATAGCTCATTATGGACTCATGTTACACAGGACTTTCCAAGTCTGAACTATGTCTCCTGACTGAATCATACCATACTTGACTTATATCTCTCTGTCTCAAAATCTGACACACAAAAATGCAGCACATGAGAGCAAACAACACATTTGCAGACTATAATTTAAGATATGAATAGTCTTTTTTGTGTCCAAGAGATTAGTTTCCTCTTTGTTTATATATTTCTGCATATATCCCAGAGCCTATACAGCTCTCTTTCACGTGATGAGTTAAAAAACCAAAATACCGGAGTAACCAAAAGATCCGATATACTCCTGTTTCAAAAGATGTTAAACCTTCAGCTGCACTGCAGAAAATGAAGAGGTCTTTGCTGTTAGGCAGACAGAACTAGAAATGAAAGAGAAAGCAATAGAAGTTCTAGTATTTATTTATCTCCTCTTCAACATACCAAAAACATTTGCTTAATTTCTTGGAACTTGTGAGATGGATGAGCCTAATCACTGGCTTTATAAACAAACACGAATTCTGGTATGAAAACAAAAACAGTATCAGGAAAAAAACCACACAAAACATTTCTCAGAAAACAGAAGAATACTGAAAGAAACTTGCTTGATCTGAAATAAGGATTTTTCTCTCTGTAACAAATACAACTCTTTTTACTATTTATTAGTTCAGTAGACCACGGCTTTCTCCCATCTCCCTCTTTGCTATATCCAAGTGCTTTAATGCTTACTTTTACACATAAAGGCACAAGCAAATGCTTTGAAATCAGAAGACTTGCTTTTTTACTCTTTTGTCATAACATTCAGAAAAGCTAGCACATAAACAAAGTCATTTTCACTGGTAGCACTGTCAGACATCTGGCCAAACTGCTAAGAGAGACTGAATATAGTTTCCTTGGAAATTTTCTTGACCTGACAGATCAAAGCCCTGGGCAACCTCATCTGAATTCAGTGTTTTCTGCAGGACCAGGTGACCTTAGGAGGTCCTATCTGAATTAATCTATGAAAGTGCAGCCCTTGGCTCCTTCAGAAAGCCTCTCTACCTATCTCCAGAGCAGCACAGCACCAGTTGTGCTAGCTACAACTCCTGGATGACAACAACCAGTATACCCCTGTAATTTAATTTTTCTTCCTCACTGTCTTTCTAGATCCACCTATTGCTTCTTAAATCCTGTAACTTTCAAGTTTGCTTTTGTTCTTCATTTGCATGTCTGCACTTGCAGTCCTGGATTCATAAGTAAGGCTTCCAGAAATTAGAAATAAAATAAAAACTGAAGTAAAAAAACAAGAAAATGACCAAGTATCAAGCCCTGGTTTAAGGACAACAACACTTCTTAGTTTCCTAGAAGTTAGGAAAAACAAATGAAAGACTAAAACCTAATGCAATTCACCAAATAGATAAAGCAGGTCTATATATACTTCCCATATTATTGGAATGTACTCATGAATGAAATGATTGTAGGAGAATGTGGAAAAAAAAAACCCCAAACCAACAAAATAAAATTTAATTTTTTAGAGATTAACTAGGCTTATACTAGTTAATATATCTATTATACTAGAGAAGAAGGAAAGAAAAAATTTCGAATCACCAGTATTCAGACTCCGAGAGAGAGAAAGAGAGAGAGAGAGAGAAGAAAAATGTTTTTGCTAAACTGGGTACCTATTTAATGCAGATATTCTCTCAGTTACTAGTTACTCTTTGCCAAGATAAACACAGGCATAACTTGCCTATGAAACTGTCAGAGTAATTTGTGATATATCCTTTACCTGACGTGCCAAGATGGAAAAAGCAGCCAGAGCTGCCTGCATCACTTTCCAGTTACCTATTTCCCACTGGCACACTGTTCTTTTTTACCACTTTTCTCCTATGATAAAGCCTGCTTGTAGCTCTGCAGGCGAGCTGCAGACTTTGGTGGGTTGTTGTAACAGAACTGAAGGAGCAGGACTTGGGAGAGACAGGAGAAATGTGCAATCTGAATAATCGGAACAATTCTCCCCCCTCCAAGTCCCAGGCTGCTTACAAGGTCACTCCGTGGAGCTTCCTGGTAGTCTGCAGAGAAGCAGGAGAGGGAATTCCTGGTGCTGCTGCTGTCGGCCGCCGGCCGTGGGGGCTGCGCGAATTGCCTGTACGTGGCGCTCTTCGGAGTCCAGCGGAACAGGTTGATGGACTCGCGAACACAACGCTCAATATCAATCTCTGGGAGGGATTTAAAGAAAAAAAGCAAGGAATGCAAGAGGAAAATATCAGTAAAGCCAAGTAACCCAGCTATGACATTGCTAAATATGCGTATACCCATC
The DNA here is from genome assembly GCA_018697195.1 of Certhia americana. Lineage (NCBI taxonomy): Eukaryota > Metazoa > Chordata > Aves > Passeriformes > Certhiidae > Certhia > Certhia americana. The sequence goes on from CM031860.1 coordinate 18,658,753, forward strand.
TATACTTTTGTCTGCCTCTCTGTCCTTTGGCCAAAGGAAACGTAGACTTCAAAAGCATTTTCCCATCAAAAAAAACCCAAAAAAACCAGCACTCAGTATTTTTCCATTAAAAACCAGTAAACACATTTTAAGAACTAATTTATCCCCAGTTATATAGGAAAATGCTTTAAGGGAAGTATACCAGAACTTTAACCAAAGCAAAGTCAGAACAATAATCGAAGCCTAGTCATTGTAAGGCATCTTAAAGTCTTTTCAAGTCAGATTATTGACTGTTCAATGTAAATTTGTGCAGTTCATCGAAAGCAGATGAACTGCACAAATATATAGATTTCATAGGGTGCACAGACATCAGGATTTTTTGGATCAACTGTCTTTATTTGTCAATTAAACACTACTAAGAGCCAGATTGAAAGCTTTCAGCTATTGAATTTTGTATGGCCTGCCATTTTGACAAACCTACAAGCTATCTGTTTGCTGGAAAATAGCAGTTTTCAACATTAATTTGTGCTTGTTAGGAAACATAATGGATTGCTTTAGAGATTCTAGAGAATTTTTTTAAAACAAACAAACAAACAAATAATGCAGTCCCAAACACAACCAGACATTCCCAGTGAAACATCTGGCTGAAAGAGTGATGTGCCATTGAGATAATATATTACTCAACTTGAAGGGAAAGCTGACACCTATCAAATGAGAACCATCCTCAATTAAGATGTGGTCAATTAAAAAGTAGAAAAGTACAATGAAATACATAAGTAAAAGAAAAAGAAGTAAATCTATTGGAGATATATTTTTTGCAACACTAAGCATCCTGCACGTATCTATCTTCTAACAAGATGTAATATAAAAGCCATTTACTCTTTTACCACTATAAAAGGACTGGTTAGTTTGCACCTCCTCTATGTGGTCTCATGAAGAGAAAAATGATCCTAGCTTGCATTTTATGACAAAACTGGTGTAAATCGACAGACAAACAGCAGGGATATCAGCACTTCTTGTGTTTATCCCAAGATCTTGTATGAATCATTACAACAATCAAAATTTAGATTAAAGCATCAGCTTCTATGAAGAAAACATAGGCATTGTAGCCAGGCTTTATCAGTACATCTCAAACAGATTTGATACACTGCCATCAATCACTCATTGCCATCAGCAGATTTGATGCCTTGCCATCAATCTGGGAGCTACTCCAGAAACCTCAGTCATTAATAAGGTGGTGAGCAGAAGAAGCTGAAATTGAAGCTTGGGGCAGAATAATCTAGTTGGATGAGATTATTGACTGTTTAAAATCTGCAAGATGTGCTCTATTTCTCTCCCATTCAAAAAGCTGTCCATATTCAGGTAGGATACAATCTGCAGCAGATGCTTTAATTCTAATCATGACAACATGCTTGTGGGCTATCTTGCTTCTAAAATTCTGAGAAGCCTGAGAGTAAAGCTGTGGTTTACTCAGTTTTAATTCTAGCTCTAAAAACCTTTTTGTGGATGTATGAAAGTAAATCACAATTTTCCTTGACACTATCAGGTTCCCTAGCTGCTTGGGATAATATGTGCCAAAGATAAATGGCCTATGTGATGTCTCAACAGTAGCTAACAATTTTTCATTTCGATTATACTGTAATGGAAGTCTGTTAATCAGCAGCATTCCCAAGGAAAATCCACACAACTGGAGAATTTTACACAATTTCTAAATTCAGGTAAAGAGAGGAGATGCCTTTCACTGGTTATTATTCCTCAAGCTCCAAAACCACCCAAAAGCATCATCATTAGAGTTGCACTTTATTCTGCATTTCTGAAGAATAATTTTATTTATAAAAAGTTGAGAATTTCAATTCAAGATTGTAGTACAATTATAGTGGGGCTGTGGTTTCTTTTTTTGTTTGGTTTGGTTTTTTTTGTTTTTTTTTTTTTTTTGTAAAAAGACTGTTGTAATTGAGTTATAAGCCCCCTTTCCTGAGATTCTTAGCTAAGGAAACACTAGTAGTACTTCTATAATAAATGACATGAATGCAGAATTTAGCCAGTAAAAAAAATAAATCTGAACAACAGTAATTAATAGCATGAGAAGTATTTGGCTGTGAGAGGGCATAATAGCCAACATATATCTGAAATTGAAAACAGAGAACTGGGGGATGGAATAGGAACACTGTTTGCAGTAAAGCTATGAAAAAGCTGAAAGCAGAAATCAAGACTGACAGTGCTGAACACTGAAACAGGTCAAAATATTTTCCCTAGAAACAAGCTCTGTAAGTCCAAAAGGAATCCATTTTAGAGAAGTGGAAAATAGGCTTGGGCACCAGAACAGGCTTCCCAGGGAAGTGGACATAGCACCAAAGTTGACAGGAGTTCAAGAAGCATTTAGACAAGGCTCTCAGGCACATGGTGTTACTCTTGGGGATGTCCTGTGCAGGGCCAGGAGTTGAACTCAATGATCCTTGTGATCCCTTCCAACTGTGTGCGTGTTTGTAAAAAAAACATGACCGGTTCTCACCCATCAGGGTGTAATTAAAAAAGTGTAGGAGCCTGTTGTTCTCTGATTTTGGAATGCTTGGTTTCTCATTTCTTCTAAGCTGCATTTCAGTAGGACAGTGGGCATGGCTGAAAATGAACTTTTAATGGTTTGTGGGGGAAGCTGTTAAAAGCCTAAAACAAGTTCACTGGCTGTCAATTAAAAGCCTAAAACAAATTTAAAGTCTGTCGATTAATTGATCTGCTTCTCAATTATGCAAAATAAAAACTACAACAAAGCAATTGTGGTTTCCACAAGTAACAATAAAAAAGCTCCACAACCACAAAATGCCCTCCAAAACCATAGGCACATGCATGCATATAATATGGGAATAGTCAACATCTAGCACCCACAAGGGAGACAAGACTATGACTGGTGAAAGAATTTATGCAAAGAATTTACTTACATTCTTTTCAAAAAAACAATTACTTTCAGGATATTGGAGTTTAAGACTACATTAAACTGGTATAAATATTTACAGAATATTTATTAGTCACATTGCATGAACAGACTTCACACTTGAGTAACCTTCAATCCCTTCTTCATCATTTGTTTGCAATTTTGGTTTAAGAAAAAATCACTTCCCGTCAGTAACTAAAATGCAATGCAATCTCATGCAGCTTTGCTGGATAAGATCTTTTCTCCTCTTTTTGGCTAATAAGTAAGGGTCTGCTGCTCTACTTCAATCCCCATTTCTTCCCATGCCCTTTCAAATATATGACAAATGAGTCAGTCTCTGGTGAAATGTCCATTTTTTGTTATCTCCCCAAAACTTTGCATTCACACAGCCTTAATCCTGCCTGTACTCTTCTGCTCCCAAGTCACTGCATTACAAGCCAGAAAACATTAGAGCTTCCACATTATTAGAAACATACCATTGATGTCAGAAGCATAAATAAATCAAGTCAGAGCCTAGATTCTTGAACAGGACTATGAACAAATGAACGGAGACTACCTCAGCAGAATATCAGAGTACTTGACATGAGCAAACAACTTAGAAGAACATTCTACTGAGAGCAGGGTCTGCATAAATCTCCAGGTGTGAGCAACAAGCGAAAGTAACATCCAGAAAGGATGAAGAGGGCATGCTCACTCATGGAGACATACATGTAACATCTCTGTCCTCTCCAAGATTCCAACACTGGGGTATTTTTTAGTTTAAAAACTAATTCTGGTTTTATTAAGAAAAAATACTTCATTAGAAAATTTGTAATGAAAACATGCTCAATAACATGGTGTCATTAAATATGAAGTGTGGAAAAAATTTAAGCCTAACTTAAAACTTAATAAAAATACTATAAAAATAAGTTATAATTTCAAAACTTAGTACACCTTCAAACTGTTTCTGAAAAATTGCAGAGCACCGGTATTTCAAAGTCAAAACTGGAAGCCGGGTAGCTTAGGAACCAAAGTCACAATTTCATTTTCAAACATTATATTTAGGAGTTCTGACTCGAATGAGCTCAAGTATTTCACAGTCAAAGCAATCAAGACTTACAGGAATCAATTCTATGGCAGCAGCTAATTGGTCAGCATCAAAAGGCTTTCTCTGGCATTTCTAAATCTGCAAATAACACAGCAATTGATAAAGGCAGGAGTAGAGAAAGGAAAGAAAAGTGATCTAACAGTAGCATCTTGGATTTGCCATGGCCCCATCCTAACATTAAGACTACTGAAATGTTTTCCTCCTTTTCTGAACTAAACTTACTGTTTATTCTAAGATGTTTTTCATTTTGCTTTTTTCACGCTAAACTATAACTTCTTACCACGCTGCAGCCTGCTTCTATCCACAGCCTCAACTGAAAAGGATGGCTCAGCCTGACATAGCTGCTTTTCAAGCTATGCAAGTTTAAGTTTTATTATTATAGTCATCGGAGTGAAATAGATTGCACTTGAAACAGATGTTTGAAAAAAAGCGCATCAGTTTAAATGCAATACACTTGTGAGAAAAGCACACAGATTTTTTTTATTTTTACAGCAAAATCGGGTGTGCATATGTTGTTCACAGCAAGTGAAGGCAAGTAATGGAGGAAAACATAAGATGAATGGTTCTTTCCTAATGAAAATCTACACAGACCAAGTCTTTGTGTGCAGTTAATCAATTCCAGAGCCTTTTCCTTGGGTAACAGGATACCAGTTAGAAACTCAGCCAAAATAAACTGCTTCTGCATTTTGGGAATAGACCAGAATTATGAGCTTGGTTTGACATCTCCATCACAAATACTTTATTACTACCCTGCCAGGCAACATCAGCTTTCACCACACAGCCACACAAATAGGCCAGAAAATCTCTGTGCTATGAATGTTCTGGCGCTGAATAGGTCAGTCAGTTAACCTCCTGATTGCTGCTCTTAAAGGAAATAGAGGTGAAAGGCTATAAACTCTTTTTTCCTGATGACAGGAAAAAGACACACAGTGTGCATATTCAAAAGGACAAATCTAGGAAGAGAAGTGACATTTCTACCCAACATATCAGCATCTATTACTGTAAGAAGGTTATTATAAATGAAAAGGTCAATGCAGAACTACTATTCTTATATTATTTATTTCATACATTGCAGGATAGTTGCATGACTTAATTTTTTTTGCGGACAGCAGTAGAGAGAAGCAGCAGTAAACACTATGAAAAATTCCCTAGACATCAGACTGCATGAAGGGCAAACATGGATTCTTTTCTTACTTGTGATTGTAAAAATTCCTCTGACTCAGCAGTTCACTGGAAAAGTTTCCTAGAGAATGCCTTCCAGCATGGAAACATGATGGTGTCAGGTCAGGATTGCCATGAGCAGGGAAGACACAGAATGCTAAGTGACTGTACCAAGAGTAAAGCTTTACTGTAAGTCAATCACCAAATGCCACATGCTGTGTCTTAACGAGAAAGACGACAGAAATAGATTACATAAAGACTGTAGCTAAGCTCCAACAAGAAAGCACTTTTTAAACATTTTTGAGGTGTGCCAGTGCTGCTAAACAGCAGACATTTCTACAAACTAGGAGAATGTTAAAGACATCTGGAGCAGTCCTAACATAAGGTAGGACACTGTCCAATGACAGAAGCATGGGAATTCCTAATACATAATGGAAATAGTCAGAGGGAGGTTACTGTGCAAAACTTGAGAAATACACAAGGAGAAATAAAGCAGCTCAGCAGAAAAATGAACATTACTTCATAGGTAGATAATAACCAGAAGATGCAAAAAACCCCCAGGTTTACAGAATTTCAGGGATCAGCTCAGAGGAGAAACTTGTGAGAAAGTCACAGAGATGAGGAATTTGTGGTGCCATCAACTCAACATCCAAGAACAGTTAGTTTTTGAAGGAATAGCTCTTTGTCAGCTTTTCTATGTTCTTTTTGTTATAATATTTGCTAAATATCTGTTAAGTCAGTTTTAGAATCTGAAATACTAGTGAAACTCACCTTCTTTATTCTAAATCTGTGCTTCACAGAAATAATATGCAAATACTGAAACTCAGCATGCAAAAATAGACATCATGCTCTTATAGGTTTCCATCTGGGTGGTAACTATGAGCTACTTCAGTTATTTCCCAGGTGTAACAGGTATAAACCTGTAAAAAGCTCTACAGTCAGAAACCCTGACCAGGCCAAATGCTTATAAAACTGATGACTCTCTTAAGAGCCATAAGTAGAAGACCTTTGCTTTCCTGTTAGCCTTTAGGATATTCATAAGAAAATAACATGAAGTAACCCATATATTCTGTTTTTAAAATAAGATGAAAATTCAGGTAACCTTGAAAAGGAGTACCTGTTACCATGAGAAAAGGATGAAACCCTCTAATTCAACCTATTTGTTCCTATACCAATGATGGAAAAATTCTGGGTAAAGATAAATACACATCAAGTATTTAGATCTGCCTAATGAGTATCCTGAACTATGTCACACACTCAAACTACTAGAGCAAGCAACATCTTATTCATGATTGAAATGTTATTTCCCACAAATACAGCAACTGTAAACAGGAAGGATAACCATCTTGCTTATGTAGCCATATTTAAAACTGCTTCATTTCTTAAAAAAATGCTCTAGCCATTTGGCACTACAGTAGATAACTAACTGAGATCCAAAACTTCCAGTGTTTACCACCAGTCAAGTCTATGTTAGTGTTTCACATAGCAAAACTAATAGCTTTACGTAACTAACAGCAGTCCAACCTTGTCAGTATACATTTTCTAAGTTATTTAAAGCTTGCAGCATAATTAACCTACTCATAAGTCATGGGGAAAAGTTCGTCTATTCTGCGAAAGAGCTAAGTTAATGCCCTCATTTGAGCTTACACATGAAAGCATTAAAGTACATTCAAGAAGTAAAAATTTGTCATTTCAGCGTTGTATACCCAACAGACAAGTTTGTGGTTTATCAGCTTACATGATTTATCTCCTTAGAACAGTCTATGCTTTTATTTTAGCTTGAAGACTGAAGAACTAGCAAGAGACTAGCTCCTTGCTTTGCTCTGAAGCCAAATGCAACATGTCCAGCCTATCCACCCTATCCCCTACAGAAGCTTGTCTAGACTTCAATTTTTGAAGTGACAGAGATGTCACCTGAAACACCCCTGCTGGTTACTCAGACCACTTACCAGCATTTTGAAAATTTGGAAACATTGCTCACATACAATGCGAGTTCTTCCCAGTTGGGATACCTGCCCTCCCTGAACAAGTCTTTTCTTCAATATTAACAACACAGTCCTGAAATTCATTCCAAGCTTACAGTATTAACAAAATCTTACCTTTAGGTACAAACCCTGCTCTAGTTCTCCATGTTTTGGTCTTCCTGTTGATTTCTACTGAACTCCAGTATACTCTTAGGACATTAAGAACAAAGAAATTTGGACAGAGAGAATCAAATGCCTCATGCAAGAGTTTAAGTGAAATATTATGTGAAAGTAAATCAAAGGGAATTGACAGCTATCCCAAAGTATAAGAGCATGTAGAGTTCACTCAATCTCATTTCAAAGTCCTTATTTTGACAGAAGGACTTTTATACCTCTCGGCCTACACTGCCATTCCTAAGTAATGTGTATCTCTATTACAATGCTAGATGTACACTCCCCAAATATATCTACAATAATATAGACATGTGGTGATAATGTACATTTGAATCAAGAATTTTTAATACTGCATTATTTGTGCAGCCCATTTAGAAATTCTCCTCAATTAACAGTGAGAGAAGTAAAGATCAGTGAGCAGAACACTTACACCTGTACAGTCAAAGAAACATATTCAGCATAACAAAATTATAAACAGATACCCTATGTGGCACCTTGCTCTGTCATCAATGTTCTCTGCAATTGTAAAACAGAAAGAAGTCTAGTACACAGTATTACTTTCTAAACATTAGTTTAATCTTGAATCAGTAGCTATGCTTGTAGGTTTAATGGGAAGAAAAAAAGGAAATATTTCACCAAGACGCCTTTATAATGCATAAAAAAATCCAACACATCTAGCAACAAAGCTCAGATAAGAGCAGCCTGAATTTTGTCAGTTCATGCCTAGAAATGCTAGTATGTTTTACAGTCTACCTTCTTGTACTTTCATTTTATTCCAGTGTAAGGTGTACAAAAGCCTATGTGACTAACAGATGAATTATTCTATTTTCTGAAGTGCCTTTTCACTATGGAGTGCATTATCAGGGTTCCTTCAAGAGACAGGGGGCATAATCTGTGTGTCAGACTGTTTTTAAGACATGGATCAGGAAAGTTCTTCTGAGGAACTCACTTTTCACCCTTTTTATGAAGCACCATCTCTTGTGGCAGACAGCCTTTTGCTAAAGGATATATATTTGATTTTCTTCTGCTAGTGACAATTACAGACTACAATAAAGGACTTCAGTATTTTTTTCCTTAGAGTGTTTCCCACTCCAGCATTTCTCTTTAGTCTCGAAAGTGTAGAATCTATAATCTAGAACCGTTTTCTTTGTGTCAAAATGAGTGGAAAAGGTGAAATATCAAAGAATTCACAGCTTCAAGTAAAACAACATCAATCTTACAGTCTGACACTACCAGACAGCCTTGGTGAGAAGTTGTGCCCTAACAAGCCTATCTGCTTCTGTCCCAAAGCAAATAATCTTGAGGAACTACATCATGAAATACACCTGCATCTCCAAAATGCCATCTAACATAGCAAAGATGAGCACCATGCTCAGAAAAAGATGCTTCCATAAATATTAGCCTGACCTACATATATCCAGAAAATAAAACTAGGTAAAGTGACTTCCTTTTAAATTCTGATGTCTTTTGATATTCCAATCAATTTTTTTGTCATAGTTTCACCACCATTATTGCCTGTATCATGTGAGAGACTCAAAGTGCTGTTTTTCTTCAGCTACACTGTAACTTGAAAACGTAGTCAGCTTTACTAGCTCCACAGCAAAATACTTTCCAGAGCCATCTTCCAAGAACTTCAACAGAGTGGCATGTCAAAATTTTGAAGCTGAAAAGAGTTTCCCTTTTAGAAGGGCTGTTATGGTTTCTGTTGCTCAGAGCCTTAATCTAAGCAATAAGATATTTTTAAAAAGTTCATTAAAAATGTCAAACCCTAATCAAGACACTGTATTATCTTTTTTTTTTTTTCCTACTGCTCACTGGAATATGAAAAAACACTATCTCTGTAAATCTCCTCAAAAGTGGTGTTTCAATTTCTGAGGTTACATTTTCCTTGGAGGAGTGGTGAAACAAACAGGCATAGGTGCTAAACACCCACAAACTCAGTGGGGACTTGGTGGCCAACTGTCATTTTTTCCACTTATCAGATCTACATTAACTAAATGCTGAACCAGCAGAAATTCCAGTACAATAAAAGCATATGGATCACAGATGTGGGCAGACAAAGGATTTATAGGAAGCAAAACAGCAGAAAGTAAAATGGTAGCTACCTAGGGTCAGAAACACATCTGAAGTACAGCCTTCTGATATGTGCCTAATTTTGCTGCTGTCAACAGAAATGCATCATTCAAAACTGCTCCATACCATCTTAGTAGAGAATTTCTATTTTTAACCTTTAGTCCATCTATAAGCTGGATGCAATCCTTCTAAGCATTCATATGGCTTCCACCATCATGGGATTCAGCATTTTGGCACATTACTAGAATGGCAATGGATATAACAATTTCTCCCATATTAGAGAAAATCCATTCCCTGGAGAATCATTTATGTCTGATGATAGCCAGATCTTGCATCTTAAAGCTACGTGTCTGTGTCTCAAAAAGTTTTCCACTTCAACCACATTACTGTAGCTCTTCATTGCACTACAGTCTTTATGAACTTTCCATCTGAGGCCAAGGTTCTTCCTTAGGAAGCACTGACTAACCTAGAGTCAGCAAAAAGACACATTCCTAAGATGCACAGCAATAAAAGAATGAACCCTCTTCTTGCTTGCAAATTACAGAAGATGAGCTTATTGAACTAATCTAAAAGTTTTGATTATCTCATGTTTAGGATTGGTATTTTTCTCTATTGTCTAACAAGATCTGTTCCCATCTTTTCATCAGTTCTCAGAAATCCATAACTCATCTCTGCATGTCAGCACTGATACTGGCAGTAATTACTGGAGGAAGATCTGTTTGCTCTGTATTGCACTCATTCCAGGTGGGAGTGGATTGGTCTAAGGATTCTTCAACTGTTTGCAAAGAGCTGTATGTATCTGGATGCTTCCTAACAAATGCTGCTGTTGACTTTGTGCTACTTGTACAGCAGGTAATGGATTTGGTAATCAAGTCAAACTACAATAACCATAATTCTGAGTTGAATAGTGGACGTTAACACACAAACTTACAGGAAGATTCCAAAGACTAAGCTATAAGCAAAACTTCATGCTTTGAAGTAAACTTATACAGTTGGTCCTCTGGGCATGAAAAGCCTTCTGGGTTTTAAATCTGCTGATACTTGAAGTTAAGAGATATCCAGACTGGCTTAGTACAAATCAGCACTGGTCTGAAAGCAGAATCCTGTCTCTGTTGTTGGTAACTAAGGAATCTCACCATAGTAGTGTCACCCTTACCATTTTCATTTTCCTGACACATTCTGCTACATGCCAGACTTTCAGGAAAAACAAAGGTAATGCATAATGTCTTTGCTCTCTCTGCATCACATGAATAAGACAAAATTTACTAAGTCTCCCAAAAAAATTTACTACAGGTAAAAAAACTAGCAACAATTCTAGGGTTGGTTTTATTTGTCTGTCTCAAATATTCCTAAATATTTTCTGGTATTTATATTGTTTGAATAAAGTTTATACTTAGCAGAGCTCCTTAAACACAAGGGAAAAGAATGAAAGAAAAAAATGAAAGAAAAATTAAAAAACCCCAGCACTTTGGGGTTATCCTAATATATAATAAACAATCTAATTCTATTTAAGTTTTAGCAGTTGCTTATATGCCCTCTTCACACAGCTCCATGAAGGATGAACTAGGACATTTGTTGTAAAAGGATTTTCCAGTATTCCTAATTAGCCAATTATTTTGTCAAAATCTTCAAATGAATTTCCTAATCTGCTAGGATATTGTTTGAACAACATATAAATAAATTAAAATTTCTAACAGAGCTTCCAAAAATAGCAAGTATTGCCCAGTTGTATGTCATTTACAGATAAAATATGGCCAAAGCTTTGAGACAAATATTGGAAAGGGTTTTCAGAGCCAAGTAATCAATGATGACACAACACCCCTTCGCCTTCCTCACACCACTATTACTTTAAAACAATAATTCTCACACCACTATTACTTTAAAACAATAATTCCAATTGTGTTATACACAGTGCACTGGAAATTACGCAGACTCTATCGGTCTGGAAAGGAAGTTGCTTTCACTGACAGCCTGAAATGAGCCATTCCAGTGCACCCAAAGCTTAAAAACCACAGGAGTTAAAAATCAAGTTATTAAATTAAGCTTCAAAATCACAGTGTCAGACTGTTGAGCAACAGTTGATTTTAGTTTAAAATTATCACAGATGTTTTGCACAACATAATCTCTTTCTGAGAATGATGTATTTTCAGGTAAAGGTTATTTGTAAATTACTTTCAGAAAATTCTCAGCCTTGGCACACAATTTATCGTAACCAAAATAACAGAAGTCTTGTTTGGAAGACACAGGTGACAAAATGCATAATGAGTCAATACTTTTTAATCAGAAATAAGACTCAGGTCAGAAAGAAAAGGCACAAGGCTATAGAATTATATGTTGAAAAAGTTACTGATTAAGCTAGACCAACAAGATTTAACTTTTAAGACACACAAGGATTGTCTTTCACCCATATTCTTCTTTTCCTTTAGTAGTTTTACTAGCAGTATTTTATGGCATGTTTTAGATTAATCTCAAAATATTCAATTGTGCTATTGTTGATGTCCTAAATATCACAGACATCACCAATTTAAGAAAAAAAAAATCTTTTCAGAAACCTGTATTTCCTACCAGACTACCAGCAAAGTTGTCATCAAAACCAGCAGAATGCATGTCCGTTATATCAGTGCAGATTTTAGTGATATAATTTTATTGTATGAACACATATGTATTACAAGAACTAATGTGTTCATATACATGACCTCAGCATAAAGTATTTCCACTGTCAGTAAATCAGCTGATTTTAGATAAATTGGAATCTATAATTTAGCACCCTTCAAGAAAAAGAAAAATATAGAGAAATGACCTTGGGCAAGAAAATAAGTTAAATATTAATGGATCTGTACTTAACTAGGACATATAGCTAACACATGGGGGAGGAGAGCACAGGGAGAGAATAAATCCTTTAGTTTAGCATTCAAATTTCAGCCACCTGTAGATATCCCATTAAATTTATCATGAGCATTTGAAATGACTAAACATACAGATTGAAAATAAAAAGTCTATACTATAAGAAATGGCCTAATTAAATTTCTTACAAGCTGAAAAATACAGTAGAAAATGCACAGTACATACTAAACTAATAAGTAGGAGACAAATTTTGAAATTTAGACCCATATAGAAGGGTAGACAGTGTGAGACAATTTGTGACAACCGTATTTAAAGAAATCACAGAACTTCATTTATGGTAACTCAATGACTTATACAATTGTGAATTCAGCCTTATCTGCTTGGTACATATCCTAGACTACTGCTAGCCTCTAAACTCTGCAGTTGTGGAGACTGCAAGTATTAAGAGGACCTTTCAAATTCTCCAAACTTCATTCTCTCCTTCAGTTCTTCTGAAGAAAAACAACTTCTGTTTAAATGAATTAGGAATTACTGAATTGCACACATGGTGTTCAAATAGAGATCACTAAATCCATAATTAACCTAGGAATTACCCCAAAGTTAGAGTTATCTAAAGAAAAGCCACACATTTAAAACAGTCCCAACCTCTTACCTAAGACCTGTACTACATTACTAAGATCCTGAGCAGGAGAGAGGGAATTAATACAAGAGCATAAGCATGTTCTGAGTGCACCAGCCTTCCTACAACTCTTACTACAAACTAAAACACATCTTTCAGGGGACATGGCTTACTTAGTTCAAAAGCATTCTACTGTCTTGCTAGGTACTTGCTCAGAAGGAAGATCCAAACTTAATGGTTAACTGCAATGCGTTTTTGTAACTAAGTTTGCATGGATAGGTTAATTGCCTCCCACTGAGCAAAGACACAGAACATCTGCACAATAATGCAGACTCTGATACAATTTTCAAAGTTATTCTGAAAGATTAAAATTTAAAATGGAAATATTTACCAGAGTAATTCCAGTGGCTTTCTATACTGCTTTCCCTAATCCTTTTATGTTTATTACTTCCACAGCAGAAGTTTAATTATGTTCAAAAGGAAAACAAGGCTAATTATCAGCACCAAAGAAGAAAAGGACTGTTCAGAATTGTACCAATTTATTTAAACAAACAATTCATATCAACAGATCGTGTCTATATGTGACATGACTACAAACGGTTGCTTCAGAAGTGTTTTAAATTGTTCTAAATTTCACAACAAAATACTCCAACCTTCACCTGGAAATAAAAATCCTACTGCATTCTTGCTGATGACAGCAAAAACATTTCAACTAACTACAATAAATTGTAGTTAAGATCCACACACTCTGGCAGTGAGTTTGCCTTAATCTACCGTGATTTCTAAACATATATTTAGAAACACACTGGGAAAGAGAGAGAAAAACCAGAAGAAACAGTATTTTCTGTACCTGGCAAGTCTGAAAAAAGGAGAATGCACTCATTGAATCCATTAGCCAGAAGACGATCTCTCAGCTGTTGAAGTATGGCAACTCCAATACAGAATGGGAAGGAGGAATTTCCAAGCAGTAACGTATCCCACAAGTGAAAAATTTTGTGCAAAGGAAAGACATCTGCATAATGAATAAGCACAATAAATAAAACTTTATAAGCATATATGCACATTAGCAGAGTTAATGAGTTGCCTATGTACTTCTCTCCTCTCCCATCTTAAGTGATTTCTTTTTGATTTGGGAGCAAAGAGAACTCATCCTGTTTAGGATCATGTTTGTCTTCATATGCAGTTTGATTATTCTGGAAATTACAGTCTCCTTTTCTTAATGAATACTTGGAAGCACATGGGTTTTCACATTTCAAGTATGTCAAGAATTAGGCAATTTATTTTTCTTTTGGTATAATACAATTACGTAATTAAGGCATGCTATCAGTTTTTCACAATAAAATGATATTAATGAGTTAATAAGATCAACTACCTAAAATTAGATTTAAAAAATGAACAGAATAGAGAAAAAAATTGGGAATATAAAAGAAAGACAAGGAAAAAGGCCTATTAAAAATAGCAAGATTTTATATATAAAGCTGAAGGTGGCTCTCTGAAAATATGCTATCTTCCAACTAAATAGTTCTAAGACTTTATTGCACTTGATTGCTTAAGGAAACCATCTCCTTGGTTTTCCAAATGTGGCAATTCTCATGCAGGGTACAGAAAAAGGGACAACTGCAAGAACAAGTGCTTTACAGTCAAAATCTTTAGAAAATGCAATCAAGACTCTCACATTAAGTTCTTTGATATTTCATTAGGGAAATAATCTATCAGCTCTTTTCATTCTGCCACTTTTTTTAAAATTTAAGTTCAACATCTGTCAATATTGATATTGATATGAAAAAAATCAGATTTTTGAGAAAAGAAGTTTTTAAATTGCTTTCTAGACTTGATGCATTAACTTTGTTCTCTTTAATTAAAACTCACCAAATTAGAAAGCTCTTCTTTTTTTTCTCATATACATGCACAAACACAGTAAACTAGTGCTAGCAGAATAACAATGTGTCAACGTGCAACAAAATATTATTACCTTCAAAAACCAAGTCACTCACTTTCTTATATTACTTGAGTGACAGCAAGGGATGGTGGTGTGGTTTGGTTTTGCTTTTTAACTATTACATCTTTTTCCAGTAGATAACAGCTTCCTCTGAATACACCCTAAATACTGCATGTGTAAAATAATCCAGATAATAATAACAATGACAAAATATTAACTATATAATAATATAACAATAACAACAACTCAAATGAGCAGGAGAAATACTAATTATTACCAAATCAGGGCAGAAAGTAAGTGACAGCCACTGTTGTGTTTTCCACTGTTGAGTTTTCCACATCATATCCTTGCAAATTATAAGCATCCTACTAAATGACCTATCATACCAATTAAGAAAGGCTTTAGCTGGCAAAGTGAGGAAAATTAAGCTTAAGAACTGTAATAACATTTAATCAGAGGAAAAAGCAAGCATACTTACGTGTAAACATTGTAAGAAACCAAGGAATCGCATAAAGCTGCCAAAGGTAGTGATGGGGGAAGAAGACAAAAAGAAGTTTTGAGAACCCAAGTTGTCTATGACAATTGTCAACTACATTAAAAATTGCCTATTTTGCATGAATTCATCTAGAAAGGAAAATAACTGCAGTGGCAGATTTTCTATCACACAGCTCTTATCCCCTCAGAAACTTCTTTCATCCCCAAGTTTTTCAAATCATTAGTTTGTGACATTGTATTGAAAACAATAAAAAACCCAATCACCACCCTTACTAGGCCAGTTTGCAAAACAACCTCTGAAGTCTTAAAGAACTCAAAAATGTGCTCTAGTAAACTGCTGCAATTCTCCATAATCTAAAGCAAATAATTGCTAATAAAGCAAAAATTAGTCAAGGATGCCTGAAAAAGCATTAACCAACTTGATTTAATGTATCTTTTTGACTTCGGAAGAAAATGGTTTTATAGAAATAACTAGAAGTTCAAATCATGATTTTCAAGAGAAAAAAATAACCACCTCTGCCTTTTTTCTGCTGTGCCAGTATTTATTAAAATGCATACTTATTCAGTGAAGAAATAAAAGATAGTTTTATTCTCAATAAATGCTTACTAACACCCAAGCATTTATGTAGCTCTACTGTGACCATTTTAGGGCAGTTTCATCCAAGGTGTCCTGTGTCAGCACTCACACCCCTATGAGCCTTGTGCTGCTGCAAGAGCTACAGAAAACCTTTAACATCTACAAACTTTCAAACTCATGACATCATACAGAGAAAGAAGAGCTAAGCATTTATGACGCCTTAAGAACTTCTAATTTTTCAGTGAAGTATTTAGCAAGACAAAGGCAAGAGAAGCTATTTTTCTTGAAAGATCAAACTGTGCAGAAAGTTTCCATAATTAGGAATGCAAGAGTGAGACGATCATTGTTAAATTTTACTCAGCTGCATAGCTCATGTGCTGCGGAGATTTACAGTTAAACATAAAGCTTAATATATTACTTTTTAACTCATAAAAAGTGCAAATTAATCCTCCTATTGAGCTTTTCCTGGAAGTAAACAAATGAGGAGCAGAAAACATAATTGATATTATGCCAATAAATTACTTCTCATTCCATAAACTCTGAACTGGGTTATGGCTCTGACTAAATGATGTACACATTTGCTGAAAACCTTCTTAGCACAGTTCTCTTTAAATTTTATTCCTCTGCCTTCATCTGAGCATCTGAACCATACTGTCCCTAATCTAAGGAAGGTTCAATGACCTGTTCACACTTTTAGTATTCAGCAGGCGTTTACGAAGCTTGACCTCCAGCCCACCAATTGATTTCAAGTGTTCAAAATCCGAACCAAATCAATTTCTATCACCATTTTATTCTTATAATACAGGCATACTATTTCCCTAAGTATATCTATGCCATGTTTTAAAGAGATGGCATTCTAGAAATAATAACACCTCCTGTACCCTGAAACAAACCCTGCACTGGTTGTGATCAGCTAATACCTGTTTATCTGCTTGTTTATATGCAATATCTTGCTTCCCATACAGCAGGAAAACAAGCCTAGTGTCCTGAGGCTCCTCTTTGCTTGGAGGTACATATTATGTAACCACATTATTTCTTTGGTATTTAAAAGCAATTATTTCCTCCTTTTCCTATATAGGATTAAAATGTTTTACCAAAGCGGATCCTCATTTTCTCCTTATTTCACAAACACCTCTACCATGTGTGCATTTACACAGAAATACACAATACATGAAATGTGAAGCTTTGAAGATTATTAAAAGGAAATCACAAGAAAAGTCACTGCTTTGCTCTAAACCACCCTCACCAAACCTATCAGCAGTGACATGAAAAGCAGGTCAAACAATTTAAGCAGAAGCCAACAGGCGAGCTTTTATTGAAGGGAGTTATTCCTCTGACTTTAACAAAAATAATGCTGGAAGACAAGGAGGTGTTGGTAAGCCTGAAGAGGTTATGGATGCTATTAGCAAGCCAGGAAAGGCAAGGCAGAAGGCGTGTGGCATTACTCCCCGATGCCAGTGAAAGGGAAGGAGGAGCTGCTCTGGCTCCAGGGCACAAACCGGGATGCGCTTGGCACCAGGGCTGCACGCAGCGCGAGCGAATGGTGCCCTCCAGCGGCCGCAGCCCGCAACAGCACCGCGCCGTGCCTCTGGAGAACAACCCCGGGAAAAGGGGATTTCAACCCTGAAACCTGCGGGGGCTGTGGCTTTGCATGATGCTTAACTCTCCGCAGCTGGGAAGTTCAACTAATGTGTAGTCAAAGTAGCATTTGAAGCGCTGGAACAACCTGAGGATAAGCCACATTAAAAAAAGAGCCTGTAAAACCAACACATCATTTTTTAGAGAGACCTTGAGAGGAGCAGTGCCATAATTAAAATTTTGTTTTGCATCAGGAAGTAATGCCACCTGTGTTCTGCCTTTCCTTTCCTTGCTAGCTAATAGCATCCATAACCCTCTTCAGGCTTACAAACAACTCCTTGTCTTGAATCACTCTATTTGTTAAAATCAGAGGGAAAACTCCATACAATAGTAAATTATACTATACTACTATAGAAAAAGTATAACTTATTTTCTGTATATACTTTTGCTGTATCATATACTGCAGTTTATATGAGGTGCAAAATCCAAAGATGAAGAGTTGTTTTTCACTCCTATCTATTAAATGCCTATTTCCTCTTTTTTATCTGTTTGATGTACATGTGAAACAATGATGCCAAATTTGCGGAATTTTATTTTGCTGAGTTGATCTAACAACTGTCCCAACTGCTGCTTTTTGCTTTAGTTTTCAGTTGTTAATAAAAAATATTATTTTGCTTTCTACAGCTTCTTGAGGGGGGGAGGTGGAGAGGGAAATGCTAAACTCTTCTCCCTAGATCCAGTGACAAGATATTTTGGAATAGTTCAAATCTGTGCCAGAGGAGATTTAGATTGGACATTAGGAAGCCATTCTTTACCAAGAAGGGGGTCAAACACTGGAAGAAGCTCCCTAGAGAGGTGGTTGATGCCCCAAGGCCATCAGTATTTAGGAGGTATTTGGAGAATGCCCTTAACAGCACATTTTAGGTTAGCCCTGAGGTGGTAAGGCACTTGGACTACAGGAGTCTTGTAGATCCCTTCCAAAGGAAATTGTCCGTTCTACAGACTCCCAATCTTCCACCTTCCTGTTCCACATTTGAAATAACACACACATACTTAGCTTCAATCCTATGTGGTGCCTAGACAGAAAGGTGCAAAAGATAAGGCAAACTGAATCACATTTTTAATATTAGATTCTACCTACCTATATGTACCTATATAAACAACATTTGAACAATTATCACTTTCTTCACAAGATAAAAATATCAGCAAGAAACTTCTCTGCCAGATTCATCTTCAGGTAATTGTGTAACAGGATAAAGAGACAAAGTACTTCAAGGGGTAGGATTTTTGAGATGAAGCCTTATTACTGACACCTCGTGCATATCACCAAAACCAAGCCAACATATCTACCTGTGCCAGCAGCTTCAGCACAATGATATTAAGGAACTGCAATCAGTTTCCCCTCTGTGTTAGTAGATAGATGACAACTGTGTCTACTTGCCATAATTTGCAGCTTAAAGTGCTTTACAGTAATTTATGGCAATTGCTGTGCTGTTAGCAACATTGTACACTGCCTTGTTTTTCTTCAGTTTAACATGGTCTGCTCTTTAGGGTCAGAATTAGTAAACTAAGGAATGTTTTATAAAGCATCATATAGGGTGGGGCTAGATTCTAAACTTTGGGAGAATGAGCAAAGAAGAACTGTAAGATTCACTGTATATATCATCCCTCTATTTATATGTAAATCACATAGCCACAGCAATGTACTTATAATCCAGGCACCACATCAGCTAATAATATTCACAACATCTCAAGCTTCAGCAGCGTTCAATATTCTGAGAGCTACGTGACCTGAAGGAAATGAGAGGGGTGCCAGGAACACAATCTTCTCTGCAGCAGAGCCTGCGTTTCAATGATGAAAGATTAATCAGGGTTTACTTTGATAGGATTAGTACTCAAGCACCAAACTCTGGTTCAGATCTCATTACAACAGTGCATATCCTTCACCTTGATGGATCCTGTGCTGCCTTGTTACGGTTACAAAAAATCACCTCTCTGACTAATCTAAAAGGCAGAAGAAGTTTTACTTACTAAAAAACCCCCTGAACTCTGACAGATAGTTCAGAAAGGACAATCTCTCTTCAGAGGTTTGTGTTAACTTTAGAACTTGCATTTGTATTCAATGTAAGAGTATTAAAAAAATATTCCTCTTTTGCAATTGCTTACTATATTACCTAATCATCTATAGACTGTCAGATTTAGAGACAAGGCTCATGTACGACTATGTATTGTCCAATGATTAGCACAACAGTAACTAAAATATAGCAAAACAATTGATTTCAAACTATTCCATCTGACTTGTACCTTGGAAGTCTTCAGTGGAGAATTATAACTCTATAAACAGACATAAAGAGCTACTGAAATATCAGATAAGACCCAAGATGGGTTGCCACAGAGCTCTGGCAATAGATTAGTAGCCCACACAAGGACCTGTAAGGTGGTCAGGGCAATTACATCTCTAACTCTTTAGTGGGAACTAGCATCCTGGACAAAATACACAGAAAAATTGTTTTGGTCATCTGCAGCCCTTAAAAAAATAAACATTAAATGCATTTATATAGTGATGCTGCAAAATTGATTCTTCCTCGGGAACTTAAATGTTGTTTTTAACCCTTGCACTTCAGCTACCCAAATATTTAGGCTTTCTACAGACAAATATTCCTCCTCACTTTCTTTTCATCTTCCTTCCACCTGTCCTCTTCAGATTTGTGTTATCTGAAACACATGTGCCTTTCTCAAACTCCTCTCTTTATAAGGCAATACACTGGCTTTCTCTTCTGCTCATTTTAAGACCACTGTATCTCCTAAATTTGTATCAGTCAAACAACATTAGTACATTAAAAACACCCTCTACAAATGAAAGTACATAGTTTCTTCTCTATTACAGTATTTGTAAACAGTGATAATGAGCATCTGCTAGTCACAAAGTCCCACAAATTCTTTCAGGAATGGTGTAAAACAAATGACTTTCAGAGTCTTGGTCTTGCTGCTCCAACTTAAAATACTTCCTAATAAGCTTAAGGCCTATCTGATAAACTAAACTCTGTATTGTTTATAGAAGCAATGCACATAAATTTCTTATTTATGAAATTTGTATTTCTACATCAACATCTCCTGAATTCAGTTATCTTCTTCTATTTTGACCTCCCAGTCACCATCTGTTCTTATGACCAACTTGTAATTACCAAATTTCTAAATGCCAAATATAGAATTATATAAACCATATCAATTAATGTTACCTCTATGGCCTTGCCTAAATCTATTTTCCAGAAACATCAGTATTTGTAGGCAGACAGATAGTTTTATTTTTGCTTTCTTTACTGTGCACACCTCTCTAAAGTTTTACTATTTACAATGATAGCTATAAGTGAGGCTCTAAAGAAGGCCTTCTTTTGCTTTTTCCAACAAGACCCATCCTCTCTACTATGTTGTGGCTGTGTGTTCTCAGTTTTCATTTTCCTCCATCTTAGAGATTTTTTTCCAATGGAAGCATAAAACTTGCATCTATGTCAAGCACTTTTCCCGTATCTGAGACACACTCCAGCAAATGACTGTTTAGCATTTTCCAAGGCCTGACATATCTATAAGATTGATGATCATGTACCTTTTCTATTACTTGCAAAATAATGTTACTTGTGCTAATCAACAGCATTCAATTAACTGCAGTAATTTTGCTATTAGCACTTTATGGGTACACTAATTTTTGTATATTAATCCACATTTAAAAAAAAAGAATATATATACCTTTTAAGATGAATCTAAGTTATAATAACTGGCTAGTAGTATTTTCATTGTATTTACCATCCCAGCAGAACAGGAAGGATTAAAGCATGTAAAACAAGATTCAAAACTTTACCATTTTATCAGCATATTCAGAAAGGTCTATTAATATGGAAGTTTCGCTTTTGTCAGTGCTACTGAAAGAGTTTGGAAAGGCATCTCCTACCAGTTTCCCTTGTTTCCATTTTTTAATTCCTTTGGATAATACTTACAAAGACCCTTAGCACTTACATCTGGAATAAAGCCAATTTCATTGAGGTGGTTACTCAGCTCTGGATCATGGAATGCAATCATCTGGGAAAACACTGTCAGGTACTCTGAAATGACAAATCCAAGAGTGTTGTCAAAAACACAAGCCATCACAGGCTGCTAGCTTACAACAGAGCTTTAGGAAAGCTGCTCATTTTAAACCTAAAATAAAATAGCAAGTGAATACCACCACTGTACTCCTTGTTACCATTACATTCAATACAGAGGAAGAAACATTTAATTTTTCTTCTTTAGAACTTCCCAATTTGGATTTTTAACAATGGTTTAACTTGGCACACACTTAGGTTGTGATGCATACTTGACATGCAAATTTAAAGACTATTTAGTAACCAGTAAGGAGAAACACCCACTATAAAAGATAAAATTTTATTACATCTTCAGCCTGGCCTATTAGGTTGCTGGGTAGCATTTCATTAAGTTGTCTCAATAACACTTGCTTTTAATTGGAAGAGAAGCAGACAGCAGAACACAGGACAGTGACAGATTTCTCTGTTCTGCCCACACAGTCACATGCTCTGTTAGAAGAAAGCTGAAGAGGCAATAACATTGCAATTCTGAAACAGATGGCAATTCCTTTTCCTCCACCTTCCCAAGAACAGAATAATTAGGGCATGGACAGCTAGTCCTGGGGAGCAACAGACAGAGAACGCGAGCTGTGTCACCAGAACGTGCTGGCATCTCAATGTTCCACATAGTTTATGTCTACACAGAAGACACAAAGCAGCTAAAATTGCAGTGGGTAATTAAATGACACATTCTTAACCCTTTCCTCTGCCTTAAAAAGGCAGGGAAATTACAAAGAATTTTCCTTTAAACCTTTTTTTTTTACATTGTTTTTCGACATGCAACCCTGGAAAGGATTAATTAGAACACTGAAAGAACCCTAAAGAGTCCAATATCCCTGAGTACTTGATGATGTCAGATGTAGAACAGGAACTCTGGAATGCCTACACCACTTCGGTTCACAGAATCCTACTGACCTGTATTTCTAACTTTGGCTGATATATGCTTTTGCAAAACTCCTTAGGAGCAACATCAGGAAACCCTAGAGAGCAAAAGTATTATTTTATGGAACAGTATAACCTCTTGAGAGGTTATACCTCTTGAGAAAAGTCTTTACCAAGCCATTAATCTTGAAGCCTAAAGTAGTTGTCTCCAGAGGAACGTATTTATTCTTTTCACCTTTAGACCTTTACTGCAAGCAATCTTTCTTTACAGACAAAAGGATGCAAACATTTTCTCTGGAATATTTTTTTCTTATTATTTTATTCAGTTCATAACACCTCTTAGCCATTGTTTTCCATACATAAACTCTCCTAACCCTGCCATTCTCACCTTACATTAGCTCTCTACCAATTTTCTAATATGTAAATGCTTTTACGTCCAATAAGTTTTGTTGATCAGTTCTTAATTACCTTCCTTGAAGACAAAAATGACAGACACTTTAAAGCTGACGAGTTTCACAAGAAATACACAAAAGGACAGCAAGCTGTACTGATATTCAGTATTCAATAAACATTCATAATTCTTTGCAATTAAAAACATTAATTATCACCTGTTTGTTTCAATTACTAATGGCTTTTGAAACAGCTTCTTTTATTTTTTTTAAAGACTGTCTGGAAGACAAATTATCTTCCCAACACAGACTATGCCAAAGTGACTTTCTAGGTGGAGACAATTCCTTTTTCATGTTTCCATGAAATTTAAAATTACTTTTTAATTAGAACAGATATTCCTAGCTACTGTTCAAATTTCTCTAAGTTACCTATATACTCTTTAAAGGCTGAATTACGGAACATTATTCCACAGGGTTTTCCAACTCCTGTCCTGTATTGAATAACATCATCTGCTCAATAAGAAATTCCCCTCAAATCCCTATTTTCCTGAATACCATAACTTGCATTTTCTGAGGAACCCCTAGTTTGTACTGCTTCTCTTTATTTTCCTTTACTGTCCAAACAGCTCCTCTAACACCATGACTTCGATCATCTGAAGGGTAAGCCTTTACAATGTTACACTAGAAAGATTATTTACTCCTTTCACAACTTTGCAGGATGGACTGATTCTTACCTTAGATATCATATGGAACACTTCTCTGTGTGTTCTCATCTGCATTTTTTCCTCCCATCTGAATCCTTAACCACTTATTTTTTTCCCAAATTTTCTTGCAGTTACATGATTTTAACTGCATCCCACTTTTGCAACCCTTTGAAAAAGCATATTTACATGTCCAGAAACAAGTCTACTTCTCTCAGAACGACACCAAATAAAGGGATTGACTTACCTTGAATAACATGAGAATTATCCTTCAGAAAGAAGTTATACAAATACTTTGGAATAAAAGCAGACATACAGGCATATGCCAGAGCTGAAAGAATTAGAAAAACAGATGGAATGACAGGGGCAGAATTTAATTACACCTAAAAAAGTTCAGTACTAACCAGATAATAAGCATAAATACTTAATCTACACACAAAAATGACTGCATGCATAACAGGTATAATAAGTATATTCTAAGAATATAAAAAGGTCATATATCTAAAGCTGATCTTAAAATTTTAGGCACTACCATCAGCTTTTCTGAACAAAGCTGGTCAGACAGTTTAATGTTTAGGTTATCTAATAATGCATTCACCTTAGGCAAGCCTGAATTAAAGCTTCATTGAAAAATACAAGTGATACAGCAGCATTTCTTCCTTTTACTCAAGATTATTTGTGCTTTTTATTATATATCACTATTGTACTTGGCAGTAAACAGAACTTGAACCCTCTGCTTGAAGAACACTACAGAACATGCAGTTTTCAAAACCCCAACCATTTCTTTTGACCTGTGGCAACAAGAGCTTTAAAATTCCTTTGTAGAAACAGAAACTTTCCATCTCTAAGTGGATTCACGCATCTGTCTGCACACAGATACAGACAAGAGACTGTGCTTTTCTTCGCTCACTGCAGAAAAAGGTACTCACCTTCATTGTTAAAATTCAAGTACAGAAACGGTGCACAAAGAGAGTCAAGACCTAAAGAGAGAAGACCCATGAAGAAATGGCACAAAGAGCTCATTTATTTTAATGCACAAGACAAAGGCATTAATTTATAATGAAAATTTGCACACTAGATACTGGTTCTGCATTATCAGGCTTTCGCAAGTAATGGCTAGAACAACTGTGAAATCTAGGCATGAAAACAGCAAGGATTTCAAATTGTTTAGCTATAAGGCCAAATTGATTATTCTGCCAAGGCATCCAAGAAATGCCAATTACCATCCCAAGAACTCTAACTTTTGCAGTATTATCTTGGAGCTTCACAGCAAGCCACAGACTTTTCTTTTTAACATAAAGTGAAACTTATGATGACTGAATATATAACAAAGAGTGGGGAAATTTTTTATTAGAAATTAAATATAAGTTATTAGGATTTAAATTTGCAATAACCCACAGATTCATTCTTCAAAGGAAACAGAAAGGAAAGCACCCAAAAAAAAAAGGCTTATATTGCGGGGGTGAAAAGCAGGAGGTACTTTTAAGTCAATCAAAGCTTTCCATGCAATTATCTGCCCTTGCCAACCAGTCAAACTCACCCTGCCAGTACACCAAATCAGGATGGGAAACAACCCAGGCCTTCAATACACGTCTGAACTTTGCATGGCCCTCTGGTGATGACAGCAGTTCATCATACTGATGGCAACGAGGAATATCAACTTCAATCTGCACCACAGCCAAGCATACAAAGAGAAAATGGGATGAGTGGGGCAGCACTACAGCAATCTGCAACACTAGAGGTGGAAGTCAATCAAAATATATAGGTCAGGCCACCATCATACATGATCTGCTCCCTCCATCACTCTCAAAACCAAAACTGAGAGGGAACCTAACAGACCTGTCAGAGTTTAAAAAGAGAGATTTTTTTTTTTTCCTTTTCTACACTTATACTTTTTAAAGGGTTCTAGCCCATGAAAAAGGCAGAAAACAGATGACAGTTACAGTTTTTTTACTTCTGGACTCATTTTAGGTGTTAATATTGCTTTGCTCTAAAAGGTAACCAAATCATAGTTCTCAATGTTGCAAACAATTTGATGAAAAACATTTCACCCAGCTCAGAGGGACAGTCCTTGTTTGTAATGTCTTTTTATGTCTGGTAAGAGAATGTTTGAGAACATTCTCTTCTTGGAGAACCAAACTGCTCAAACCCCCATTTCTGTGAAGTATGGCTGACATTATAGGACCTCAAAGCACTCAGCATTATCTGCTACAAGGTCCAACAGGAACAACAAAGATTTGGTAAACCCAGGATTTTTAACAATAAATCATTAATACTGTCACTACTCTGCTGCTGCTACAGAAACAGTGATTATAAAGCAAAAAAGGATTTCAGCTTCCCCATGCTGTAAGTTGAGTTAAAGTACTTGTGTCGATCTGTTTTGCAAGATTCTTGCTCCAGTGTAAGGTTAGAGGGCAAGGGGAACCACATTGTTGTTATCCACCACATGTGCTGTGATGGGTAGGAAAGATCATCAAGTGACAATATTTGGTAACATCTTAAGTCTTACTTGTCTGTCTGTAGGAATCGGTGTGTCTTTATCAATGGCATCATATTTTGCTTCTATGGCACCCTAAATGTGGAAGAAGATTTGAGTTTAGAAAGCCCTCACCAACATAAGCACATATGACAATATATATGGTGATATGCAGAGAATGACCGTTTTTGGTAAGAACTTCAGTTAGCAGAACAGAAGATTCTGACAGCTTAATTTTAACAAAACCATCTTTATTCTATTACTAACTCAAGACATACAGATCTTTCTATAAACCTCCTCAGCATCATCTTCTGTTATTTTCAGTTGTTTCTCCAGAAATCTATGGACTTTGTAGTTTCCCATTTTCAAGTCAAGAGATGCTCCCAGTTTAAATACAGTGCTTACCACAGCCACCAGCAAGTGGCTATCAGCATCATCTTTAAAGGCACTGAATCCAGCTGCCTGTTAATTGATATTGCCAATAGAATGACTTAAGTAGCCTGTTCTTGCATAAATCTCAAGGCAGGAATATTTAAAAGTCCATTTTAATGTTATGGGACAGGAAAATACCCAAAATTGTACAGATGTCAAGCTGCTGAAGCATGAGAATTGACTCATTTCCTAAGACTCAGGCTACAAGCCTGACCAGCAGTTTTTGTTCACCTTTACAGCTTTTTTGTTGATTATATTGCATAGTACTCAGACGATCACAGCCTGAGTTAAATCTCCTGAATAACCTAGGATGTGTTATCTCTAAGAATCTTTATGATCTGCTGCTCCAGGATTGCAAGCAAGATAAATCCAAAAGCTGGGTAGTCCAGCAAGTCCTTGAGGAGCCCTCATTTCTGGGACATTCCATTGTCCAAAAGGACTGTATTTGATTGATTTGTTCTCCATTCTTTCTGGGAAGTCTGTTGATTGGTAGGTGAGAAAAATGCATTTCATGTGCTTTCTCCTCTTTTGTCCAGCTACTGCTGACTGGACCAGAAGGATTGTCAATTGCATTTTTCAAAATATTAAAAATCAAAACAAAAACCCCCTGTCAACTACCAAATGTCAGGGTATCATTTTCCACCAAAAACAATAATCAAAATTAAAGGCAGACAATTTTACATACACTTTCTGAAATCAAATAACCTTACAGAAAAGAAGCAAGTTTGTCAGATCACCTTTATTTGCACAATTTCATGTCTTACTTAGTTTGAAATTCCTGTAACCTACCTGCCAAATCTTTAAACCCATTTCAGCTTCCTTGTCAACCCCATTCCTAATCCAGTCCATCCCCACTCAAATTTCTCCAAATGCCCTTACCTCAACACCCAACAAGGCAGCCCAGGTTATGCCTCTCAGAAGCGGAGGGATGTCAACCCTGGCTTCTTTCCAAATTTGGTTTTTCTTGTAAGGGTAGGCCTTCAAAGAGAAGAGATACACTGTAAAACATGTAATCATGTAACTGAAACAATTCAAATTCCAAACCTGAGACAATCTTTCCCCAAATGAAAAAGCCAAACAGTGAATACAAGTTTCACAACAAGTAAATTTAATTCTTAACTGGAAGGCTGGGAGGAAGGACTACTCTTTGATATTAGAATACCCGCTCTTTCTCATAAATGCATTCATGTGCTTTGGTATATAGTCAATAGATCTACTAATTCAAATTTGTACTATGAATTTTTTCTTCATTATCTATTTCTTTTCATACTATGTATCCATCTTGGTTTTATTCAACATTTCTAGTTTATACTTGATAATGTGCATCAGCTCTCTCATTCTTAAACAGGAATCCATCTCTCTGTATATATGTAAATTAGGGGTTGCTATTCCTTTACTCAGTATAAACCTCACATTTATAACATGGCATTGCCACGTTTTCAAATACTTTACTGCTTGGAAATGCAGAGAAGTCACAAGCATATTTATACCTATAATAGCTTAGTCTGTTATGAAATAAAGGATTTAGAATTATTTTCATCAGTAAATAACCAGCACTAGCAGCAGCTCTATTTCCATGTGCGCATGTAAAAATCTACTTTTTATATTCACCAGTACTGAGAATAATTTGTTCTGTTTTTATTTTCAATCTTCTTATAGTTCTAAAGGGTTTTTTCCTTCCCCCTTTCCTACTGTGGTCTCTTCTATCTCTGCTTCCTTTTACAATTACTTAGTCTTTCAAAATCATCCAATTAACAGACCAAATCCAATTATCCAGCATTACAAGGACTCCATACCTTCAACAGCCTGTCAAAAAGGACAATTCTATTTAACTGGTACTCTGTGTCCCTCTCCCGGATGATCAGAGGAAGAGTAGCAGCTGCAGAGAGCTCATTGCTACTGTTGGAATGAGGTAAAGTTGGCTGGCTGGAAAAAAAAAGGATATTAATAATGAACAGCAAGAAAAACAAATCACTGAATATAATTAATACCGCATGAAGCATTTCTAAGTCAGAAACAAGAATAAATGGATAATTTTGAATATTCAGCACAAACGACCTTCAGGACAGAGGCTAAGATCCTCAGTTTGGAATCACAGCCTTAAGTGCAGTGTGCTTTCTTGACTTTCAGAGTTAAACAAAGACTTTAGTTTTGCTTTTGGGAGGCAGATGTGTCTAGCTGTGCAGTGTGCCACTCAAAACTAATGACTTTAAATTCAGTGTTACAGGTGTACCAATTTACACACATACTTACTCATCTTCAAGCAATGGGTAAAATGCTTCTCCACCAACATCCTTCAGCCTCTGAAAGGAGGAAGAAAAATAATTTATTATCAGAATGCTGCTCAGAATTCAAGTGGAAATCTTCGTGGAATACAAAAACATTATAAATAGCAATTCATTTGCCAAAATCAGTAACTTGCCTTGAGACCTAAGCATCAGCTTAGTCCTTCACCAGCAATAAAACCTTCAACATGAAAACCTTTTGCTAATGAAGGCTTTTGGAGTTGATGGAAGCTCTTCTGCCTAAAGATATCCATAAACCTATTTCCACATGAAAAATAGTCTATATGCACCATGGATTAATAAATTAATAGTATTACATAGTTCTTGTTTTCTCATTTTTCTTCCTATCCAAGTAGCTGCAAAGCAACTGCACAACTTGCTTTTATGGTTCCAATCAGTTCAAGAGTTATGCAGACTTGAATTCCTTTTAGGAAATAAACTCAGCAAAGGTGACAGTCAAACACAGCTGGATTTTTGACTGAAGTTTTTTAGACATCTTATGCTGCATGATTAATGTTTAATGCCATGTTCCCTGCAGTGCTCTGTTTTGCAGTTCAGCCTTTAACTTGCAGGCACACAGCACACAGCCCGTTCCTCTTGGGGCTGACAGAAGAGTTCATTCTCAGTTCATTCAGTACTGCTCCTCTTTTGATTACAAGCATCATGCTCTGCTCTATAAAAGGTGTTTGAAAAATTGCACAAGTTCAAAAACTTATTTCAACTAACACTGCAAGGTTCAGTCCTGCATCTTCCACAAAATGAAACTTCAGTATATAATTATTTCCTGCTGTATTTATAGAAGTAGGCAGCAATATCCAAAATTACAGATCAAAATGTTTTAAAAAAGCCTTAAAAAAACTGCCCTCTAGTGAAAACAGCAGTAGAAGCTGCAGTGTGTACTATGTTTAAATTAGATGTTGCATATTTTTAACCTCCCTCCTGCCTCGCAAGCACCACTGATCAAGTGAAGAAAATAAACCAGGTCTTTGGTCTGCCTCGATGCATTTGTATGAAACAGTGCAAAGTTCTACTGAAGAAATGAGTTTACTCAGTGTTTGACACACTATTAATTTTAAGGTGGCAGAGTCAGGAGTCTCCTTCTTTTTCGTACTAGCCCCGGTAATCATACGGAAAGGGTTTTTTTAGAAAAACTGACAGAATTGCATTTGCTACTCAAAAAAAAGCTGCAAGCAAGTTGCAAACAGCGCAGCATAGTTTCCCAATTTGACAGCAATAAAGCTCTATATAGAGCAAATACATGTAAAGAATTAAAACATTTCAGTGATATACGCAGTAAATCTTGTAACTGATCATTATATCAAGCCAAATCATGAGTTATCTTATATTGATTTTCTCAGTGAAGATGGAAGAAAACCGTACTACAGTATTTTGGCAAAATGCTTTGAAGAGATCTTTTGAATAGGTGTTTCATGCTATATATTCCAAAATTAATAATCAACTAGTGGAAAATTGGTATCCAACATTAAATATAAAGCTGTTGAGGAGCTGAAACTTAAATGAATTGGTTTACTTTTGGATAATGTTAGCCATTGACAGACGGCAATTAAAGCATGAAGGAGACATTCCCTAAGCAAATACTTGTAGCAATCGTGGAGAATACCAGGTGGTACTGAACTCTTTGCACTCCACCAGAACAAAGCAGGTAACAGAAAAAGGAAAGGGAGAGACTGAAGACAAATCAAATTTACTAAGCTTTTGCAGGCAAAGCAATTTAACAGCACAAACCAGAATCTGATTTGGACACTAAGAAATGTTCTCTTGGAATCAGTGACACTTCCTTTGGTAGAAACAACAGTAAGAGCTGCTGTTACACATTCCCTTTAAACAAATGTTTCTGCAGAGAAAAACATAAGAAATGCACAATATTACTCTTACGTTTCGGAGCTGGCACAGAGACAAAGTCACAGTTGTGTCATCTAGGAGGGAACTTCTATCTCGTCCTTGCCCAAAGCTCTCACCATCTTCTAATAAAAAGCTTCAAAAACGAGAACAAAGAAAGAATCAGGTCACTTTATAACACAGGAGTTGAGCTGGGAAAAAGTTTCTTACATCTAGAGGTTTCCTCTTTAAAACATAGTATTAGGTCTTAGAAGTATACTGTATTGACTCTGCATGGCATGAAACCTGCTATCAAGGGAATGTACAATCACCTTAAGTTATTCAGACAGCTTTTTCTGTAAAATGGCACATTTCAGGTTTTCTATAACTTTGCTTTGCACATCAAGAAAGAGTTATGAGATATGGAATTAATATCCCCTTTTATTCCTTAATCTCACACAGACCAGTCCTGTCATTTATTGTGAAAAGCAAAAATAAAATATTATTATCATATGAAAAGCAGTTTCCATCATGACAAAAAGCCCCCAAGAAAGTCTGACCTTTTCTGTTGCAGTCCATCTAAGGATACAAATGCATCTAAGACAGAGTGCACACAAATTCTCCATTATTATATTTTTAATGTAGACCACATGAATTTCAGAATTTAACCTAGCATTCTCAGAGTTACTTAGAGTGCATTTCTGAAATTAGCTCCTCATCTTCAAGATAGATAGTATGGTAAAAAATATTTGTCCCTCATAATTGAAAAGCACCTGCATTCACCTATAGGCAAAGAAATAAACAACCTCTCAAAAAACTCATACTAATTTTGATACCAAAATTTCACTTAAAATCCATTTGCACCATTTTTCTTCTAAAAGATACTGCATTCTTCTGTACACATACTTCATCTGTTTTTAAACACAGAAACAGTAAATTGATATGTATGGCCAAATAATTATGCTATTAAGATCAGATCGCAGGATTAAAACATCAATATTCTACATAAAATTGCAACATGTGCAGCAGTAAGATAAAAGTAGCAATCACTGAAATGCTGTTACAGAGTTCTACATCATAAAACAAAGCATAACGTAATTAGCTGATCTGCTGAATAACTGGGTTCTCCATTCAGTACTGCTGCTCTGTAAAAGGGAATTCAGAATGTGAGAATTCGCTACATAACACATTAAATTAAATTAAAAGTATCTCTCCGAAACACAGTGAGAGATTATAACTAAAACTTAATTCTGTTGGACAGTGTGCAAAATTTAGGGACTCCCACTTCAGTATCACCAGCATCTTTTCAAACTTCAGAAAGCAATAGGTAGGTGACAGATACAAGGCATTCAAATAATGCGTTAAACTGGGTAAGAAGGGAAGTGACAATTTCCTTCTGTTCAAGAATGCCATTTTTAGTGCTTTTCACATGTGCAGGTCTTTAAACTAAGTATGTCCTCTTGCAGTCACTAGTGCTCTCCATCCATCCTCCTTCCTTTTCTTTAAAAGTGCTTCTCCATCCTTACTTGGGAAGTGTGCAGACAGGTGGCTTTGATCGAATGATTTCCTTGTTGACAAGTTCTTTCTCCAAGTCTCCTCCAGCCAAACACCAGAGATAATAAACCTCTTCAATTGATCTTTCTGATAAGTAATCATTATCTTCATCTGTTGGAAGAAATGACACAAAAATAAATAACAGCCTTTCAGGTAGTTTGTATTTCTTTCTACAACTCTGATTCTTTCAACACATACTGTTGAAAAAAAAAATTATTCTGCTTGAAAGTCATAACCTTAATGGGAAGTTAGAGGAAAAGTGAACTTGCCTTTGCAAGTTTTGCTTGCAAAACTTTGCTCTTTAAGGATATTTAAGGAAAGGAGTCATTAAAAAAGCAGGTATTTCTGCAGCTGGCCATGAACCCCTCACATGTATACATCGAGTATGGTGGACTTTTGCTTCCTGTGTGTTTTTAAACAAAACAAAACAGTGTTTCGTACATAGCACTAAAGCTTAAAATAAGAAACACATGATTCCTACTGAGTAGTTATAATCTCTCTTCTCTTCACATACTACACTCATTGTAACAAGGCAAAAAATCTTCACGCACATGAGATTTTCTGAACATCTCCAAGTTCATAAGAAAAAACTAATCAGGATTTAAGAGCAGTAACATTTTCAATATACTGTAGCTTAAAATTTTGAAGTTTAATCTTCTAGTCCAGAATGTGATCTCTTCACAAAGACTTTGTTTTCCAGTACTTCCAAAAATCATCTTACGCTATGATCTAGCAGAATTCAATTAACAGTAAGCGGAAGAAAATGACCTTATACATGCACATGTCCAAATTCTAAAGGCAAAAGATGACACTGCTTTTGTAACATGGACTTGAACAGTAATGTTAGTTTTCCTCTGAGGCTGTAGCATAGTCTTAAGATTTTACTCCTTTGGCTTGCACACACGTTTGCCCATGTCTCCCTCCATTATTATTGCCTTAATCTAGTGCTGTAACATTTAATAGCCTCTGTGAATAACTTGTTGGAGAGAAAATGCAGTAACACTTCATTTTCCTTCCCCCCTCCAACGACATTTATCCCACTACCTGCTTTTACCTTTACATAATTGACTTATGTCTTCTGGTAGTGTTAAATTGGCACACCTTGGAGAAGATGAGAACAGACCAGCAGGTTTGTGGAAGGGAGGATATAGTGAGGATACTTCACTGAACAAACTGTCATGTAGCAATTCCTCTGGAGTTGGCCTTAAGAGAAGAGGATAAAACAATTAGAGCAAAGTGCTCCCAAAAATGTTGCATTTAAGCAAAAAAAAGGTCCCCAGTAACGAATATTAGCAAGTTATTTTAAATTATATTGGATTTCAGAAATGTTAATAGCAAAAAATGTCTACCAAAGTTTTTCAATTCATGCAGCACAGCAAACTAGTCTGTTTACAGCCCAAATTCAGACCTCTGATTCTTCTCTTTTTAACACTGAAAAGCACAAAACTGGAAATTTCTTATAGGTAGCTCAAATGTCAGTATTCCAGAAAAACGGGTAAAGCAACAGTTCTTCTAATTTCATAGTAGAGTTTACAAAGCCCTTAGACTTGCCTCTTAGAAGGCTGGAACGTAAGGCATTTCTTCAGTAGAGCTATTATATTTTCAGAAAGGTCCTGGAACAAAAGAAAAATATGTAGGAGGTCTGTTTATTACTATCTTAATTCAGCAAGTCACTTGGCTCATACTTAACTTTTAACATATAGGCTGTTCCTTTGAGGGCAATAAAATTTCACACCTACACACATGAGGTTGGCTGAGCGAGACCAAAATTCTGGGGAAGCAATTCTTCTCACCTCCCAATCCTACATTTGATTTAGGGGAAAAAAATCTGAAAAATTTGCAATGTATGCAGCTTTTAACTTTTTTTTCAATTTAGATATTCTGTACCCTGCTGGAAACAATTCAGTACCTGGCAACTTCTTTCTGCTAACAATCAGAACTCTTTCATATAATGTCCCAAAATAAATAGACACTAAAATTCAATGATCATTTTTGGGGGTAAAGAAAAGTTGAACTGTATAAACCTACACTATCAGAATGTGTAAAGTGTATCAGATAGAAGACTTAATTTCTGGAAGAAAAATACTTAATCACCAAAACGTTAATGAAAATTTATAATTAACTACTCAGAGGGCATTAACATTTACTGAGATTGACAGCAATTTTAAGAAAGAATATTACCAGTGCTGTCTATTTGAAAGGATCTTAGATATGTGTAGTTTGGACTTCAAAATTTTTCATCATACCACAACACAGTAAGTGACCAAATGAATTAAAAAAAACCAAAACACGAAATACTATGCAGCAATAATGAAATATTCTGCGTAGGACAGCACGGAAGAGCAAACAAATTTAACAAACCTTTATAATATCAAGGCAACCATGTTCTTCAGCCAATACAGTTACAATATCATCTACACAGCCTTTAAAAAACAAACAGAACAATAAAAAGTTAAAGATTATTAATAAAGTGATACCAATTAAGCAGGATATCAGATAAATGTCTACTCAAATAAAAACCGCTTAATTTTGGCTTTTTACTGAAACTGCCACATCACTTGAAAGTGAATCATCAAAATCAGAAATGAAATTATTATAATTTATGCAGACAGAAGCCTAGGAAAGTTAAGCAGCACATCTAAGATAACACTGAATATCTATTTACAGGCCTACTCCAGAGTGCCAGTCTCTGCCAAATAAAATAAAACTGTCCTTTAACGCATAAATGAAAAAAATAAAAATAAAAAAAAAATTCTTGAAAGAACTTAAGGTACCTACATGAATCTTGAATTTTTGCCTCTGTTGCTCCTTGAAGATAATACTAGCAGTATTTTAGAACTTCTTGTCACTATTTTATTGAACAGATAATTCCCAAGTCAGGAAATAAATGCTTTTCAATGGATAAACCAACAATTTGAATTCAGGTTGAAGTGTATGGAGATGCTTCAGGAAACCTTATTACCAAATCCTCAAAACAGTCAGAATTTCAGCACTCAAGCATTAGCTGCTGAATGAAAAATATATTTCTCCTGACAGCAATTAATTTTAACAGTATTGCTGTTTGCTCTGGATAATAATAACTTACTGTTAAGGCTTCAAATTGCAAACTCATGCCTTTCCCCTTCCCAAGTTTTAAAAGCTGCAAGGATAGTCCCACTTCCTGACTCATCTACATTAAGCCAAAATTCCACTTGTGCAGTGCTGTTTTGAAGGTGAAACCAGAGACAAAAGCCTGAGTTCACTAAAACACTTCTAATCTCTATTTCTGTCTTCCTATTTGAGTCCCGCTTGTCCCTGCTCGGCCATTACTACACAGGCACTGTAAGGATAGTTTTCTTCAGTGTCATCAATTCCTAACTCATTTCAGAAACCTCTTGCAACACAAACCAACAAATAACCATGAAAACGGCCATCATTCTTGAGGATGTTTTCTTGTCTTTTTATTTTTTTTATTTTAATAGTTTGCCCTTACTCTAATATACTGCCAGCTCTTCCCAAGTTCTTTTTCCTGGCATTCAACTCCATACTTTCCCTAGAGAAGCAACACAGTACAAATTCCTATTTAAATCTGTAGATGAAAGATGACAAAGGTAAAGTGCTTTAGGTCTGAGCATCATAAGCTGACTAGTCTGTAACACTCTAATCACAGAGCTGCTTGGAAATTTGAAAAATTGATTTCGTGCTACTTACCCAACGTAAGTATAAATTTCAATCTTTCTGCTATCTCCAAACTCTGAAATAATTTTCTCCCCTAAAAAAAAAAATCAAAGTCAAATTACAGTTGAATTTGAAAGAAACAGCTTCTATATGAAAATATTTAGATAATGTTATATCCATCTTTATACAAAACCAGTGAAATAAGCTTCTACAGGTGAATTTTAGGCACATCAAAACTATCTGTTAGAACAAAAAACATTATTTACCCCAACTATGGCAGAAACAGTTTCACATCATGATATAGCAAAAATGTATGATCGATCACTTTGCCATGTAGTCAAATTCTTATGGCTCCATACATTACTATCCTTCATGGTTAACACATATACCAAGCATCCTACGTACCAAAATGCAACCTATTCCTTGAACAACCAGTACTGTCCAGGTAGGAATGCTAACATATTCTGATATTTGGGCTTGGGTGATGGGCAGGATGTCATTAACCCCACATTCAAGAACAATCAAGTTAATGTAACTATTCCCCCAGAGTCAAAATCAAGAGAATTATTCTTTTACATACCATACAAAGCTCAAATAATATTATACCAAGAGACCACAGATCTGATTTAGGGCCGGAAGGCAGAGGCTTCTCACACTGAGTGTGATCACTTGGTTTGCCTATTCCCTGTGCAATTACTTCAGGTGCCAGATATGATGGGTACCTAGAAAGACGCAGCAACATTAGATACTATCCTTCTGTCCAAGAAGTGTAACTTTCCATTACATAATCAGATTAATTTGGCATTCTGAGAAACCAGAATACTGCCTATTTTATTCAGTCAAAATCGACACATCGCAGCGAAGTTTCACTCCAGTGTAGTGTTTACTACATAAAAGGCCAAATCCCAGTCACTAGCTCTGTCATTTTGTGAAAGGAAACCTCAGCTTTCAAAGTGGTATATTTATATATCTTGGGGAAAACACAGATTGAGTTTCAGGATTAGGATATTAAATAAATGCATCCTAGACTCATACTTCAGGATGATGGAAGCAATCTTTTCCACTGATAGTGTATTCCCATTAAATAACTTTTGAATTTGCAACATAAAGCAATAAAAAGCATTAGGGACATATATTACCTTCTACTAGATGATTTTAAAATAATATTATCACTTTTTTGTCAGTACTTCACTGAAATACCTAAAAAAATTTGCAATCATGTTTTGAAAGGAAAACATCGCTTCCTTCTGGCCATGTCATTCAGAATCAGCTCATTATTTTATCTGAAAAAAAACATGACACCTCAAAAAAACAAAATGTGACAAAAACCTCACTGCAACACAGCAGTGGTTTGTAATATAGTATGATCACTTGAAAACAAATCATAAAATGATAAAGAGACAGAAACCTTACATTGGTGGGCAACAGCAAAGCACTGATTGTGCATTTTCCTAAATTTGAAATCAGGGGCCCAAGTCATAGGGAGTACCTGAAGGCAAATCTAGGGAATAAAGACTGACATCACTGAGTTAGGCTAACATGCTGCCATGGTATCCATTCTCTAATTTTCATTCATCTTACTAGTCAGATGACAACGTCTTTGGTGACATTATCAGGGGCTTCTGTAATAGGGGTGCTCTAAACATAATTTGTTTCCCGAAAAAATATATTTGAATTGTGAAGCTACATCCTTACCCTATAGGAAAGTCAACATCAACACCTTGAGCAGTCATATGATAGAGTCCAAATTTAGCCAACTTCACATGTCCCTGAAAAGGGAAAAATAAATGATCAAGAGCAGCAGAATCCAACATTGGAAGAATCTGTGTTTAAGTTAAAAAATTAAAAAAAAAAAATTATTTCAAATTGCATTAGCTGTCAGAGAACAGAAACCTATAAAAAGCATCCTCCTAAATGTCTGTCTCATCTACTATGCAGAAGTGCACTGCAAGTTAAAGAGGTGCTTTTTTCTAATGCCTTTACTTCTCAAGAGCATTAAGTAAATCACTTTCTTTGGAACATATCAGAAATTTTTAAGTTACTGTATATTTTCAGTAAATTGAAAAGGCTTACATACTCCACTGAACATCCTTCCTGTTTGAAAACTGTTCAAAATCCTGTTTGACTCCTAGAACTCCCTAAACATGACTACTATTCCCTCAACTCTTCCATTTACCCAGCCTTGCTTCTGCAGACCTTCCATCAACTCATTACAATCTTGCTCTCCTGATCAGTTATCAACACATATTTCAAACAGTTTTTCGAGGTACTTTCTTTTTATTTGGGAAAACTGAAAGCTAATTCCAAAATAACAAAAAATTAGTTAAAGAAGTTAAACTGAGGCCTTATTTCTGCTGTATTTTGAATTACACTCAGCCAGCCTTCAGATGATGCAAGAGAGAAGGCTACATCAGAAAGCTTACAGAGGGCAGGGGAGAGCTTAGATGTTTTCTGTCTCAGTCTTCTGTTCTTTTACTGATTTTAGGAGTATCTTAAAATCCTAGGGTACTTTTGTATGTTAGAGCATTATTATGGTTTTCATTTGTTTACAAGTATATAAAATAGACATGTTCCTTATTTTTAGTGTTCCTTATTTTTGTCCTCTCCTTTCTTTGTCTTCCAAGGGGAGGATCTAGCTATTCTACCAAAACTGAGTAAAAAAGGATTGATAGAGAAGTGATGCAGACAGGTTAAACTCCTTAGCTGTTGGTAAAGAAACTGCTCTGAGGACAACAGTAGCCATTAATTTCTCTCAAATTTTATGAGCAGAAATTGTATACCTCTCTGCCAACTCAACAATCTGTGGTAACAGAATTGACAGATATTAAATTTGAATAATTTAACATGAACAAAAAAATATCTTGGTATCTTAAAAAAAGGCAAGTATCATATCACCATGGAACACAAGAAATATTAGTGACAGCTAATTAGCTATAAGAAGTATTCTCTTCAAATAGCTAGGAAGGTCTTGTGACTAATTAGTAGACATAGATTAACACTTTGAGAAGGGAGAAAAAGTATGGTTTGGGATAGAATAGAATAGAAAAATAAATCCAGCAATACATTTGAAACTTAGGAAATGAGGGAAAATTGTAGTTTAAAAAAAAATAAACAAACCAAACAATTTTCCTGATCTGCAATTTTTTTCCCCCTCGAAAGGACCATGACTGTCCAATCTCCATCTATGACACAGCATGGCACTTGTTAGCAGCAAACAAACCCATCTGTTTATAAATAGATTTATTCCTGTAGCTGTACCTTTCGATCCAAAAGAATATTGCAAGGGGAGAGTGCTCGGTGGACCATTCCATGCTGATTCATATATTGTAAACCTTGCAAAACCTCATATGCTATGCATAAGATCCTTGAAGAACTGAAAAAAAATCCAAACAAACCAACAACATGTTATAGGGAATGTTTTCCTTTTTAATCTGTAAAAATGTAGCGTTCCACAGCTATTTCAAATAGAACTGAGACATAGACAATTCCAGAACAGTTTAAGGGATTGGCATTGAATATGGTGGGGAATGTTCAATGCTATACACACATCTCCTCAAAATCTCACAACTAGGTTTCTTCACCCTGAACTGGTCTCCTTAGGAAGTGTAGAAAATGCTGACAAAGTATGAAATATTCTCTTCAATAGAAACTCATCTAATTGGGAAATAAAAGTATCAACCCTTCCTTATTTTTATTTGCTCTTCTTAAGTCTCCTACTGATATTCATAAAAAAGTTCACCTGAACAAGAAGTTTTCAAAATTCAGATAGTAACTAGAGCTTATTCAGAATATAACACAGAGGCCTGACTAGACTGTATCCACAGTCTTCAGTCATCTAAAAATCTAAAATAAAAAAAAAAAGAAGGGCAGAAAACTGCATTTTCAGCACATTTGGTTTTACAGCCTTGGAAGTATCAACCTTACCATCTTTGTAAAGAAACAACAAAGCTTACCACCCAAAACATTTCAACATACCTATGTATTTTGACAAAAGTTATCATTTCCTCTAAAGACTAATAGCCTTAAAGAGAAGTTTCTGTGAATAACTGATCAGGAATTTGTAC
Source organism: Certhia americana (assembly GCA_018697195.1). Classification (NCBI taxonomy): domain Eukaryota; kingdom Metazoa; phylum Chordata; class Aves; order Passeriformes; family Certhiidae; genus Certhia; species Certhia americana. The sequence goes on from CM031860.1 coordinate 18,698,566, forward strand.
AGATCACCCTAACAGGCTTCCAAAGTGCACTCTAAATAAGAGCAAAAGCCACAGATCTCATGTCACCTAGAGACATTGCACTTAACTTTCTACTCTTCCTCATTCTGTCCACTCCCCCTCAGCCATTTCAGGTCTTCTTGGTAACTTTTCCTCTGCAGGCACTGATTTACACAGTGCAAACCAAAAATCAAAATGTCCAAAAATCAAAGCGTATCTACTTATAAAGACCTAACTTTATATCCAATTTTTTTTAGCATTCTGGAGGATATTCACCACCTCCTCTTGCTTATTAAAAACTTGTGCAACAGAAAAATGAGGAGGACTATTTCAGACTGATGACAGCGACAAGCCAACTATCTGACTAAACACCAAAATTAATTTCTTTATTCAACTTCATCATCTGCTACTCATACCTGATGGAATAACAAAACTTTGTCACAAAAGTAAATAGCTAGATTTTGACAAAAGCCACACTCACAACAAATTCTGAGACTAGTGCAACACAAAAATACTGAAAAAAGCCATGACTAAGTTACCCTGCATGGAGCTATCCTCTAGATCCTCACCTTTTTCCTAGAAGAGCTCTGCACTAATTCACAATAATTGTCAATATATGCTTCTAGATAAATTTTAAGCACAAAGGGAATCTATTTTAACATATGTCCATACTGCTGTTTCTTAGGTCATAGTATTTGAAAGTGGTTCTCAAGGTCTTAGCAATTTGATCAAAATGCCTAATAACCACAAACCAAAATAAAGCCCCACAACAACCATCTAGCTCCACCCTCCCTCCCACCTCCCACCCACAAATTAAATACTACACCACAGCATCAGACACTACTAGCTGTATACCTTTCCTCTCAGTCATTCTTGGGCAGAGATATGAATGTGATAAAAAAAAATTACCTTACAAGGCTTCAGATTTCTTGTACATTTTTTTGCCTTCAATGCAAATACTAGTGATAACAGTGGCAAACAGAATTTCCTCTCTCATTTTCTGCTCAGTTTTGCATAACAAGACATGAAAAATAAATGATGGAGTATTCACATTCCCAGTAAGGAAACAATTGCATGTGAACAATTAGTATGTCATGAGGTATTCTAGACTAAACACTGTTTCTCTGTGTTAAAAAATAAAAGTAATTATGGCATATTAAAAAAACAAACGCAATTATTAATAAAAGTGAAATTTAGTGGCCGTTTGCTGGAGGCAGGCAGTGTGCTCTGCTGGCACCAGGGGGCCTCAGTCACCCATTTATCCTCCATGTTCTCTTGCAATTCATTTAAAAAAAGCACTCCAGAATGTGGGCAAACACAATGAAATACCACTTTGGGATTCTTTGCTCTTTAAGATAAACCCTACACATCATCAAGGATCAGGAAGACAGGAGTAGTAACTATTTTTCAATGTGCATTCAATACCCAGTGCTCTTAAACTCTTGATGCCACCCTGCTGGGGAGAAGTGTTGAGCCAAGTACCTCATGATTGTCCTTCAGTGGAGAGAGAACTCTGCGTAAAAACCTCTGCATTGTGCTGCTGCACCTTGTGCAGCTCTTATTAGGGAAAATACTCTGTGAAGTTACAATCCATGAGATTTACATTTAATTCCAAATTAAATACACTTACTGTATTTAAATGACAACTACACTTACTGCTGTTGTCAAGCCTAAGAGATTTCTCTCCTTTAAACTCCCCAAGGCCATGTTCAGCAGATGTTCCCAGTCTCACTGGAGATCACTGCCAAGGCTGTCCCCTTGCTTCAGTGGGTTCTGGCTCTGAACCAGTTTCTACAGCCACTGTCAATGCTGCAAGCACTGCATCAGCCTTCAGCAAATGCAGAAGGTACACTCATGGAGCCACCTTCAGGCTTCAGACTAACTTGACTTTTAAAAAGCCCCCATAAACAGAAAAAGAAAACATTGTTCTAAATGAAGAGGACGCTTACAAAAACCCAATGTTGGTGGCAAGCTCTGAGCAGATTCATAAACTTTTTTGCCAATTAGCCGGAAGTCTGTTTTTCAACAGACTAGCTACTGTTGAACTACAATACATATAGCCCTGTTTTGACTACTGGGCCTCCTGAACAGCAGCGGTATCAGCACCCTCCTTTAGCAGGAGGTGGAGAAAAAAAAACCCAACAGCAAAAGCATTAGAAACTACACAGGAGATAAGGTGGCCAAATACAAGCGTGGCAGATTTGAGACCAATCACACCATACCATGGCCCTAAGGAAGGCCATAATGACAGCTGTGTGGCCTGAAGCAGCCTCTTCATCTCAGCAGCTGATGATCACAGTTGTGACTTCATATTACAGTGAAACAAATCACCCCTCTGTTTAAGGCAATACTGTAGGAGGCAGCAAGTAACAGCAAAAGAGTGAGAAGCTCTGGAGTTTCCTAGCTCTTCCAACCAGACTTGTTGGAAGGTTATTTTCCTCTCCACCAGCAAGAAAAGAAACAGAAATTTCTTTGCAAAAGGAACATACATTCAAGAAACTGTCTGCATTTTAATCCTCAGTCTGGGTACTAAAAAAATCTATTCAGCAGTAGCCTAGTCTGCTTGGACTCTGAACAGTGGTTCTCTTCAAGAGAAAGGATTCCACACAGGTATAAAATCAAACTGGTTAAATTTAATGATTGTCCTGGTTTGGAAAAGAAACATAGCCATGAAAAGAGGTAATTTTGTGTTCCTTCATACTAGAAATCATGAATTAAAAGACTGCAAGGATTAAAACCTATACCAGGTTTGGGGCTATAACTTGGATGCAAAGAAAAGGAAGCACGAAGGAGAACTGTATTCCTCCCTCAGATCCATCCTGTAAGTAAGACGAGGAAAAAATAATCTCTACAAGCTGATATAAGCAAGTTCAGCCAACAGTACAAAACCCAGCATGGTTAAGAGAGGCATGTGCATGGCATTTGTGGGCAGAGAGAGAAGGGAAGTAGACTTAAAAACCCACAAAAAGGAGGATTGTTTTATTACCTCCAGAACTTGTCAGACCAAAAGCTATACCAGACAAATGACTAATTTCCACCCTGTAATAGTACACAGGTGGCTGCATTGTGCCTTTACAAAAAACATTAACTTTTCCACTTAGCAGCCAGCTTGATCTCCAGTCTGTTGAATTTCTTACTGTTAAGGACACAAAAACATTTTCTGGAAGTTTACCTCAGGAATAATAAACCTAACCTGTCAGGAAACAGATGTTTTAGCAAGAGTTTCAATCTCTTGTGGTTCTGCAAACCCACTGATGAAATAATCTGATTGCTTAGGAGACTGTTGTCACTTTTTGGATTCAGGCAGGTGGGGTGGGGAAAAAAAGCTTCTTACTGCACTCACTACACCCCCTGATCCAAATGAGAACAGCTTCTGGGCCAGGGTGAAAAGGAAAGTGGTAGAAGAAGCTGGTACATACAGAGTTTTACCTTTTCCAAAAGAATCATATTTTAGCAGAGAGAGTGAGAAAGATGGATTATCAGGAACCAAGTAAAGACAATAAGCCCTGAAAACAATCAGGGAATTGGAGAGCTAAGAGTGAGCATACTCACCCAGTAGTGACTGAGCAGTACCTGAGAAGAAACAGCCAAGAACTGCCCAAGCCATAGGTCAACATAAACACATGATCAAACAAAAAAAAAAAAAAAAATGCTTTATGTAGAAATCAAAAGCTTTATGACAAAAATATGGTATGCTGAGTTCCTGCTAAAATAACCCTAACAATACTACCTGTGTGTTTTTCAGTTTAAATGGCTATTTATTAACTTATTATTTGTGACTGATGGGAACGACAATACAACTGCTTGTAGAAGGGGGAACTGGACTCCAAGATAGGGTGCTCTAGGAAGAAACAAATTCTTGCAACTAATTATTTCCATTTTAGACAAAATTACTGGTCTTCCAAATCCTGAAACCAGTCATATTAGTTCAGACCAAAAATTATTTCAGACCACCATACTTTTTACAAAAAACCAAAAAAAACCACCCCAGAAAACCCCAAACAAACTCCCCCCCAAAAAAAACCCCAACCAACCAACCAACCAACCAACCAACCAACACCAAAAAACCAAGGCAGGCAGATGCCTAGGAGAAAGGGAAGAAGACATGGAAGATATGAAAGATATGAATATTTTCTTTGATATTTTCCTGGCTTCCACCTTTCTCTAATCCAAGATTTCTTCTGGGTGAAACAAAAGTTTGCCTCCTAAGCATCATATCTGATAATATATCACCTACTAGTTCCTGTGGCATTCCACAGCCATCAATAATTCTGTTGGTAAAATCTCTCTGCTATTTTATCATTGCTCAACTCCAGAGCAGGAAAAGCAAAGGTGGAAAAAGGCATTTGACAGCTAGCAGCATGGTAGTTGCTACATACACCACAGATTGCTGAAGGGAAAATAAAAACTGCTTCATGCATGACACACTGAATACTAAGAACAAGAAGACTACAGATCACACAGTAGGAAATTGGAGATGGGTGGGGTCAGGAGGCTTGACTTATTAAACTGTCTGATCAAAAAAATTCTAACATGAGAAAAGAAACAATGAAGAGATGACTTTTCAGCATTCATGTCAGTATCACAAGTTATAGGTTCACACAAGTTCCTTTCCCTCCAGTTTAAAGGAAAATCAATGCCAATCCACACACAAATTCACTCCATTATCTTTAAGAGAAGTGCATTCATGGCATTAACTGGAAATACATCTTCTCAATCTTTTTTCAGTCATACAATAAAATAGTTTAATATGAAAGAGTAATTGGGTATCTCAAAAGACCTTCCTGTCTTCTTACTGAGTCCAGTCCTACCTTATAGTCTACGTCATCTCCCCTTTTGATTCAGAGGCAGCTATTACAGTTTTGCAATAATTAATTTTTGGTGAAGAACATGGGCATCAATCCCACTACCTTTCATAGGTGTACTGGCATCTGGCCAGTGTCAACCCATCACATTTATGCACCTGTACAGCAGGACAGGAGCAAAAACAACAGGCTGGAAGCGAAGTGGAGGCTGGAGCAAAATCTTGGGGAAAGAAGAAATATTTCTGGCTGTTACAAATACATTTGTGGTATTTTTAACTGGTTATGACCAGCTGTAAATTTAATTTCCTTTTATGCTTTTGTATCAGTCAACACAGAGCTCCCAATCCATTTTTTAGAAGGAAGAAAGCCCTGCCTGTAAAGTACTTACAGCGCATTCAGTACTTAATGGACTAGTTTGAATATGAATGTTTCATCAAAGGAAGTGAACAGAAGCCCTACCATAATCTGAAAACAGACAGGACTGGTATCAGAAAGCAAGCCTCATCATTTACTGAACTGCACAGAGTCCTTTAATTTCGTAGGCACTAGAGATGTCTATGTGGATTAGTACTAAGCAATGTTTCTTTTGTGCAGTGGCAATTTAAGGAAAGAGGAAAGAGATAACAAAAACTGGAACCAGAATAGTTTTGACTTCTCTTAGGAAGGCAGAGCAAAACCAAACAGGGTCAGATTATGCTGATGATACCATGTTTCTGAGTTCCTCTTTCCTCAGACTAACAGCTCATTGATACATACACTGCAATGCATGCTTAAGTAAATCCTTTATTAAATCTGTGCATCTTGTTCTAACATTGTAATATTCCTGAAAAAAGTAAACTCTAAAGGAAGAGAACCTCAACAAGCAGGAGTCTTTAGAAGCTCATAGCGCTGATACACAGGAGCAAAAACACTGGTTCCTCTTCCAAAGCAGAGTGTCTGACAGGGTCTGCCCTGAGGAAGCACACCAGAGCAACACAAACCAGCAACGTCATCAATCATTATCCCTGAACTTGTGAAACTAATACACATTTGGAATCCAGGAAGGAGATTCATCATAAAAAACTGCGTCTGTTCAAAGTGAAAGGGAACCAGGTTGTGAACAGATGTAATGTTTCTGAACTCATAAAAGTGACAATATTTCAATACAAGCAAAACTACAAAACAAAGAAAATGACATTTGCAGTTAGTTCCATTACTGCCAACAATGTGGATAGACTGGTTAGAAGTGGTGTGGCCAAGTGGTTCAGCAAAGGATAAAGTTGGGTATAATCCCAGCTGAGACAATCACTACTCTGACCTCAAGAAAGCCATCTGACCTCCTTATTCCTCAATCAACCAGCTGGAAAACTGGATAAAAAGCAGAACTGGGTTAAAAACCAGATGTGCAGATAAATTGGGTCTTCCTGGGTAAATAAATTACAAAATACCGTATCCAGAACATAAAGAGTTTGATGCAGGTGGGAATGGTTTATTTAGCACTTTATTATGTGTTTGATTAAAAAATGGCACTGGGGACCAAGATTGTAAACACTGCCAATTTATTTGGAAATACATTTACATTACCAGAATGAAATGAACTGGAAAGGAATGCAACAGAGAATAAGAGACACACACACAAAACCCCAGAATTTTATAGACAGAGTCCTCAGAAGTCTCTAACTCATGCACAAGGTTATTTCACACAGCATATCTCCAACACGTTCATCACTCACCTGAGGAAACTCAAAGTTCTTTCATTCCTTTTTTTAAAAGTTCTAAGCTGCAAGCATGACTTGAAAAGCAACACGGATGATGTTACACTTTTATGAAGGTCTCAACTTGTAATGTATGATAAAAGTCCATAAAACAATAGATGAAGGTGCAGATAAAGAACAACTTCATATAGAGAGCAGATTGAATACAACACTTTTTTATCAGACAGGTGATTTTTCAGATCATTATCACTTTGAATGATTCAAGTCATAACTCAAAAAATTTCAAACATTGCACCTTAATTCCTTTTGGACATGCAGCATTTATCCCAAAGAACGGAAGAGCAAATGAAAAAAGTAGTTTTGAAAAGTAAGTACACCATATAAACTGCTATTTTAATGAAACTTCAAGTGCCATCCTGTTTAATGCACAGAATGGGAAAGACAATCCACATTCCCAGTTTTCGATCTTGCCCCTGATTAACTTCTAAAAAGTGGTTTTTTTTCCCATCTTAGCCTCAGCTAGCTCATATGTAAAACACACAATAGTGATACTTTACATTGGACCAAAAGGTGTAATGAAATAAATTATTTCATTTACTAGATACAAAAATTAGGTAAAGTAGATCTGATTTAAAACCTGATCAGAGACTCAGCATTCTTACCACTGACTATACAGTCTGAGTAACAGACTAAACATAACAAAATTAGATACACAGAAAGAACAAAACTGAACGGGAAAAAACAAGGCAATGATCTCAAAATACACAATAAAGAAGTAGCTTCAATAGCATCATATAAATGCTATTTGTACCATATGTCACAGGGCCAAAATTTCACTGACTGTGACATATTCTCCTCTCCTTCTCCAAAAGGAGTAATGTCATAAAAAGTAGTAGAATTAAGATCAATTGAAATCAGACCTCCAAAAATATTTTGCTTTCTTTTGGACTCCCCTGAACAAATGCATGCACCTACCTCTAAAAGGCCATACATTGTAATTGACACTCCATCAAATCTCCTTGCTGCAACTGAGGGCAAGGTATTGATCTGACATTTTAAAATCACAGGAGTGCTTTCTCCCATTTGAGGTTACAATGCATATTTTTCTTTATTTTTAAGGAAGACCTATATCCATGACATGAGAATAGAGTTTTACCTATTGTCAGCCATACTGACTTTCTCCTCCACACTGTAAGAGAAGTGATGGGTCCCTAACCTCATCATACAAGGAGCTAGATTCCCTAGTTCTTACTGTGGTGCCCTAGGTGGATCAGAAAAATCTGATCAATGAAAAATTTTAAAAGAAAAGCTGAAAATGAAGGGTAATTATTGATGCAGTTAATGTTGTTGCAGCTGTGTGGCAGTATAACTGAACTGACAGCTCTAGAAATCATGACTTCAATAAATAATCAATAAATAATCCTTGCAGTCAGACAGGATTGGATTTTTAAAATTAATTTCTGCAGGCATCTCTATGAGAGGATTAAGCATTATTAAGAAGCCACTTTCCTAATTAAACTCCTTCTCCCCCATTTAAAAAAAATTTAACAGAACTTTTAAAGCTATGAACAAATCTTGCAACACTGCACAAATCTAAAGCCAGGCACTCCATGTAAATTAGAATTGCAACAGTGTTACTTTAACAAATAACTTGGCCATAACATATTTTTTTTAAAAAATCTAAATATCTAAGGTGAAAAGCCTACCTAGGTATGTTGTAGTGTTTAGCTTAAAAAATCTGGGTCCCTATATCAATGATACAGACACTGCTAAAAAAGTGAAACAGAATGGGAAGTTTCAAGAGACGAACAGCAAGCAAAGTCAAGTGATCAAAGGGACTTTACAACTAGGCCAATAAGCAGTGGTGCTGCTAGAAATTTCATAGCTAACAACTAATCTTGCAAAAGCTGCTAGGAAGTACATCACTTTGATCTATAAACCAGTACACATCATCACAACAGGCAGGAAACACCTATCTGGAGAGGTAACCGTATATGTGCATGTAGACAAAGCAGACGCCTGTGACTGTAAATTAGGAATTTATCTGTCGCCATACAATTAATACTAAATTTTCTTGAAAGTGGCAAGAGAAATTTCATCACCAAAGGGGGAAATAGAGAGAGCTGCACTTGCATGTAGGAGAAATCCACATACCAAAATTTGTGACGCTAAAGAGGAGGAGAAGCGGAACCAGCTATAAATATGCAGGACATACTCCTAAATACATAGGAGGGATGACTGGCAAAACATAAAATAAGCACCACTGGAAGTACAGGAAATCACACTCTGCAGGCGCTGGATAGTACTGACTACTTAAAAATAACAGGCATTAGATAATAGTAGAATAAAGATCATGCTTCACTTGAAGAACTCTCAAGCTTTACAACCTTGACTTCTAAGAACCCCTAAGGGCCACAGCTCCCACTGCTGACTGGACAGCACCAGCCTCATGGTATTGGATACTCACAGCTAGTTTACAGTATCAGTTCCATGTACAGAGTGATGAGTAACAATAGAACAAGCTAACCTTTAGTAAGATGTATACTGCTAATGAATGAATTAATGAAGCCTTAAAACTAGCCTGATCTGCCAGCCTTCTAAACACTCTCACCACAACAATGTCCAATGCCCCGGTACCTATTTAGTTATACACCCAAGAAGAGAATATCCATATGCACAGAAGAAACAAATCTCAAACCACAATGACGTTAGAGATGTTTGCAAGCATATCAATGCATCTAAATAAGCTAGCTGTCTGATCTCTAATTAGTGACAAATGCTCCCTCGAAGACTTGGCTTAGTAGTCCAAAAGCAAGAACTTGCACTTAAGAAAATAAAATCTCTTTCTAGAAGGATGCCCTGTAAAGCAAATCTAACAAGTGCTCGCTCTCCCTTTTCTTTTTTTGCTTTCTAGAAGCAAGATGAAGCATCAAACACTCCATTTTTATTAGAATAACCATGTAGTAACCACATCTTGTTCTCACAGTCTACAGCTACATTTATGCTAAACACAGATATCATAAATCAACATTAGGATAAATAATGTGCTTTAAATCCCCTAAGATATGCACGGTACAAATTTAACATTTGGGTTTTCAGCCATTAGCTCATTAGAAGTAATTTGCTCATTAATGTAGAATGGAATTTTAACATGATCCTTACACAATTTCTTGCAGAAATATCTTTGCAGGATGAAGCCACCCTCCCCCTGAGGATGGTGTTTTGTTTGTTTGAAACTCAACATACTCTCTCAGTAGAAACTGTAGACTCAAAACTCTTCAGTACTTTTGTTCTCAATTTACTCAGTACAACTCATCTTCTGTTTAAGCTCTTTAATACTGCTTTTAGCACGGAAATCTGTATCAAGTGTCTACAAGGAACTACAGAAAAAGCACAGTTGAACAAAAGGTTGAAATAATCATATGCTTTTTCTCCATCCACAGACTTTATACTGTCATGATCTAAGCCCAACTGGAAGTTAAGCACCATGCAGCCACTTACTCAACCTCCTTCTCTCCCATTGACCTCAGTGGATTGGGAAGAAGAATCAAAGTAAAACTTGTAGGCTGAGATAAGATTAGTATCATCATTGACAATAAAGTAAAATACAGTAATAATGGTAAATGATAATAATATTGGTAATAAAATGTGAAAAATACCAGTGATGCACAATGCAATTGCTCACCACCCACTGACTGATACCAGAGCCCTTTCCCAGACCCAGGCTGGCCGCTCTTCCAGGGAACCCCCCAGCTGATGCTGGGTATGATGTGGTGTGGAATACCCTCCCATGGTCACTTTGGGTCGCCTGTCCCAGCTCTGCTCCCTCTGTTTCTTCTGTACACCTCCTCACTGGCAGAGCACGAGCCAAGGAAAAATCTCCTTGACTCAGGATAAACATGACTTAGCAAAAACCCAAAACATCAGCGTGTTATCAACACCATTCTCATTCCAAATCCAAAGCAGGGCACTTGTAAGAGCTACTGGAAGGAAGTTAACTCTACAGTAGCTGAAACCAGGACAATTATATACAGCTACCATATCCCCATTTTAATACCAAAAGGCAGATACTATCATAATCTCAAAGAGCAGGATTCGTCTCTTTTGGGTTTTTTTTTTCCTGGAGAGAAGATAAGAAACAAGCATGCACTTACTGCTATGTTTCTCATATAAGGAGGAAACACATGTGTTCTGAAATGTCTTTGTGCTGCCATCAAACAGTGCAGCCAACTATGCAAGCAATGAATTTGGTTCCATACCTAAAAAGATCACTCACACATCTCAAGCAAGAGTGTTGACCTCTAATGCCTCATGCAAGCTTTTCTATTCCAAACAATTGTTTTCTTGTGAGAGTAAAGACAATCACAGGAGACGACCTATGCTAAAAGGAATGCTACAGGAAGATTTGCAGTCAGCCTAAACACTACTAGCAGAAATAAACCAGTACTTCTAGATGAAGAAAAGATTAATTGGACAATATATAAACACGTCCAGACTAAAAGAAAATCCTTCATTGTACCTTTGCAAATAAAGCATTATCAAGAAAGTAAAGAAAAAGTCTATGGACACTGAACGCCCAAACGACAGAACTTTTCTTTAGGGAAAAAAACCCCAAATGTTTAAGTTTGTTTATTAATGCTACTTCGTTTTACTATTACATAATTTATCCTTGCCAAATTCAGCCTTATTGTAATATAAGATTTCTCACGTGAAGTTCCAACACAGACTTGATTCAAAGCAGAATACACTCAGCCTATACAGCTCTGCTCATACGCAGCTCTTCAAGTTAAATCATGTAAAACCTTTGGCTTTTTGATGACTTGCACCTGTTGTACAAATATTTTTGAAGAATGCCTGAATACTCAGGAATTGTTTTCATCCCCATCTAATAACTTCTGTACCACAGTCTCACCTCAAGTTTGCCAAAAGCACACTAACAGCAATGAAGAATTCTAGTCCAATCAGTGAACAGACAACTGTTTAACGGAGCCAAATAAAATGTACTCATCCAAATCCATCAGATCATGTTTTCTCCAAACTAGTAAACAGCTGCAGACACAGTCTGCTTCCCATCAAATGTTCCATGTATAACAAACTATACCTTGTATCTGATGGTTCACTAGTAATTTTTCAGTACCATGACTTTCAAAACATATGACAACTATATTTTATTGAAGAAAGGAACGGACTCAGACTGTCCAAGCCACAAATTGAGGACCAACCCAGAAACTGTACTGTAGGTGCCAAAAGTCTGCTGAATGTCAGTATTTGCTGGCATTTTTATTGTTATAAATACAAGTGCAGACCAACTTCTTCAAAGAAGAAACACACTTGAAGCATGACAGAAAAGGAAATGCTCACAACTCCTTTTATAACAGCACAGGAGCAGAGAAAATAACTCCTTTAACACTGTCTGGAAAAGGTATCTCAAAGGACTAGTTGGAAATGTGTTTAAAAGATGAAGAACCTTAAAGATAAATGTACATGCTTCATTCTGGTCTTTGGTAGCAACACTGACAACTAGCAACTTGGAAAAACGAAAATTTTAATTGCCGCTTTGGTGAGACTGTTAAAGTATAAAACATCTACCCACCATAATTTTTTGCTACTTATTTCAATTAATTCACAAGAAAAAAAATCCTCGTATGCACAGGAAGACAAAGGAAACCAGATAGACTGAGACACATTTTCAAATCTCTGAACAGCAATAAACCATTGTGATCTTAAATCTGGTATTTACTATTTTTGTGCAACTGTACATAAATTCCCACACTTTTGAACATTTAACTGTCTCCTAAACATATTTCCTAGAGCTGATTTTGCTGATTTTAGTGTGGTGATTGTTTTAAACTGAGTGCATCCTTTCAGTGAGCACAACAACAAATAGGACACTAAATTCAGAATATGCAAAGAGGAAACAATAACTTGGACTACAGTCTCTCTCAGAGAAGACAGAGGACACCAGTCTGGTGAAAAATGGGATATCAATGCCTTAAATTCTTATCCTGTATCAATGACTAAAACTCTTATCCTACCCTTATCATACCTTCTTATCCATAGTTGCAGCCTGAATTTCCTGTGGCACACAGCTCCAAAAGAGTTCCCCTGCTCTTACTGTGATGCCAAATGGAAGCACAGTAAAGAAAATTGGGTTTAGTGTCACTTTTAGAAGCATTACCTGCAGTTACTATGTCCACATGGCTATCCTCTGGAAAAAAAAAAACCCCAAAACACTAGAGAGCTGTAATAAATTCCTTTTCAGTGCCTGCTTACCTGTGGTAAGAATTGTGAAAAGCTGACACGCATTTCCTCCCTATGAGAGTTCTTGAAATTTACCTGATAAGGATTTTTACAGCAGAAGGTGCTTATTCCAGGATCCCAAATACGCAACACTCAAAGCAGGAAATAATCCGGCCATAAATAACCAAACACTTAATTGCATTAGACTTTGAAAATGAAGCATGTTAACTTTGAGGACAATGACAATCTCTGCAGTTCCTGGGGACTGCTGACACAGTATTGTTAAGTCATGAATGAATGAATGAATGAATATGTCACAACTACAATTTCTAGCAAATGATTGGTGGTATGCTCAGTGAAATGACTTTCTGCACTGTGACAGAACACAGCAGATAAACTCTTGAAGCTCTAATTTCCAGCATTTGGCCCCTACATGCAACTGATTTATTAGAATTAGAAAACCTGGTGAAAGTCTGAAGTTAACTGAAGAAAGAACATTGATACAATTCTTTTTAAAAAAATATAATTCATATATTAAAGAATGCATGCTACACCTGATTCATGACTTCAGTGAAGATTAACTGCAAATAACTACCAAACAGCTGTATGGCCTGTTTTCCAAAATGTACAGAAAGATAGACCATTCATAATGCAACATCTTGAATTTCAGCACTAATATAATAGAAGATTTCCTGCTGATTTTAAATCAGCTTGTGGTACAGGTGCAAAGGACTTAAGTTACTGGCAAGCATAAGGAAAATTAATCTAGAAACCAGAAGAGCAGTTTCTCACATTCCATAAACAGTTTAAAAAATTAATTGCAATAGCACACCCATCAGCTCCGGATGTGTAGCCAGCTATGCTATCATTGACCAATGCAACCAGAATTCATAAAAAAGCTAAATATTTCTCCAAAGGCAATTGATATAGACAGATCACATAACCAATAACTGGGAATTGGTCCACCCAACTTATTCCTGGAAGTTTCTGGGTCTCAATAGGAATAAAAAATTCTGTTTTCATTAAAAAAATAAAAGGAAAAGGAAAACATTGGTCATGCAAGAAACTTCATTTGAAGTGAACGTAATTTATCCTTTAGCTATTACTGCAAAAGCTGTAATTTACTGTAGATGAATCACTAATATCTCTTAAAACTATGGATATACATACAGGCTATATTGTAGCATTTATCCTTTAGTGTCACAACTTCCAGAAGAAATCCCAACCGGCTCATTAAAAGAAAGATCAGATAGTAGAAAAATCTACTACAGTAAAATCTCTCTGAAGACAAGAGGAAAAAAAATAAAGCCAGGCTTTGTACAACTGCTTTTAACAGAGCCACAGCCCAAAGAGCTCAGGTAACATCACAAACTGAATGAGAAACTTCTTTCAGCACACCAAAACTTGAAGTTGCGTATCTTACCAACCCATCTAGAAAGACCTAAAAAATCCTTCTGGAGGCCACTAAAGACATGCTAGTATAAAAGGGCATAATGGATGTGCATATAGACCACATCTGTTATCTGAGGAAGTTCTGCCAGAGAATCTACTTAAGTATACTGCACTGAACAATTCAAAACAAATTAAAAGAGCTACATGGAAGCTTTTCCAAAACAGACTAGAGGGAAGCAGGCAGTCTGGGCTGCTTCTCATCTGACACCAAGACACACATGCTCAAAGAAGAGTGTGAGAACTGAATGAAAAAGGAATGAAAAGAGTTTCTGATGCTTTAACTGTTTCTGGAACTTCGCACAATAGGAACCTGACTGACAAAACTGTGTGAAGAACTGTAACATACATCACACCCAATACCTCTTTATCTTAAGAAATATGAAAGCTGTATTTCCCTAACATTCCTCAAGCCACAGCCCTCTGCAACACACACTGTCATACAAGTTCAAGTCACAAAATGCCAACACAAACACAGGGCATATTATCTGACATCTTGTCCTGTTTCTAGAGGAAATTCTATCCATTCTAGTGGAAGTTGTATTTCATCACCTAGCAGACTTATCCTTCACATTAATTCTTAGAGAATTTCATATCCTGTCATAGGTCAGATTTTATTTTTAAAAGGAAAACCCAAAACTACAGTATTTTCTGAGTTACAAAGTATTTCACTTGTAAAAAGTTCCCCATAACAATATTTCACAGAAATGAGTACTCCCTCTTTGGGTGCATATTTTTATCTACTAAACAATGTCTTTAGGTTAAACTTGTTAGAGTGAAATTCAGACAAACCAGTAAAGTTAAAAGATGGTCCAGAATTTTGCCACAGATGGTATGTGAAATAATGAGTGGATTTCAGTTAGCTTGACAACTCACCTGACAGGCTTTCTTTCTCGTAGCAAATCTTCCAGACTCTTTTCACAGTGCTCAGCTGCTACAACCAGCCTCTCTAATTCAAAAATAAAAAAAGTGTAAGAGGACTGAAATCCAAATGAAACTCTGAGAGTAGAGACTTCTCATTCTACCTATTTGGCAGATGTTGAAGTACTTTGACATATGTTGTACAGAAAATTATACACAATTAAATGTTACAAGATATACAGCTTATGGATAACACCACTATTTTTTGTTTACATATAAATTTGCAGAAATACGTGTCTGGGTTGATGGAAGTAAGCCCAGCTTTGAGAAAAGAGACTCAGGGTGAGCACAGGAGCTTCAGTCCTGACGTGCCAATGTGCACACTGCCAGTTCTAGCACCTCTTGCCCAACATGGAGCTGTGGGGATCCTACATGTTCTGAAGATGGATGGGCTGGCTCTGAATATGGAGGAAAAACCAAAACCATTGTTGCACTGAAGACAACAACCATGCAGTAGGAAAAGACAAAGGTATAAGATGCTATAGGGGTGTGTGAGGAAACTCCCACAGAAGCTTTGCTACTTCCAGTAACCTAGCAGTCAATGTGCACATTCAAAATCAAATCAAACTAAATTAGTGCAAACATCTCTGTGACTGCTTGTCACATGACTGTTACAGTAAGAAAAAGATGGAAAACTGAGGAACACAAGTCTTACTCAATTCTGTTTCTCCTTTTCCCCTTCAAAACACCATTTAAACTTGCTTTGGAAGAAAAAATGTTGAGATTGCCTTCTACAATGGTAGCATAGATTTTTTTAAAAGTTTAAATTAAGAAAAATAAATTCCATTTGAATGTTTTTCTTTTATTTTTATATTTCCTCTCTGAAAGTCTTTTGTGGGGGAATTTATAAATCTAATTTATTTTTACATTGTTTTCCTAGTCTGCTCTCGCATTTCTCTGCAAGAGTCGAAACTGACATTTGCAAACAGAATTCCACAAAAATTAAATCATTAGGCATAAAACTGATACATGGAAAGTTCTGCCTGTATCAAAACGATAAAACATGCTCCAAAATTTCCCATATTATATCAAAATTATTAGCTGCCATTCTAACTATTGATAAAACAGAACACTCTCCTGACTTCATAGATATTTTATTTAAAAATGTCTATGAACATTTAATCCTTCAAGTTTCTTCAACCATAAGAATGTATTTTTTTCTTAATTTTTATACACACACATAAATCTTCATGTCATTTACTCTTTGTAATCAAAAAGTCCATATTTTACTATTTTTTTTTAATTGAATGTTATGTTAGTTAATACTTCCTAACCTTTCAGCCTAAACAATATTGAAAGAAAATTGCAGGCTTTGTTTCAAGCAGTACTAGTAAATACAAATGAAAATCATTATATTTTCTAGACCTCCTGACTGTGTAAGTGAAATATTGCATGTTTGAGGGCAAAGAAAACACATAAAGAACTGACTATTCTGACTCACAGAATACTTCAGTATTTGGAGTTGGCAATATCCTAATTTTGTAAAAATTTGAAACATTCTATCATACCACATTCTAAAGGGGAAAAAAAAATGACTTGCCCTACTTTATGAGACCGTGAAGCTAATCAAATACATACAATGCACTTTTGTACCAGAACACTATTAATTTAAAAGTTAAAGGTGGCAATGACTTAAATTGTCACAGGTGTTGCAGCCTTTTTGTGGAAATTAAGCGCCTGCTGAGCTTGCAACAGAATATCTAGAGCAGAAGAAAACAACTGAAGTTTTATTTGAGCTAACAATTAGTGTGATAGCAGGTACTGAAAAAAACCTCTGAACCTGTACTAGAATAAAGTAACCACTAGTGGGAGAAATCTTAAAGAAATTAAAAGATAATAATACAGGAAGCTTGCAGCCAGGACACAAGATTACAACAACAGCTGCAAATCAAGTACAAGAAATGAAACCATGAAAATGTTCACAAGATTAGAACATGGGTGTAGGAGCTCACCATCAAAAATACATTTACTTCCATATTCCACACAAAGACACAGCACAGCAAGTGAGACAGGAATTTCAGTGAGGTATAAAGAGAAGGAATTTCTTAGCTTTTATCTGTTAGTGTAAAACAAGAAGACAGGACAGACAACTAATCCCTGCTTTGAGTCTACAGAGAAGAAGCAAAAGAGCCAATACCGCTGGTCATAGCAAAGGCATTCAGGAATTTTGAGAACAACTGGCCACTTTCTGGTGCTACAAAGGCAGTATTCTGCTCAGTCACCTTAAAATACATTGTCACCAAAAAAACCCCAAACCCAAACCCGTAATCATACAAAAAATTTGCTTCTTAAACAGATACTCACCATGTTTACCCCTGGTAATGTCAACGTACTGGCAAAGTCTGGGATGGGTGATTGTTTTAAGGATTTGAAATCTCCCCAGAATTTTTATGGAGTTAGGTGTTAGAGGAAGGCCATTACTTCCACAGACATCATGTGGCAGAGCTGATGCAAAGAAGGTGGAGGCACCCATCACAGTGTCTTTTAAAGGAAACATCTTTTCACACAATCTTAAGCCCTTTCAGAGCAATTCATGTTCCTTAAATAGAGAACACAGAGTAAAAATTTATCAGCAAAAGATGCAGACTCAGGTTACTAGTTGTATACTAAATAATGCTATCAAGACTTTTTTCCCCCCTCAGGAAGCCACACAGGAGAAACAGAAGACTTAACAATTTGGTGTCTCAAAATTATGCGTTCTCTAAGGGAACAATCTTGTTCAAAGCACAAAACTCCCAGTAAAAAAATCCTAAATTTATTTGTGAATCCCAACTGAGAGAAACTCCATACAGGTTGCACAAAGATCCTTATATACTCAACATATTTACTCAGTCTATACAAATGGATATTACGAACGATACCTTCTGTTTTAAATAATAGTGTCCAACTTAGGATACAAAGCAAATATAAAAGACTTATCTCATTTGTGGGTTCTTTTCCTTAGAGAAGCATAGACATGAAATATGTACTTTTATATTCTAATAAATATTATCATGTTGAATATGAATGTGTAGCGTTAAGGAATCAAACTTAAAAAAGGAAGAAAAATCCAAAACAGCTTTGAGCATTGGAATATTTATATTAGCATTTGTATTAAAAGTCTTATTTTTAAAGATATAATACTTTCACATCTCATGAATATTTCATACTTTTCTGCAGATTATTTATTTTAGGATGTGAACAATGCACATTACAGTTAGAATTTTCCACTGGAAAGCCATCAATTGAACGGAGTGCAAGCACAAAGATTTACTGGCATGCAGTGGGTTCCAATTGGAAACCTTTAACTGCATATTTATAATAAAAACCCCATTCCCGTAAAAACATCAAGTCTGCCAAACAAACTACTCAACATCAGAAAGAAAATATAAATTAAACATTTAGAAAAACCAGCTTAGTTTACTGATTCAGTTATAATCTTGCTTGGCACAATGGACCTCTAATGCTTGCTCTAAAATGAAAGAAACCCAAGTTATTATGATCAGAGTGGAGTGGAGAGGGGGTAAGATTATGCCTAGCAGCAAGATGCATTATGTCCCTAAGAAGGTAAATATGCAGTGTACAATACATTTCCTGAGGTAAAATGTTCTCATTTTTACTGTAGAAAAATATTGTTAGATAATACTTCTCTCATACATTGTACCTGAACTCAGGTACTGACACTTAGAAAGGAAGTTCAATAAACAGAATTGTTAAATCCCATCAATTCAATGAACATTTTAAGTGATTAAACTCTCCTTGCACTCTAGATCACTTGGCTTACAAGGAGGAATTACAGCACCTGCAACATGTTCAAGTAGGGGACTGCACACTTATCACTTGCCTCCTTTGGCTGGGAACCAGATGGGCAAAAAGCAAGACATGAGATAAACAAACAACCTTTCCTGTCACCCACCTAAAGGAATCAATAAAGAATTTCAAAAGGTTTGCAATAACTACAGAGTTAATTACAGGGAATCCATGAAAGCAATGAAAAAAGTTCTCTCTGATGACAGAGAACAGCCACTTCTGTCAATTGCTACCCTCGCAATCAAACTCCAATCTCTCCTTAATTTTCAATTTACATCAATTCCAGAGACTGAGATGAAAAATAAAACAAGCTACCCCAAACCGAAGCCTTCCACCACCTGCAGAAAGGGACACGTATTACAGCTTAAATGAAAAGGGTTTTTTTAACAAATTATTTTCAGTCTCAATATTTCTCTAGTAACTTACTGACATTTCTAAATAAAAAAAGAATGGCTATAGATTTTAAAAGTTCATCTGTAAAAAGCTCTTCTCCAACTATTTTTAAATTGAGGGGGTTTGTTTGTTTGTCTTTGGTTTCTTTTGTCACTCTGCATCAAAATCTGGCAGAACTATAAACACAGGAGAGTGCTACACATTGTCCTTACTTCAATGCACACAATTTTACACCTCAAACTCACTTTCACTATATAGAAAGGACACATACTGCATTAATTTTATGATTTGAAGGAATTAATTATATCCTGCAGAACTTCCCCGTCACTTTGAAATAAAAACAGGAAGAGAAGAAGAAAGGTTTGTTATTTTAAACTGACACCAGAACCAGTTAATGCAAATTCAATTTTGGGACTGAATTCTGGAGATTCGATTCTGATAATCTGAAACAGCAAGGATGGAAGAGGAAGCAAAGACTTGTCTTATTAGTGTCATCTAAAATTACTCACTCACTGTTTCCAAGCACCATGTAGTCCATATATGAGACAGTCTATCACATCTGTGAAACATGCCTGGCATAAGATTAGAAATTCACAAATGGATTTGTTGCATACTACCTCTGATCTTCCTCAGCTCCCTACCTTTGTCCAAATCCCCCTTAGAAAACTTTACAGTGCACAAAAACACTCACCAACATTCTTAGCAAAATCAGAAAAAAAAAAAAAAAAAGACCTTTAGAAATTCCTGGTCAATGTTCAGATTAGCACTGTTTTGAAAATGTTGCGCTAGGTAGCTTTTTGATGTCCAAAAATGAGAAATAAAATACAAAGTGGAACTCCATCTATTGAGCAATTTATTTGCTCTTCTAAATATCTACTGCTCACAGAGAACCAATGTTTTTTTCTTCAGAAGTCATCCTCTTCTAGGAGCATCATTTACAACTTCTTCACTGTAGCAGTGCTAAGGTGATTGAGGGACACTCAGAAGCTTGCTTTTAGGAAGAAAAAAAGTCAAAACATAATAAAACTGATTCTCAGAAGCAAATGTTGCACATACAAAGAGACCAACCTGAATGAGTGCCTCTAGTGAAACACATCTATAAACTCCTAAAGCATCCACATGCAGAAGTAAAAGCAAGTAGCCCCACTAGTAACTCGAAATGGCTACTTAATTAAATGCCTCCTGAGTACTCAGGTGTAAATATGCCTTTCCTAATGAAGGCAGCTTTTCTGAATTAAAACACAATTATACTGTTATGAAATTATTTTTAAAGCAATTGAGAGCAATTTCAGGAGAGCAGGCAGCCTAAACATCCTATACTTATACTTTTTCATTAAATCAGGGTATGTTAAACAAAGCGGGCCATTTCATAGGAAGACATTCTTTTCAAAATAACTTTGCTCTAAAGCATTAAAATATTCCTGCTACAACTACAGTTAATTTAATAACTGAAATATAATATAAAAATCTAACTAGCGTCGCTAGTTCACAAAAAACCCTGAAACTGAGTGATTTCACAGAGTTTATTAAAATGCACAAGAGGTATTGAAGAAAAGATGAGTTCTGCTACATCAGCGTCCTAATAATGCCCTAAAATGGGGTTTGTCACCGCTTGATTTATCCAATACACACGTCTGCTCAGGAAGTAAGCCTGGCGCCAGAGAAATCCCTTTTCCGCGGGTCTCTAAATGGCTCGGGAATGCTGCGGACCCTGATCAGCCCTGCGCTGCTACAGACACACTGGCCGGAGAGCCCCCGGGGAGCGGGAGGGGACGGGGAAGGGAGCGGGGAAGAGCGTGGGAATGGGCAAGGAGTACAGGCATGGGGAAGATGCCAGGGATGAGGACAAGGATGGAGGGGCGGGATGTGGCCGGGAAAAGGACCGGGAGAGAGGAAAGGCAAAGGCTCCGCCGGTACCTGCCCGAGCGCCGCCGCCCCCAGTCACGTCACTCCTCCCCGCCAGCCGCCCGCTGTAGGGCCAAAGGGGCGACCAGCACAGTGCCTGAGCTTCCTTTTTCTTGGGGTTGTTAAAACAAAAAAATCCAACATTAAAAAAAAAAAAGGAGAGAGAGTTCAATATCCTCCCCCCCGTGTGTGTGCGTGTCTGGGAACGACGCGTTGGGCGCCTAAGCCTTGCACTTGCTGCGGGGAGGGAGGCTTTCCCGGCGCCGGCTTGCAAACGTCAGGCGCCCGCCGGAGCAGCCCCGGGCGCGGGTCCTTGTTGCCGGTCGGCGGCGGCGGCGGCTCCTCGGTTGATGTGAGTGTCCCGGCGGGCTCGGCCGCGCCGCTCGGCTCTCGCCGCACTCCGGTGCTCCCGCCGCGCCCAGCCTCGCTGCTCCCACGGCTGCCCTGCTCCCATGGCTGCCCTGCTCCCATGGCTGCCCTGCTCCCACGGCTGCCCTGCTCCCACGGCTGCCCTGCTCCCATGGCTGCCCTGCGCCGGGCCGGGCCGAGCTCCCTGGGGTGGGTGGGTGGCTGGGAGCCCGGCGGGGCCCCGTTGAAGCGGGGGGTGCCCCGTGGCGGTGCTCGTAGGGAGGCCGCCCTTGTGCCGGAGTACCCCGCGGCGGAGGGCCCGGCTGAGAGCCGCCGGAAGCGGCGTTCCGGTGGGGCTTGAGTTCATAGGGAGGCCGCCCCTGTTCGCCGGAGTACCCCCGCGGCCGGAGGCCCGGCCTGAGAGCCGCCGCCAGCCGGAAGACGGCGTTCCCCTGTGGGGCATTGAGTTCATAGCGGGATTTTTAATCGCAGGGCTGGCCTGTGCGCTCTGGGCTGGGGGCGGCGGTGCAGAAATGCACCTGTTGCGCTGTGCGCGGGGGACCTATCAGATAGTGCTATGCCTGAAGCTCATCAATAACTGGTTTTGAGCTGGGTATAGAAGCTGGCAAAATAAAGGCAATGCTATTGCAAACTGAGTAACACTTGCATTTCTTGCCCCTTCTGTTTCCTTAACTCAGAAGTTTTTATTTTCTTTTAAGTGAAGTCATTGCTTTTCAGAAACTTCACGTTGCTTTTCTGGGATTGAGCATATTTACATGAAATCTACAGTAAGGATTAAATACAACCTCCTGGTTTGGTATGTCCTTACCATTCGCTTGTTATATTGTCCCCTAGTTATGTTTAAATTTTATTACACCCTTTGGCAGACCCATTGGAAAGGAAGCCCAAATTCTATAAAATTAAACAAAACCAAAGTCTGAAACCTATCCTTTTTAATACTGGATGTTGCTAAAAGGTATGAGGCCTTAGAAATGACTAACAGAAGGAACTTTGGCAAATGGTTGGTAAAGTGGAGGTTTTAGTTTTGGGATTTTTTTGCTTTGTTTTTGCAGGGGGGCAGTGTTGTTTATTTTTAGGTAGCTTCAAGGGTCATTGCTTATCAATACAGCTTCATCATAATATATTCTCTCCACCCTGTCCCTTGTTAACAATCAATATATTCCTGTGGCAGTAATTTTGACTTAAGAGAACTTTATTTGTGAGTTGCTTTGATGTTTTAGCAGCACTGAATCCTGAAGGTAGAAGGTGTTGAAGGCAGAAATTATTCTTAAAACTAGTTTCAGCAAATTTGTGCTCTAGAATGTCTCTTTCCTTTTGTAACTATATGCATATTTTCCATTCATTGCTCTAGGTATCTTTGTTTCTTTTAAACCTGTAAGTGTAAGGAGAGAAGGAAATAACTTCTCATTCTCTAGACTGAAAGCAGTGGATTGTGTGAAGAAAATTGTATCAAATGTAAAAGGATGTTGGTTAAAAAAAAATTGCAAACCTTAAAATAGGCCATCAGATTGGAATAATAGGACTCAAGTTGCCTAGAGCCTTGAAGACTTGATGCTTCTGATAATGAAACATATTTGAGTGGGAAAACAATCAGAAAAATAAGTTTAATGCAGAAAGGTGTGATGATACAGCTTTGATATTGTTGTAACTCTAATTTAGTATGAATTTAATAGTGGCAAGTTAGCCTAGGGCCTCTTTATCAAAGGAGGTCTAAACACTCTATGGATTTTTCTTAATCCTATCAGTTTCTGAGCTTCCCTGGCCTTTCCCATTAAAGTAGAATAAATAATTTTATGGATGTCATGTTACTCTGAAAAAGCTTGACATCAGACTGAAGGGTGCATCTTGAATTGACAAGCAAAAACACATATTGAGATGCCAAATAGGAGACAAATGTTATCCCAAACCTGTCTAGGCCAAGAATGAAAAGAAGAATTGAGTTCTTGTGTGCCTGCAAATCCCACATACTTTAAAAGTCCTCATGAACATACTTGGGAAATACCTGTATAATAAAAATAATGTAAAACAGTTGTGATTAGAAGGATTGGTCAGGTGTGCAGAAAGACAAATCTGGTAATGACCATAATATTTTTAACTTTCCTGATTATGATCTGATTGCTTTATGTCACAGCTATTTATTCATGCTTGTCTGCTCTAAGGGAGTGTTACCCAAAACCTGAAGAAGGTCAAATGCTAACCAACATAGACAAAGGTGAGGAGTCAGCACAGAGGGCAGCTGGTAGGAACATCAGATGTGAGCAAAGCAAACAGCACCTCTTCCTTCTTGTAGTGGTATGAGTTATATGATGTCAGTCCAGCAGAGACCCCCAGAAACCCGTGTGTTCTGAACAGTTACCTGCATGGTTCTTACCTTTACCAAGAAACATTTCCGCTGTTAGATTTCCTGTCATGCTGGGGGAGAGGGCAAATCAATGTTTATTTTTCATTTCCGTGGTTACATTAGTATTAAACAGCAGGGGGAGGAAAAAGGTCTCCGATGGCTTTTTTTCCCTCCAGTGTGATGTAAGCCGTCCTTACTCAGAATTTAATATAGTTTAGGAAAGATTTGGATACTTCTCAAAGCGGCCTTCGCTGTCTTTTTTCTATTAATATTTCATAATACTTAATTTTATATTTCTTTGTGCTTGGGGAGAAGTGCTTTCTTTAAAAAAAATTCCTGTAAGAAAAGTCTTGAAGTGACTGAAGATCCGTAATTCATCAGTTGAACATTTTTTTCTCTTGGAGGACAAAAAAATGTAGTGCTGTCTGCATTATGATGTTAGAGGTCAATTTATTCAGAGTGTAAATTTAATACATTGGTATTTTACTTCACAGGTGGTTTCTTTATCCTGCTTTCACACTTAACAAATCTTTGATGTCTATTATGTTTTCCCAAATAACACACTTGAATATATGGAAATACCACAGAAGGGTAGGTTTTACTACCTGGTTTTTAAAGTTAAAGAAAACACAGGCATGTAAAAGACAGAAACATGATTGGGTTTGTAACACTGGGTGTAACAAAAGGACCTTAGCAGAAGTAGAGCAAAAGATCTTCTTGTCTATTGTAACTTAATCACTTCTGACAGATGTTTGCCTAGCCTGTTTTTAAAACCTTCCAGTGATGGATATTCCACAGCCTCCAACAGCAGCCTGTTCAGTCTATTACTCTTACTTGAAAGTTTTCCAAAACTTAAATCTTGCTTGCTTTTTCATGTTTGCATCAGACCTGGTGAACAGTTTAGTCCCATTCTCGTACCAACTTGCTTTGTCTTTGAAGAACAAGACCAGGTCTCCCATTTATCTTCTCTTCTGTAGACTAAACAATTGCACTTCTTTCAAGCTTTTTGATCTTCTTTGAAGTGTCTTGAAGAAATTGAGAGACAGGAAAGGGGAATCTGAACAAAGGCAAATCTCTGTGCCAGTTGTAGGGGGTCTTGAGTATCTATGAGTTCAACATGAGTATTGCTTGGGCAGCCTCCTCAGCAGCTCAGGCAGTTTACCTATAATAAAATGTGGCTGGTCAGGCCTTTCCTGACTTGCTTCTCGCTTGTTCTATCCTGTGTCACTCACTCTTGCTTTCTAGAGAAATTAGAAGTTTGAACTTCTTTTTTCTTTAAACTGGAGCAGACAGGTGTGGCAGGGTAAATAGACTCCCAGCTGAGAAGTCATTCTCTGTAGTTTTTGTGGTGCAGTGTTACGTTAATTGATGGAGTCATTAGTTACTTTTTGAGCCATAACGTTTTCTAATGATGAAGTCCATATCAAGCATGAAACATTGCAAGAACGTATTTTCCTCCTGAAAATACAGTCCCTATGGTTCCAGTCAGTTGAATAGGTTTGATAGTTGAAACAAGAGAAAATGGTTTTTTGAGCGTAATAAAAATGTGCTACTTTGCTTGGGTAGCATTACGGCTTCAAATGTTTTGTGATTGTCACCATGTCCATTTGAGTATTCCTAAACTTCCCAAACATCTATGTTTACATTTAAATATTTTCCTATTTAAATATTTTCCTTGCCTGAGCATGCTCTGTGCTTCTAGCAAATGCTTTTAAGTTCAGTACTATTAGAAATTTCTGTAAAAGCAGTTACCACTGATTTTAGGCATGGCAATTGCTGTCATTCTTGATTACAAGTTCAGTGTGTCAGATTCCTGTTCTTTCTAGGAAACAGTTGCTCATGATGCAAATCTCTGGGCAACCTCAGACAGTGCCTCACTACTCTCAATTCTGAAGCTCTTATGCCATTTTATATAAATTATAAATTAACAGCCTAGAAACTCTTATTTGACTTTCAGAACTGTAGAGGGGGAAGATTAAACTAGCATTCATATTAGAAAGCAACAAGTGCTGTATTTAATCATCATCTGCTAAACACAATTCATGTAGAACTCATTCTTTCCTCAGAATTCTGAAATGCTGACAGAGATTCTATTCTGAATTAGGGGGAAATTGAATTTCTGGCAGCTGGTAATGCATTAAACATCATCAAAAATTACCTCAAGTTAGCACATGTCTTCTTGAGGTCATTTGCTTCAATCTTTTGGCATAAAACTACCTATTATGGAAGACTTCCATTTCCTTCTCATCAGGATCCTTCCCAACATAGCTGAGTATGAATTAATAGCGTAAAGCATAGTCTGTCACTTCAGGACCCTCTCTCAGAAACTATCCATGGCTATTGGATCTGATTTCTATCCCAGAGTGTTTCTCAGTTACAGTTTAATGTACAGCTTTGTAGTGGCATCTTGTTTCATGCTCTGAAGATAAGTGGACAGATCATTTCAGCAGCTCATTTGTCCGGGGTGTCTGGGGACTGCTGTTCCCCCTAGGAGTGCAGGGGCTGGTGCATGGCATGCAAGAGGCATTGCATTTGGCTTGCTGGCAGCTGCTCTGGAGCCAAGGCCCTAAGTTCACATCTGTGAACACATCTGCTAGTCCTACTGTAAGGTTTGAAACCTGTGTCAAGGGCTCTAATAATTGGTAACAGTCGCACACTAAGGAAGTCACTGTTGCCAACTAGGATATGACACTGAGTTGTACCCCTGGGAAATTAATCTTTTCTTAGGGGTTCAGTTACCCTTGCTGCATCGCAGTGGGTAAGTAATTTCACATCCAAATGACCCTCTATAAAATAATGCCCCTGATAAGAACTAGGCACTCACAGATCTTTTCCTTTGCATTTTACTGAAAACCTGCCTGCAAATTAGCACTTTTGAAGACATTAAACCAATATATGTCAATTAAAAATAATTGTTTAAAAATTATTGGGTTTTTACTAACAGAATTTGGAACGGAGCAAAATTAGAATTAAGCTAACTTGTCTTAACCCTTCTTTTGTTTCTGTAGTTTGAATCCGTAAATGAAAAATGGCTATTCCCCAAAAGCTGCTTGGAGGATTCTTCTGTCAGAGACTATCAGTCTTAATAGCTGACATCAGCCCTCTCGACATCCAAAATGAGTGCACAGGGAGTTTTTTGCTTTCGTGAATTTTTTTTCCTGCTGCACAGATCAGCATTAAAACAGGGGAAATAATTTTCATCCCAGAAGTTTTAAAGGCTGTGAACCCCAAGTGCTTCTCACTGCATATGACTACAAAGAAGTGGTAGATACTGCTGGCATGTGGTTTTGAAGTGACATGAAACTGCTTCTGGCTGCTGTTGTCAGCCCACTTTAGATGGAAAAGTTCATTTAGACTTTTTATTCCACTGCTGAATAAATAATTTTCTCTGCATAGAGTTAGTATCTTTATATGTTTTCATTAAAATATCATCCTATTCTGTTATGTGAGTAAATTCGGCATTGGAAAGTACAGTTATTTGTACTATATGGGGGAGGGTTTGTTTTTTTTTTTGTGTAAACAAGGTGCTGCAGCTGCAGGCTCAAAGTTCATCAAGGACTGCTCTTACCCTGGAAATTTTTTTTGACAGCTTTGTTGCTTCCCAATAAAAGATGTTTGCCTTTATTCTTGCACTGGTTACATAGGCGTGCACACAAACATGCACATTTTCAGTTTTTTCTTCATGTTTTATTTGGCCCACATAACAAATGCCTGAAGTTTCTGTCTCAGTAAATACCAGCAGCTGCTAATATGTCTGAAGGTAAGAGGACACTGATTCTTTCGAAATCTATCTGCATGAGGTCTGCTCAGTGCTTTTGAGAGTAAATAATGGTTATTTTTAGCCTGAGCACTTGTTTTAATTGAATGGTTAAGTCCTGATTTCTTTTAGCTGTGCTACACAATACTACTTTTACATGTAGAGAAGCTGATATTAATGTAAAAGTAGTACATGTCAAGGTTCTTTTTTAACACTCTTGGATTATGTAAGATAACTAGCAGACAGATTTCAAATATTAAGAGCATTAGGAACTGAAATGGAACAGAGGGATCAATGTTCCTGTGAACTACGTCACCAATATCATTATTTTGCAGACTATTGCAGACATAAAATACATTGTTTAATGATATTCTTAATCCTAAACTTCAAGTTTCTAAGGAAGAGATATTTTTGAAGTGTCTTCTTAGCAGCTAGGGTTTTTGATAAGGATTTTTGTACTTATTGCTGTGACAGACCTAAAAGTAAAATACCAGATTTTGAGAAATATTTAAAAAATATATCTTTGTTCTCAATTGAGACTTTTCTTAGGGAGAGAGTGTAAACAGCTCTTTCTTTTTTTTCCTTTCTGTGACTGCTGTACTTGCTCTAAATTAAGGAAGTAGTGTTCATGTTCACTTTTTTAGGATAAAATTACAAAAATCAGTAAAATGCCTAAGAAACTGTTCTGCTTGGCATCAATCGGTAGATTTCTGTGCAGTTCTGATTCTTCTCTCTGATTTATGAGTAGTTTACTCTGTAGTTACAACAGTAATCTAAAGCTTTCACTTTACTTTCCCAGTAAAACCTTAGAGGGTGAACCACAGTACAGATTCTTTGAGTTCCTGTGGCATATGCTGACCTTGCAGACTTGTCCAGATGCAGCTGAGTCCTCTTAAATTTCTGAATTTATAGGCATAAGTGTGTGTCTGTAATTGTAAAGTTCATCACCTGTCAGGGGAGTTTTATGAGGATACTTTGAGACATGAATAGCAAATACTTTTTAATATATATATTTTTATTTGTATATCCACACACATCTATATATAATGACAAAAACCCCAACAAAATGAAAGAAAAACAAAATTAACAAAAATCTTGTCAGTTCTCAATGTAAGCTTTCTGTTCCAAAGACCTGGATATATTTTGGGTTTGGAGATCAGTGATTACAGTCAAAGAAATGAGGGAGCATCTTTTCCATCATGGGATTTATTGTGGGAATTTCTTGTGCACATGGTGATCATTTACTGAAAGATTTTGGTAGTATTATTAAAATATTAATGCAGTGGGATTTGAAAGATAAACATTGCTGAAAAATACATAAGGCTGTCCAACTGTTTTGGCATATGAGCTGCTACTTAAACTGCAGCGTGCACTACAAAGCACAGCCAGATGAATCTCTACGGCACTCGCAGGGACCTGGCAGATGCAGTGGGTGTGGAACCTGGTGAGACTTCAGTCGAGCAGCACAAAGAAATTGCTCTCCTTGAGCTGCCTTGTGAGCCACCCTTGGCTGTTCAATTACCGGGCAGACTGCTCAGATCAATAAATTAAGGTGTAAGTTTTGTTACAGACCGCATCCAAATGCTTGATTGCTGTCTTAACCTGGACAGAACTCCTTAAGGGTGATCATGTCTCTGCTTTGTTTAGTCCTTGGAGTGTCTGTGCAGAGGTGGGAAAGAATACTAAGTTGATTCAGAATTGGACTGAGGCAAGCATTAGTAGAAACTTCTCCCTGAATAGACATTTAGCACAAGTTTATATCAGGGATGTGAATGAAGCTGCAAACGCTCTTAAACTTTTGAATGTTGCAGCTGTAGCGTGTTAAGGTATGATGCAGTTAATTAATCTGTATTAATATCAGTCCAGGACATCCATTTTAATGCAAATTAGGCCAGTCAGTTTCATGCTTCTACCCTATACGTTTTAATGTATGCCTTACTTCCTCATTCATTGCTTCTCCTAGAGTTGATTTTTGCCTGTTTCATTAATGCTACAACTTCCTTGTAGCTTTGGTACATCATTCCCATTCAAGGCAGACTTGTCTTCACGTTTAAAAATAGTCATTACTAAGTAACTTCTTTTGCCTCAAAATTGGTACCAGTGGATGGGCCTTTTGTTGTGTGATGTTTCATCGTATGTTTAAAAAATCTCTTTCTTGCTGCAGTGTTTTGCAGTATGAAAAAGTTCGGTTTTCTGTGTTTTTACTATTTACAGCCCTTTAAAATAGGGAGGGGTAGGCTCTTAGGACTACTAAAAGGACCTGTCTGCAGCTGGGATTGTGCCTGATTTATCTGGCAGCCAGAAGGGTTGGACTGTAGTCTCCAGAGCTAGCAAATCATTCCACAGAGCTGACATTCCTACTTGGATGGACTGTGTTAGACATTTTGGGTGTTTGAGAATCTGCAAAGCAGTTATTCTGACTTTCTCAGTGCCAAAAATGTGAATTGAAATAACATACAGCAAAAATGTACAACTTTGCCTGCTAATTTGGTGCTTGATTAATTCCTTTCAATACTGACCACACAGAAGCTTATAGATAGGGAGTACATAGTAAATTGTATTTAAGAGCTACAAGAAAACAAAAAAACAACAGGTTGTTTTATTCTTTAAAGCCACAGTTATAGCAATCTCAGTTTGGGGAGAAAGGAGGACAAGAGATCTGATGTCTTTCTGCAATTACGAATCTCTAAAGTTGTGCTGCTGTACTTTGTAACACCCTCTTAATATTTTATGCTTTAATTTCATTTTGTTCATATTAAAAAAGACCATTCTTTTTTTAGAAAAATACCCGAGTAGTAGTTAAAATTTCATTTGCTCTTTTATAGTGCCCACATCTCTAGTACCTGGCAGGGAATCACTGGTCTAGTACCGAGAGTCAAAAATCAGGTTCCATGATGATTCATTTGATAATTTCTAGGTTTCGATTTTTTATACTGCAATCTACCAATAATGCTCAAATTTTGAAAAAAAAAAAAAAAGCAAGCAAAACAAACAAACCAGTTAACAGGTACAAAGCCAGTGAAATACCCAACCTTTTGTGGTAGTGATGGGTATAAGTACATGAAACTTACTAAATATACCTGATTTCCAAAATGTCCTAGCAACAGAACTGTTTAATTGAAACAGTTTAATGGCTTCCCTAAGACAAACGGGGAACTGCTGCTGATTTTCTTTGCATTACTTAGAATGAAGTGTGGGGCTGATCAAATCAAAACTAATATTTGATCTCAAAACTAATTAATTTTAGCTGTCCTGTGTTTTGGCTTGGATTTTTTTATATAGTTTAAATTTTCAGAGGTTTGAAAACTAGACCTTAAGTTTTCCTACCAAAAATTTGAAATCATCCAATCAGGTATTCTAAATCTTAGCCAAAGATGCTGACACCATCAGGCCTAGAACATTTTATCAGAAGTTAGGAGAAACCTTTAAAAAAGAATTGATTTATAAAGCATGGATCTCAGTTCTCCAAGATGAGAAAAGGTGGGATGAGTTACAACAGTTGCCTAGTTGCAGTGATACTTTGGTTCAGCCAAAGAAAACCTACTTCCGATCTGCTTTCTTCTGTTTTGATCTGCTAGCTGTTGTTCCTTCCCTTGCAGAATAAAAAGGTGTGATGTGAGAGTCTCAAATCTGGTTCACTGTATCCTCACAGTTCATAGAAGTGCAAAGCACAGGAAAGCAGGATCTGGCAAACAGCTGACATGTTCTGTTCTGTTCTGTTTATGGGTTTTTGTAAGATTGTCTGCCAGAAAGGACCATACTCAGAAAAGATGCTCAGATAGAAGGCTTTGAACACACTTCTTGCAGAAATAAAATGATTGTTGGTACTTGATCTTTTACAGAAGGTAGAATACTTTGCTATACAAGTTGGCCACAATCCTACAAAGGAAGAAAAAGAGTTTAATTTGAGATCTGCTTAGGATTTAAGTCCAAAAGCTTTTAGGAAGAAGAATTAACATTAAGTACTTTTATGTAGTTCAAATTGAACTTGAGTTAGCGTAAATTTAAATTGAACTTTTGTTAGGAGAAATTACTTGTGTTGTTGATAACTTTTAGAGTAAGCCACTGATTCAGTTTAATTTAAATGGATCATCTCAATTGAAAAGCCAACATTTCTTTTTGCAGATCTTTGGTTTTTTCCTCTAGTGAGAAAATGAAATCTTAGGTCTTGTTTGGCAGCCACTCATTAACATACCATGAACCTATACCTCACAGAGAATGCCACCTGGGTCATTGTGTGGTTGTTACCTGCTCTTTGTTAAAGATGAATAGAATTAGCTTTGCTGTAGGAATACTTGATTCCTCCATGGCAAGCAGAGAGCAGCAATGGGTGAGAGCAAAGCTCCATGCAGAGGAGAATGCTGTCCAGCTGTTGTGGGCTGTCAAAATCTGCCCTCACACTGTGAAGGAGTTAATATGTACGTGGGAGAGAAAGGGAGGAGAAGGAGGCACTTGTGGTTAAATTTCCTGCAGTTGTAATCTAACTTTGTGTGTTGATACTAGCAAAGCATTGCAAGAAAAAGCAGAGACCTTCAAAGTACTGAGCTTTTCAAAACTTCCAGCTGGGAAAAGGAATGCTCAGAGTTAATTGTTTTAAGCTTTTGGAGTCAGTTATTTTCCAATTTCAGGTGTTGCTTTTTACTTTGCTTGTTTGTTTGTGGTTTTGCTTTGTTTTTTCTGTTATTGGCTGCTTTTCTAATAGTGGAAAGTAATTGGTTCCATGTTCAGACTATGGATAGATTCCAAAACTAACTTTTAGAGTTTTAAGTTTTAAATTTTGTTCTTAATTTTATGGGAATTTGGCTTTTTCTTGCTATTAACAATAGACAATTTTGAAGAGTAAGCTACAACTATGTTTATGGTTTTAGTGTCTTTTGTGTGTTCAGTTTCTGATTTGGATATATTCTGAGGTTGAGGCCAGTGTTGATAAAATATTTGTAAAACATGTTAAAATTTGGGGGTAGTTTGTACTATATGAGAAGTCTTGATTTATTATAGGGAGTTTCCCACTTCGGGGACTCTTCCACATTACTTTTTTAAAAAAAAGATGGGCAACTCACTTAATCAGCAGGTAGAATGATGGGAAATTAAACTCATCGTTCATGTGTTAACATGTAATCTAATGAATTAACTGTACAGCTTGAGTCTTTCATTTCAGCTTGAGTTCCATTGAGTGGAGTTTTGTGTGAGTTTTGGAGCAGTTCTGAGTGTCCTGCAAAAACACAGCAGTCCCCAGAGCTCTAAGATAAAACAGTTTCCCTTAGCTAAGCAAGGAGGTAACTTCAGGAGGACTTTTTCCAAAATGTCTGAGTGTAACTACACCATACCTGTTTTCCAAAACAAGGGAAAGGAGCTCATTAGGCATAATTGGATGAAGTGACTTTGCTTTCAGTTGCTTTTTGGGACATTATCTCTTAAGCAGGTCAGAATATAGCTTTAATGAGCTATGATCTGGTTTTTAAGCTATAATATTTCTGGTGTTCTTTGCGATTTTTTGGTTTGTTTATCACCAATAAGAGTTGGTTGTTTTAGAATTTTTTTGTGTTAGGGTGACAGGGTAGTAGAGGACAAAGAAAGTAGGGTAAAGGTTAAAAAAATTTAGAAGAAGAAAAAAAAATTTGACTTTAACCTTTGATTGTTGCAATGCTCATATTTTTATCTGTTTTCTATAATAAAGGGTGGATCTTACCTTTTTTTCCTTAATGTGCCCCTTTTGGATACAGTTTTATCACTCTGCAGTATGGGTTCCTGTGCTTGTTCCTGCAGCAGTTCATTCAGCCTGTTGCTTTTTTATATTAGCATCGGAAATACCTATTCCTTTGTGTTATTGTTACAATACTAGCTTTACAGAAATTTATTTGACAAGTGGGAAAATTGTAATCATGTAACTTCATTTCCAGATCTTCAGTTCATTAGCCAACTTGGCTAAAATCTATAAAATGTACCAATCCTATTCACTTTGAAGTTTTAGTAGCATTTCTGTTGTTGGCAGAGTTTCCACTGTTAGTATTGTGTTCCCCTGAGAGAATTTGTAGCTTGCAAGAAATCTGACTGGTATGCAGACAGTAATATCCCAGGCTTTGTATTATGCTGTGTTGTGCCATAATAGTTTTATGTCTGTTTCCACTTGACATCTCAATTAGTAACTTATTGGAATCACTGTTTTCCTTTTTCAAACTCTTTCTTTTCAGTCTGCCCATGAAAACAAAATTATTTTCTTGTTAGCAGACATTAATTTGAATATAAAAATTAATTTAGTTGTCCTTAGTTGTCCTGGAGAGATTTTTCTGCTCTTTGCTCCAATAGAGTTTCTTTCTTTTCAAAGAAAAATCTATTGTGGATGAGTGGAAGGTGTGATGACCAAAATACTCTCACATCTTTAAGTGAAACAGTGTGTGTAAAACAGACTTTGATTGTATTGCATTGTAAAGAAGGCAGGATGTTGGTTCATACATCACATTTTCAAGATACCCCATGCATCATCTGACTATTATGCCTCTGCCTGGCTTTGTGAATTTTACTTTGGGAACTTTCAAATCCCTATTCCTTTTAAATTCACTATTTCTGAATAATTGTAGTTAGTTTTCTGTGGGGTTTTGCTATTATTTTTTATTTATTTAAATAAATATATTCCTGTGGAGACTTGATTTATTTATAGCATAAGATCGGATAAAAAACGTGTGTTGATTAAATTTTAGAGTGCAGCAGAGTCAGTATGTTAACCCTGGCATGAATTTCTAATCTCATTTATCTTCAGCATGACTTTTGTTGCATATCCCAACATGGAATATTTGTGTGTTAAAACCAGATTTAGATCATAGCATTACAATAGTTTTGGAATAAAATAGGAAACTTTCTGCCAATTTGATATGAGAAAAGGCGTTTTTGGATTTTGATAAAGTTGAGGAGGTAATACATGTGCCTGGATTGCCATTTTGTTACCAATTCTTCCATTTGTTGCAGTTCATGGACAAATTCACTGAATTAAATCACCTCACAGGAATTAAGTCAGCATTGCTTGTAAAGATCTTTTCTTCCCACCTGTAACCAGTTTTCTTGATTTACAGATGAGGCAGCTGTTAGTACATATTCTTTCTTCATTTAGATACAGAGTGGGAGGGAAATAGCAGGGTCTGCTGCAGATATGAGTGATTGTAACAGTTTTTCTTCCTGCTGTTGCCACTATTTCAGCTTTTTGTGTTTAGACAGAAATGTAGCTGAGAAGGAAGGCAGGCCAGATTTGGTAGCTCTCAAAAAATAAATACTGTACACAAGGCTTAACTGCTTTCTGGAACATTAATGAAACATTAGTAAATGGTGAGAGCCATAAAAGAAGATTAGACAGCATTTATTTGTGCTCTTTGCTGGTCTTTTATGTTCCCTGCTTCTTTGTTATTTGTGTGCTGGCTCTTCAATTTCAGTGGATGCAAAATCGAACAATCAGAATCGGTGCTCAGATAGCTCTGAAGGTGTAAACTTTTATTACAAGTTGCTTTTAATCTGAGATAAGTAAAAATACTAATGAATTATGAGTATTAAAAGTAAAACAACAGTAAATTCTTAATATATGCACAAGCACAATATATGAAATATTCAGTATATTCTGAATAAATTTATTAGAAAAATTTGGAAAGCTTTGTGGGATTATTCCGTTTTCTTAGTCTCAATAAAATTTGATGTACACTTTATATATATATATATATATATATATATATATATTTTTATTTAAGTTTTTTTTTAATTAAGCCCAGGATACAGTGTTTTCTCCAGTCATTTCCCTTTTATTTCCTTCCACATTCCCCTCCTTCCCCCCTCCCTTCCCTTCCCCCCCATCCCCCGCCCCCCATATTCATACCTTTTTGAGAAGGTAGATTTATTTATTTTTCTGTTTCATGAAGGAAGAATACATTTTCTGCCACTGTAAAGAAAAACAGTTTTTTACCAAAATACTTGAAAGCAGCTGTCAAACATTAGATTCTGTTTAATGTTGCTTTTTGTTTCGGCTTTGCATTTGGAGGAGCTTTTCACATAGCAAATTTTCTTATTCAGCAACTGATTTGAGAACTGCTTGATATGGTAAGAGATAATAGTGTTATTGCATTAAGAAGTCATTAATTTTAAGCTGGTTTTTGTCCAGGTTTTTACCCCGTTTTTTGGTAAAGATGGCAGCCAACAATGCAGTGCTGAACAGACTGGAGCAGAAGGGTGCAGAGGCTGATCAAGTTATTGAGTACCTCAAGCAACAAGTTGCCCTGCTCAAGGAAAAAGCCAGTAAGGATTTACCTATCTTATGCTAAACCTATGAATCAGATGGTTAACAGTAAACGCACACAGGAGAAAATGAGAATGTTTGGTGCTATCATAGAATATTTAAAGCATGCTTCAAGTTCTCCAAGATAAACCTTGTAATAGTAGCACCACTTCACTGTCCTATAGTTTGTGAGGGTTTTGTTTTGTTTTGGTTTTTTTTGAAGGTGCTTTTTCTGAAACAGAAGAAGTATGGATGAGGAAGAATTAATACACAAATTATAGAAATTTGATAGGACATGATTCCAATTGAAGGGAGTAAGGGAGTTGCAAAGTTACTCCTTATCCTGAATTTTTAAGTGTTTTTTCACAAGTACGGTATTCTTTCAAGAGCATCACACCTTCAACTTTGATATTTTGTACTTAACTGTATCATTGAATAAAGGTGCTCTGTATTACAAACATGGTCAAGGTTTTTCTATTGGTTTTGTGGAGTTTTTTCTTGTGATTCTGTTTAGGGGACTGAGAAGATGGTATATTGAGAGACAAGTTGATTGTGTAAGTATTGTAAAAGAGGCTATTTCAACAATAAAGAAAACAATTCCTAAGTATTTCTGATGATACACTCTTTGAAAGTTTTCACTTTTGCTGGTTGGCTCACCATGTTTCACTTTTCTTTAAAAACAAACCTCTGTGTCCAAAGTAATGAATGCTAGTTACTGAAACCTATTTTTTTTAAATGTGTCAACTCTAGTCTTGCAAGCATCTCTCCGAGAAGAGAAGAAGCTCCGTGTAGAAAATGCTAAACTGAAGAAAGAAATTGAAGGGCTGAAACAGGAGCTGATTCAGGCTGAAATTCGAAATGGAGGTGGGCAAAAAAGTGCTGTTCTCATACAACAACATAGATGTAGTTAGCACAAAACTGTCTTAATTCTTCTTGATTTTTATTGTTCTGTGTGTGACTCTCTGGTATTTCTTACAAATTCTGGATTTTCCCTGGTTCCATGCCTATGACAAGTTACTTGATGGCAATGTTTTAATAAGCTGCAGGCCTGACAGATCCATATACTAAACTCAATCAGACATGGAACTTGTTCTTTGTGATTTTTGTTCAGTGCCTTTCATAATAAGGCCTGAACCTCGCTGATGACAATGACTCCTTGTAATACTGTAGAAATTGCTGCATGTCTAGCTTTTCTTGCTGCTTTGAGTGTTTAATCTAGCATGACTGAAAAATCACTAAGGAAAAATCATGCCATGGTGCAAAGTACAGATGTTCAGGGACTTACTAGGAAAGCTGTGGTAATGTAAATTTAGAAACAATATGTTCTGAATTTATGATTCCATGCTTTAGACCAGCCTTCCATTGGACTTACTCTCCCTTTGGTCTCCTCTAGTAGTTCTGTTCAGCTTGTACCATCATTATATACTTCATATTGAAAAAGTTACCTAGTTCATCTAAGTGGTAGTAGGATGGAATTCAGGTCTTTTCTTTTGAAGTAAATAGATGTTTGTTAGCTTTGAAAGGACTAAGTAGATGAGCACAGAAATTAGATGTACACAGAAGATCAAAAATATCACAAGATGTTTTTTCAAAAACCTGAGAAACAAAGACTTTCCCCAACTAGCAAGCAAGTGGTTGTTGGTACAACAAATCTCATACTAAAATGATTTTAGAAAGTTGTTTGTAAGAATATGGTTTGTGCAAATCACTTCTGTGTTGAAGAGGGCAGGCATCAACTGACAAAGTGCAGTTCTTCAGGAAAGTTAGTAAGTATTTGAAATGAAAAACAAAACTTTTATGCAGAATTGAGAATTCTGTGATGGTGACATCAGAAGGATTTATCAGTTGTTAATGAAAAAACAGCCTGGATTGAAAGGAACTTCAAAAGATCATCTCATCTATCCTTTCGTGGGAAAGAGGACCTTGATGATACTGTCTAGTGCACTGATGCTTACCCAGTACAATTATTGGGTTAAAATTTAAGCCTTGATGAGATTCTTGAAGAGCAGAATGTAGAAGAGAGGTGATTCTTTCACTTTCATCTGGTAAGATGGATAGTGCAATGTTCAGAATTCTGTATCAGCATTTTAAAAAGCGCTGTTGGAGGTAATGTGGAGAATTTAGGGAAGGGAAGTGAGAAATCAGCAGATCATGTTAGGGCTGCAAGTAATTTTGTTTTATTCAGACTCAGTTTCTTAAATTAATCTTAAGAGTTGAGAGATGATCTAAATACTCTATAAATTTGTGCATAACTCATTTATGGAGTAGTATCCAGTATGACAAGAGCTAGTAGATATAATCTGAAACTAAACAAATGGGAAATAGGGAATTGGTAGAAAAAGTAAGTAGACGTTGAAATCAACTACAAAAAGAGATGTTGGCTTAAATGCTTTCTTGTATTTAGCACATTTTAAGATTTAAAAAATGTGTAGTCAAACACTTTGTTTTAATTGATCATAATAATCATCTATAGATTGAGTTCTGAAACATGTTTTGTAACGTGGTTCACTACTCGGCAGTTGTGGTTTAGTATTTTAAGCACTATTTTCATTTCTCTCTGCTTTTTCATTTATGTTGTACATTTATAAATGTCTAAGTTCTGGTACTGCCCCTAACTTTTGTGATTTTCATTTTAGTAAAGCAGGTTGCAGTTCCTCCTGGTACAACCCTTTCTACAGCTTCATTTTCAGAGGATGTTCCACAACCTACAGCAGTTACACCATCTTCTGGTTCCAAAGATCAAATTAAAGGTGAAGATGAAGAAAAGAAAAAGAAGGAAAAAATAGAAAAAAAAGGTACTTTGCTTTTCTTATCTCTGATAGACAGTTGAGGTATTTAATTTATGCAAATGCTTTTGCATGATTTTGAGCACAAAAAAAAGCACTTTCATACAGCTAAGTAGGAAGAGTCATGTGCTAGCTCTTAAATCTTGAAGAAAGTATTTGAAGTTAATGAAGGCTGTCAGGTAAGCTACAGATTCTTCCTTGCATGGGATACATGCCCAATTCTCTTTAATGTGACTGCATATCCTCATTTAAAAAACCAACAACAAAAAAACAAGGCATGTCTGTTCAACCCCTGTACTTTTGTGCAAGTGTATCTTATAACTTAAACCTATGTTTTGCAATCATTCTCTTATGCAGATTATTCTTAATTTGCTATGATTAAATTTGTACATGTTTTAAGAATTTGGATATTATGTTAGTGCACTCTCTTATTTTTCTGGTGAGCTGTGCAGAGACTTATAAACTGTTTTTATATTTTTTGATATATTTCAGCATTTGACACGTTAATATTCCACAGAGCTGTAAATACAAAAGCAGAGTAAAGCAGATGCCACATGTCATATCAGGCAATGAATTTTTTCCCTCAAGTATTCAGTGGCTACAGAGCAAGTATTTAGTTGGTAAGGAAAAATAAAACCTTCTATGTATGATGAGGGGAAGTACAATACAAGTAGCTTAAATTTAGTCAGACAAACACAAATCACAGAATATTCTGAGTTGAAAGGGACCCACAAGGATCGTCAAGTCCACCTCTTAAGGGAATAGCCCACACAGGGGTTGAACTCACAAATTTGGTGTATAGCACCATGCTCTAAATCAGCTCATCTCTTATGGAAAGCAGTATTAGACTTTTACCTTCTGCTGAAATATAGGATGAACATTAAATAGTAGCCCTGCACAGGCCATTTCTGTGGAGTTCAGCATCTGTTAAAGGTATTGCATTTAACATTTGAAGGAACCAATATGTAAAATTTATTTTTAAGTCTAGAAATTGATGAAATGATGGACTATCTCAAATCCCTTTGCTTTCTCTCACCTATGTCATCTCTTTCCTCTTTAGTTATTTTCATATTCTTTGTTCTACTTCTTGCAAACCACATCTGTGTGATTTCTCTGGATAGTGATTCTGGACTGACTCTGACACTGGCCAGAGGAATGCATTTTCCTCCTTAGCCTGTGGCATTGAAATTGATATTTTCTATGTATCTGTATATATACACACGATGTACACATTTGCTGTGTTCTCTTCTGAGGAAATACTTAATTTCTTTTGTAGAGAAGTGTCATGGAGAAAAGTGTGGAATTATACCAAGGATAAGCTTTGCAGGTCTTTCAAATGATCTTAGATATTATATGTTATCTATTTTGATTGGGATTTTTCCCAGTTTCTCTTACATTATTGTATATACGACTGATTCTATTGATCAAATTGTCAATTACATTAAAAAACTTCAGTCATAATCACCAGAGCTTTTCATTCATCATAAATGAACAAATATTTTTGGAGAGCTGTTGCTTATATGAAAAAAAAAAATTTCCTTCTTATTGAATGTATCATATAATTTCATGTCCTAGAACAATGATAATTTAAATCAAATTGCATATTTTGTCCACTTTTCCTTTTTTGCTGCCTTAAGAAGGGAGTTTAGTTTACATTAATACATAAGTTATCTTGGATGAAAGAGTAACAGAATATGCTTATTTAAAATAAGCACATCTTAAACTTTTTTAATCTCCCAGAGATTATAGCTGTTAAACAACTCTTGAATGTCTGCTAAACAGCATAGTCTTATCTACAAACTGGATAGAACTTGCTCTTCTTGAAAGGAATGTTGCATATTTTATGATTCTGTGATTTAAATAAGCAGCTAAGTGTGGGGAGTGTTGCTTCACGGTTGTTTCATACTATACAGTCTGTACGTGTGATGATCATGGGGTAAAGTCACCACACCAGGGGACTCTTATAAGCCATGAGCATTCATGCACTGTTGTGTTTGGGAAGTGCAGAATGTTGGCTAAGGTCATCTTGAAGGGTTTCAATGCAACTGTGGCAGTGCAGCTGCAGTAACTTCACAGCCTTCTGCCTGTGCAGTGCTGATAAGATTTTGTCAATATAATTTTGTCACTCATAACCTGATGGACTGTGATTCCCTAGTTTCCTTTTGCTGGTGAAACACAGTGGCGAGGCTTACTGGTAATTGCTAATTTTTCAAATGGGATGATCAGGCTTATTGATGTGGCCTTTGTCAGAGTATGTGTGTCACTTGCACACGTTAGCTGCACTTAAATTCAGGCGACTTTACAAGCAGGAGGAGGTAATTAGTTGAGGTAATGATGTAAATTGAAGTGTAAATGGGGTGCTCATATGAAGTCTAACAGAGGTACTAACTCTTTTCTTTTGTGTGTTTTGCACAGTATTTATGCTTATTTCTGAGAGTGTAGCTGCTTTTCCCTTGGAGTAGTCATATATGTTAGTTGAGCTTTTTTTAAGGTGTATTTCATGAACAAAATGTTCTCTAATAGGTGAAAAGAAGGAGAAGAAGCAGCAGCCAGCTGCTGGAAGTAGCGATACAAAACCTGTAGATGTTTCTCGTCTGGATCTTCGTGTTGGCTGCATTATTACTGCTGAAAAGCATCCAGACGCAGACACTCTGTATGTTGAACAAGTGGATGTTGGTGAAGTAAGCCCAAGGACTGTTGTCAGTGGTTTAGTGAAACATGTTCCTCTGGATAAGGTATTGACAAAATTATTTACTGATAGCATTTCCTTTCCTAAAGTATCTTAAGGCATTCATCTGTTTATAGGATATGTTGTTATTCTGCTAAAAGATTTGTACAATCATGAAAACAAAAATAAAATGCAGATGGAAGTAATGCTTAACAGTATTTGCCAGAAATGAGAGAAGTACCCTTACCCCAAATCAGTTTCTGATTGCAGTGCTTCTATCCTGGGAT
Source organism: Certhia americana (assembly GCA_018697195.1). Taxonomy (NCBI): domain Eukaryota; kingdom Metazoa; phylum Chordata; class Aves; order Passeriformes; family Certhiidae; genus Certhia; species Certhia americana. Next base: position 18,740,218 of record CM031860.1, read on the forward strand.
CTTGTTCCAATTCCTTTGCCATTGGTACACTCTGGACTCCTAAACTAAACAGATGTTACTCTTCCTTTAGATTTCCTACTGTGTAGTGGAGAAATCATAGTAATCTTTTTGGTATGATCCACACTTTTGAAATCTTTGCCTTTGCATTCTCTTTTATAGCCTGTTGAAATACTTGGCATGAAGGAAAGCTGAGAGCATGTAAATTCAACTTAGCTGGCAATGAATAGCTTAAATAACAGTGAAATACAAAATGCATATTTTTGCTTCCTTGGGCAGAATAGAATCTGCGTCTCTGCTTTTTTTAGTTGATACACTTTGGTATTTGACACAGATGGTTTTTGGGTGCCTTTGAACAACCTAAGACTTCAAGATTTAGTTTTCCTTTCACACCTCTTCTAGAGGGTGAGAGGAATTGACTGAAGACTGCTCCTAAATTCAAATGCAAGCTTGGCATTTAAAACAGTGTTGTGTAGAGCAACTGCAAAATGGATCATGAAGGAATTGATCCTAGACTGGAGAAAACTCCACTTTCTTAAATGTCTTTTCAGTCCTTATTTGCACGCTGTCCCTATGGTAAGACTGCAAGCACAGGAAGCAATTAAAATTGTGATTGTTGTTTTTATGCTGCAGAAAGTTACTGGACCAAAAAAAAAAAGATGGAAAAGACTGAATACAGTTAGTTATTCTGCACTGGTAACCTGATGGTGTCCTCTTACTGGATTTGCACTGGGCAAAATCTCAACTTGCTTGCTTTTAGCAGTCTGCTTTCAAAAAAGCATGTAGAACAAAACATCTTAAAAGCCATTCTAAACAGACTTACAAACTGAAGTGTATAGAATGAAATGGCTGCAGGAGTCTGTTTTGTTTGATCTTCTTTCTGAGTGGAAAAATAATCTGTAGTACTCATTAACAGAGAATTAGGGATCATCCTTGCACGTTCTTCGAGAACATTTTTGTTTGCATGTCTGTTTTCGGTTTTGGCAAGTCTCTACTAAGACAGTAAATTCTTAGGGGCAAGCTTCCATATTTTTGTGTTTTTTGAAGTGTTCAAAAATGTGAGGGCCTGGCATGTGTCTACTGCCATATTTTGAAATAAAAATATATACATCAGATCAAGGACCATAGCCGTAAATTTCATCACAAAAAATTCAGCTGTTCATGATTTTGGTGTTTGATGTGGTAATTTAGCAGTGTTTGAGGCTGTAGTATTTGTATCATCTGATTTTACTTTTGGTTAGGAAACACAGTGTGTATCTTCACTAAGATTTCAGTATGCAGTGTAAGTTATTTATGGGTGTGAAAACTTCTGGCATGCCCACTTTATATGTGAAATGCTGTGTTTTTGTTCATATGGTGGCAAAGCCATGTCAGAAGTTGAGCCCTCTATTGTCATGAGCAGTTGTGTCACTAGTAACAGGGATATGGAACGATCTTGGCATGAGGTGGACTGTGTCATTGCTGAGCTCTTTTGGCAGCTGGGGACAATTGGGGAAGGAATTGACAGCTTTTCTGCCACTGCATTTGGCCTTTTGAAGTCAATCTCTGTGTGTTCTTAGCATCAATACCCGTTTCAGGGAGCTGTTCTTGAAATTCAGGCAATTCTTCAGTGTCACTTTTTGTCACCTCCTCCTCTTCAACCTAAGATAAGCTCATGTCAGTGATCAGAAGTGAAGAACAGGAATGCAGAGAATGTATATTAAACTTAACAAGAAGAGAAAAGGCCACCATCGTCCTCCAGAAATGCTATTCTACAACCATTCATTGTAACAGGATACATTACAGTTACATCTGTTATGCAGGATATACTCTGATTTTTGTAGCAGGAACGTCTTCTTCCACTTAGATGCCTTAAAATCTTTTCTTTCCTAGTTCGTTGTGATGTCCACCCAGTAATTAACATTCAATTCATCAGTTGTTATTCAGTGCTAGATAATGCTACAACTTGTGTTTTAGTCCCTGACAGGTTGCAACAATTTCTTGTGTTCTGTGATACTTATTTCCATGGCAGTAACTTCAGAAATTTTCAGCCAATGGGCTGGCTTGAAACTTATGCAAGATAACTTTTTCTTATCAACTGCTTCATTTTGGCTATTTACATTTTTGCTTTTTAAGGTGTTCTCCTTGGAAAATATGCAGTGTTTGAAAGAGTTGATCATATGAGTTTTGTTAATTATTAATCCTGCAGGTTTTGTTCAAAGTTTGTACTGTGATGCACAAAGATCAAAATCTAGAAATATGAAATACCTATATCTAATGTGCACTAGTAGCATGGGATTTAACATGTCCTTATTTTGTCTCTTAAGAATGTTAAGGGTTTAATTTTTATTCCATTTGAAAGTGTGGTTTGTTTTAGAGTCTGAATTGTGGCAGCTTTTCTGGACAAAGATTACTTTCTGTGGTTTACTATTGTAATTATTTAAATCAAACAACAAATGGAGAAACACAGTTTTACAGGTTTGTGGTAACAAATTCGGTGTGCAGTATAAACAACCACTTTCAGTGGTTAAAAAAAGATTCAAGGCATTTGCTTTAACTAAGATAAAATTTAAGATTCAAGTGAGCTCATGTAAAAGACATCATAACTTTAAGGATAGAGTTTGAAATTTTTACCTATGGGCCTAATTTGTAGACTGGTTTTGTTGTGCTTTTTTTTTTAATATTATCATCATTAAATTATTATCATTAAATAGAAATTGTTCAGTTATTCATGCTATATTGAAAGTGGACCAAAGTGGTGGTCTTTAATGAATAAAAATGGAATGCAAGTGAAATGCCTTGCCTGGTATTAAATTGCATATTTTATATTTCCATGATAAATTTGCCACATTTCAGCATTTAATCCCTTATTCACTGGGCAGCTCTTAAGGAGTGTAAGTGTTAATGTTTCTGGTATCCAGGCATTAAAATTGTGAATCTGTTGCTATGTGCTCCTCTTACGCTTCACTTGTCTTGGTTAGATCTTACCACTGTAATTTTTTCATTATCGTGAAATAATGGGAGTCCCCAAAACCACGTGGCATTTTAAGTACTCACATCCTTCTGTTCTCCTCCCCCAAGATGCAGAATCGGATGGCAGTACTGCTCTGTAACTTGAAGCCTGCAAAGATGAGAGGAGTAGTATCTCAAGCAATGGTGATGTGTGCCAGCTCCCCAGAAAAAGTGGAAATTCTGGCTCCCCCACCTGGAGCAGTACCTGGGGACAGAATCACTTTTGAAGGTTTTCCTGGTAAGTAGGTATTTGGGAAAATGATAGAAACAGGTATGCCAAGGTAACCTCAGTGTTGAAGCACATAAAACAGCCTTTATTAAAGCTGGTTGGGTTTTTTGTTGAAATTTTCTGAATTATTTCTATTTTTTTTTATTACCATGCTGACATTTTGTAAATAAAGGATTGAAAATACTTTATCATCTGTTAAAAAAAAATTGTAACTTTATCATGTTGTATAGCACTTTCACATAAAGTAACCCGTTCATATAAGTCTCAGGAAGTATTTCAGTTTTTAAATATATGAAAAAACGTATTTGTACTTGGCAAATTACAACAAGCAAATGTGAAGCATCTTTCACAGTGTCTCAGTGTAAGTGATGAAGTATTAAATTCCTAATTCCAGCTCCTCCCTGTAATGAAAGTGTGAGAACTTTGGGTAGTTTTTTTTTTTGTTTTGTTTTGTTTTGGGTTTTTTTTGAGAGAGAGAGAGAAGGGATGGAGGAGATAGAAAATGTTGGAAGTCTCCTGTTCATGAGAGGAGCCCATAATATTCAAAACACCAAGGGTTTTTCGTTTGTTTATCTGGGAAAAAATGTCTTTTTAGGCTTCCAAAGAGAGACATTGGACTTTTCCCCACTTAATTAAATAAATGAATCTGTCTTTTTTTTGCATATAAATGAGATATTTCCTAATATAAACCTTATCAAAAGAGACTTTTTCATCCATTTTTCCATTTCTTCCACCTCTATGAAAACGATTAATTTTTGACTGCATACTGGGAACTCAAATAAAGCATCATGTTGATGAATACTTCCCTCCTACCCAAATGCCAGTTCATTATTCTCTGTCTGAAAGGGATACAGTCAGATCAGCTTCTTCTGTTGCTTTATTTGTTAGCACTGTTATTTTGTTATATTTTTTAATGATTATGAGTGTTTTCATCAGGAAATGCTGGTTCATTATGATCCCAGTAAAAAAGGCACTCCTACTCTTAAGTGTCATTTAAAATGCTGTATTTTAGAGCTGAGGCTGAAAAGAGAGACAGGTATAAATAATCTTATATGGCACAGATGATAGGAATGCTCCTGCAGCATGCTGTGCATTCCCTGTCCCTAAGGAGAGTTTCTTCCCTTTCCATTATTTAGTTATTGCTGTATTTTTTTACTCATTGTGGCTGTCAGTCGTAAAGGAGGTTTGTGTGAGAGATTGGTGCTGCCCTGTTCCATAAAGGTGAGGACATGCAGGTGGCTCAGTTGCTGGTGCCACATGGGAGCTGCCTGCACGCTCCTCTCTTACAATCAGCTGCCTGGTTTATCCTGCACCCTAGGAGTTTAGGAATTTGTGCAGCACAGTCCAAACCCAGATCTACTTGGGTCAGCTGTTAAGTGGATCACAGAGGTCTTGGTGAACAGTGCTCTTCTGGTCAAGATCACTGCATCACTTTAACTTGAAAAAACATGGTCCAACTCCCAGTGTTTCCCATACTGGGTGAAAGTGTATGTGTTTGTAAGTATTCATCTTCAGGATGAATTTATTATTCAAAAGTTGGCTTTCACATGTGAGAAGACGGTGTAACTTTTATTTTCTGCATAGAGCCATATGAACCTTTTTAAACTCTTGCACTTCTGACAATTTCTAGCCATACGGCAGTTTGGATTTATGAACCTCTTGGCAAGCTCTATACTTACACATACTTGCATGAAATACCTTTCAGAAGTACATATGTATGTATATACATATATTTAGACTTCTCAAGAGTGAAATTGTGATGCTTTTAAAAAAAGATATATTTTAGTTAAAATATGATAAAGGAATCAATGCTGTATCAAAGTGCTTTAAGAAACAGAAAAATAGTTCAGCTTGCTGTGATTTAATACTCCAACTGAAAATACCTTAAAATAATACTGTGTTTTAAAAGGAAATCAGTCTAGCAGCATTTTTTTTCAGTTTTAGTTTCCTGTATTAAAAAAATACCAAGCTTGCTAGTTGAGATGCAGAATTTGTTAGCTATACTGAAATCTTAAATGCTTCAGCAATTGCAGTGACTGAATTGTAGGAATCACTCATAGCTTCTAGTCATTATCACATATAGTGAGTGAAGATGGATTAAATGTTAGACCTTTGTTACCTGTGAGAACTCATGCTGCTATTTGTTGCTGTGAAAATGGATGTGCAAGAGAGCATCAAGTTGTAGAAGAAACACTTCTAGTGCATAAGCCCTGGAAAATAATGTACAAGTTCACCCCTCAAAAACGCCCTGTGCCCAGGTTAAGGCATTAACTCTTTTTTTAATTTTATTTTATCTAAAATACAGCCTTCCTCCAAACTTACACCTCAAGTAGATTTGTATACCTGGCATTTGAAAATGTGAGTGCTGGTAGTAGTGCTGTTTTCTGTTCACCAGCATATCTGTCCTTGCTCATGACTAATGAAGTGAGTTCTATTAAAATAATTGAACTATTTGACTCCAGTTGTTTGGCCTTTTTACAGTGGCAAAACGCTTTTCCTAGAGCAAATCAGTTATAGAAATATTTGTTCTCAAATTATTCCCAGGTGTTACAGTATGCAGACACCATGTTGACATTTTGATCCTTAAAAGATACAGAATAAGCTAAAGCTGGAGTGTAAGTTGTCATAGTTCTGAAGTAATGACTTGTAGCCAGTGAGACAAGGTTTTGTGTGGATTATATCAGTTTCCTTCTGGTGGGGAGCCAGACTTGGGGCTCTGATAAGTGCCAAATGAAGGTTTTTACAATCCCTTTGCAACGTGTATATATCCAGGACTTAGAGATTGTAGTCCGAAATATGACATTGTTTTCTAATGATTCAGAGCTGCTTGTAAAATTTTTGTAGGTATGACATTTAAGCTAATCATTGACTTTGAAAATTTACCTAATGCTTAATAGTAGAAAGTGGAATGATCTATCTTCTTACGTAAAACTCATTTCAAAGAATTCTCAGACTTTTGATTTTACTGTCTTAAGTAGGATGATGCAAGAACAAGCATTGGTAGATGGAGACCCACAAAATCATGGTGACATCTGCTTCTGTAAATTTATTTGTTGGGTACTTGTCTTTTCAATGTTGCTGTTGTAAACTAAGGGGGAAAACTCATTGTGAGACTGGAAAACTGTTTCTTAATTTTTAATGGGGTTGAACATTTTTTATTTTCTACTCAATCTTTTTTGAGTTGAAACCTTCCACTTCTTAGCTGCTGCTGTCTCCTCAAAGACCATCTGGCACTTGCCTGATGCTGTTACCCGGAGGATAGACTCCTTGTTGTGTCAGATGTCATTAAATTTCACTGCTTAATTGTAACCATTTATATTCTGACCAATTTTTTGTTTTAAAAAGTGATTGTAAGGCATAAAGATTCAGTTGGAGTCCTTGAAGTTAAAATAGAAAGGACAGCTGGGTCTTATTTAAGTTTGAAGTATGAAAGTCTGTGAAGTAACAGAAGCAACACGAGCAACACTAAAGCAATTCTAAAATGCACACAGCTGTCTATCAAGCAGGTTGGAATTGAGCTATTTTTAAGTCTTCTCTCTCCGTTATACAAAATATTCAGGAGATAGAGACTAATTTTCTTTGGCCATTTTAGTCAAAGTAAACAAATGGTATCTTGTCTCAAACCAATTAAATTTTTTTCTGTAGTGACTGGAGTGTTTACCTAGAATCATCTTGAGTGTTATAGAGGAGTGATTTGATAAGGAATGCTGTTGCCTGGAGTACTGGTCTGTTTTGTTTATTTATTTCATGTCTTTGTCCTCAGTGGAATTTTTAACACTGTTCTATATTCCAGGGCATGAATCTCCAAGGTCTCTTGAGCCTTTTTTGCATTAAGAAATTATAAAATTTTTATCCATCTTCACTGTAAAAATTCTGATGTTTAAACTATAGAAGAATTGTTCTATCATGAACGTAAAAATTCTATAACCTCCTACAGAGTAATTGCCTTAAGACAGCAATAATAGTTGAAGATTTATAGCTAGCTGTGAAATCTCTTTTCTGATAGCAAAAAAGATATCAGATGCTTTGATGCCACAGGAACAAAAAAAATCTGTTTCTTAAATTATATAATTAAATTATCATTCAGGTCTAAGAAACACTAGCAGTTTAGTAAATTGCTCTCTTTAAAAGAATAAAAAGTGATAAAGCTGGAGTGCAGTGGTTAGCCTGTAGTTAGCAGATTTCTTTGATCAAAGCTGGAGTGTATGGATGCTTTCCTTCAGCTGCATGTGGGGTAAGTGACATTAAATAAACTCACACATCACTATGTCCTTTTGCCCCTTGCTGTGTTCAGATACATTCCTTGAGTAGCTGTTGAGCTGTTACAAAGTGGAGAGGTTTCTTGCTTATTATGAAAATGTTGTTGGTAGTATTAAAGCTGCAAGATGGAATGACATGTTTAACAAAATTCGGTACCTCTTATTTGGTCCATTTTTGGTAAAGATAGTGGAAAGCTGATTAAACCATTAAAAGCTTCAGTTTATTTTATTTATAGAAACTCTTCTAAAGAATATTTTCTGGAAAGAAGGAATGCAGTGAGGAGAAGGCATAGGAAAATGCAAAGCCTAAAGCTCTGGTAGTATTTAAAATTGGTGCCCAAGCTAATCTAATATGAGCTCACCACAGATCCCAGGGGAGCTTGACGCAGGATTCCAAAGAAACTTTTTAACAACCGAAGCATGTTTTTTATAATAAAAGTCAGGAGGTTTTCTTACTGGAAAAAAAAAAAAGTGCTTTTTATATTTGAGGACGGGAAAGAAAATGTACAATGGATCATTTAACATTCTGTCCAATGATTTTATTAGTTTATATGCATTCACTGTGGTCTAAATCCAAGTTTGCCCTTATTCTTGAACCTGAAATTAAGCTAATTTTTTTTTGTGAAAATGCACAATTAGCTCTAAACATTTAATAATTTTTATTTAATAGTGTTATTATTTAAGTAATTAAAGTATTTAAATGTCTTCCTCTGCTTAATATGAATTATAAATATTATATAAAGATAATTATTAATGTTATGACTGTTTGGGTTTTTTTAAATGCTAAATGCACTCTGGCTGTGAAATAACTTGACTATTATTAAATACTGCTCTGGTAAGGCTAGCTTACTTCACAGAGAAATCTGGCCTAGTCTGCTTCTCTTGCATATATAGAAACTACAGAATTAGACCCATCTGTAGAGAGAAATAACCCAGGTTTGCAGGCATTGAGAACATGAATAGACTGAACTATTGAAAACATTTAAAGGAGAATACCGATAAGGCATAAGGCAGGCTGGAAGGACAGTAGAGTTAACCACTTGTTAGTCCACCAGGACTTACCAAGCAGTGATGAATTAAGCAGCTACTAGAAAGAGGTATGTTAAAATCCCTGTAGTCTTCCTGTTTTTCTTCCAGAACCTTTGGGAATACTTTGTAATGCACACGGTAGTATATGATGTTCTGCTCACTTGGCGAGCTTTCAGGGAGGATGTGATTCCTAGGATTTGGTTTTTGATTCTTGCTTGTTCTGGAATTTTTGATTTTAATAGTTTGGGAAGACTGGTGCCAAAATGGCACTACAAGCAAGTAAAAAGGTACAGTGTAAAAACAACGAAATAGCATGGGATTCCTTTGAGCATTTAAATGCAATTCTTTAGAGGATTTTCATTTGTCTTGCCTCTCTGACAGACAAGAATTCAAAAGCATCTAACAGTCTTACGATTAAATTATTTTTAATTAATTTTTAATAGAATCTGTGTTGTATTAGAATTAAGAGATTAAACTTACTTTACCTTTGAAAATAATAGTACAGTGAATTGGCTGTCATGTTTTATCTAGATAATGTCAGTCGGCAGCAGTTTATCTTTGCAGCAAGATTACTTAGCTTATTTTGGGTCTGTACTTTACATTTCGTGCTTGTTTAAAAATAGGGAAAATATGCTATCTAATTTGTTGACAGTATATCAAAACATTAATAGAAAAAGCCTGCATTTTGTGGTCATTAGAGATCCTTAAATAATCAGATTTGCTAGTGTAGTTACTGTCAATACCTCTTGGGTGTAGATGTCTTATCATGATGTATCCATGGAAACGGGAAACTGAGGATTATCGAGACTGAGGCCATAATTGCTGAAACTCTAGTTAATCTCTACTGCTTCTGTTGTTTTGGGCACCAGAGCTTGTCATCAAACAGTACAAAGCACAGCAATAGAGTGTTAAAACTTGGGGCTAAAATTATATGTCAGTATTCTACCTCTGAACGATTCTCATCTAAGTTCGGTGTTCCTCAACTGCAACAGCATCTGCTAAATGCACTTAATTGCTTATAAAAACATACTAATTTCTAAACTTAAGATGCTGACAAACCTGTCTTGATGAGCAGTGTACTTCTGTGGTCCATATGTACTTAATTCTTGGAAATTCTTTTGGTCTGTAGTATAAACTAACAGCAATGGTTTAATTTCTTCCTTTTGACAGTGCTTGTTGCCTGATACAGCCTTTTTACCTTGAAAGATCCTCATTTTCAGAGAGCTTCTGGAGATATTTTCTAGACAATTCCTAATTCCAATCAAAGTTTTCATTTTGAGAATCAAAAGGAATGTTGGGGTTTTCTTCCCTTAAAAGTGTGTGCAGTGATGCTATGTGGACTGTCACAGATATGTGTAAGTACATAGAGCTCTACTCTGAATTGTGTGCTATGAGGTTATTCTTTGTTTTGAAACAGGAGATCCTGAGAAAGAGCTTAATCCAAAGAAGAAGATGTGGGAGCAAATCCAACCTGATCTTCATACCAATGACCAGTGTGTTGCTACATACAAAGGAGTTCCATTTGAAGTGAAAGGGAAAGGAGTGTGCAGGGCAGAGACCATGGCAAACAGCGGAATTAAATAAATAAATGGTTATTAGAAACTTTTACAGATGATGAAATGGAAAGTGATGCAAGCACAATAAAAAACATGAAATGCATGGCTAAGACCTGTTTTGTTTGACTTCTTTTCCAGAATATGTTACATATCCAACATTTTGACAATTCACTCATTCACTAGGCTTATTGTCCTTGAGGTTGTGTGTTGTCACCAGTTATTAACCACTCAGTGCTCATAATTTAATTGCCAAGCTTGTTTGTGGTGGGACCACAGGCAGGCTTGTAAATTTTCTGGACAGCTTGAAGGTGTAGAGCTTCTATTTAGCAAGAGCTAAAGGAAATAAGGAAAGTATTCTGCCGTGTTCCTTGTGTGCTAATTGCCAGACTAGCAGTTGGTTAGTGAAGACCACAATTGTCCTTATTCTTCTACTCACTTGGTAATAGCTTTTCTCTTCTTCTTCCAAGCAGCTTTCAGATGTATTATAAGCTCTGCACCTTTGTTCTTGCCTGTGTTCTCTCTGTAGTCTGCAGGCAGTTGTAACTGGTAGATTAAACTGTGGTGGTTTATGCCCTAGGATGTACATACAAGTGGAGACATTTTCATGTCCCCACAACTAAGTCGTTATAACTTTATTAAGATCAAAGCTGCCACTTTGCTAGAGTAGTTCTTTATCTAATCCACCTAGGTATAACCTTCCAAACCAATGAGTAGGACTAAGAAATAATTAATAACCGATTCCTAGAACTAATCAAAAACTAAAAAAACCTCAAACCCCAAAAAACCAACCCCCAAGAAAACTCAGAAAGCAACCAAACAAAAAAATCCATTTCCAGTGCTCAAACAGCTCAAGCTGGATTTTTTTGTTTTGTTTTAATGTGCTTTTATGCAATGATGTCTTATACAAAAAGTGCTTTGGTTTAAAAAAAATAGCTTCTTCAATTTTTACAGTTAGAATTATTTCATAGTAAGGTTGTACAAGTAGTCATGTTGTTAGGCTATTAGCCTCAAATGAATTCTTTTAATTCCTTACTTTGAGTAATATGAAAATAAATATTTTGGATCAATTTACAATAACCCTTTTAAGTAGCTATTTAGAGTACTTCGGATATTTTTGCATATAATATTAAATTAAATTGTTGCTGTATAACCATTGAAACAGTAAATACTATTTTAGTGCTGAAATTAAAAACAAACTTGAGCCTGTCTAAATTTTGCGGGCTTTGAACTTCATCCAGTAAATGGAGAGAAAACAAAATGACAGTGATATAAAATTAAAAGGAACATGCGTAAAGAGGAGGTGAACAGATTTTCTTTTTGAATGAGTTTTGTTTGTGCCTGTAAACTGTTAGTTTTTCATGCATCTGGCAATAAGCAATAGTAATTAGTTCTTTTAAATGTGCTGAATAGCATTAGGCACATGGAAGCTATTTTATCTGCCTTGTAAACTGTACATCCAATAATGTCTTATTAAATAAAATCCTTGTAGTTCAAGAACTCAGTTATAACTAATCTTGAATCATGGCAGGGATATGCTTTTACAATAAATAAATCTTAGCTTTTAGTACCAGAGAGCTCTATTTAGAAATGGAAGTTCAAAGGAATTTCTTAAAGCTTGAAGAATTGAGCAAAGAAGCCCCCTGAGTCTGAGCTGGTGCATTTTTTACTTTATTTTTTTTTTTTTTAAATTATTCTTTTAATTTTAAAATTTTATTTTATTCTTCCAGATCTGTATTATGTGTGAACTGGAATATACAGTTTGATGTAGTGCAAAATCTCATTTGTATCTACATATGTATTAGGGGCATGAATTTGGAGCACTAGCTTGTTGTGATTTTGTGGTTGAGTGAGGTACTCTGTGGAAGGCAAATAGATTCATAAGCTGAAGAAATATATCTAATTATGTATTCACAGGTGTTTGGTATGGATGTGGATTTTTCCAGTTGATGGCTTTTATTCTTGTATTTCTATTAGGTGTTATCTACTGTAGGAAATAGACAAGTGGGCACCTTAAAGCTCATTTTATTCCTTGCTGTGTTTAAGTAGTACTTGGTAGTTATTTTTTTGTATAAAATTTAAGAGCTTTTTTAAAACATTATTTCTTTCTGCTTTAATTATGCTGTTGTGGTTGTCTAGGAAAATGTATTTATGCTGTATTGAGCTCAAAAGTGACAACAGGGTACTTGAGGCGCTGTGCAAGTATGTTTCCTCACTGTATCCAGTCTCTTCTGCCTTGTCTGCATGAGTAAGTAGAACTGCAGTGAAATCCTTCCATGTGGGACCCAGAAGTTCCTGTAATGAAAAGCAAATCTTAACTAGTTATTTCTTTTCCCCATTCCCATTTCATATACTTAGTACATTAACAGACCAGTTGCATGTATGTTTGTTTTTTTCCTGGCAGTAATCCAGTTCATTCTATCCGAGTTGCTGAGATTTCTGGGTCTTTTTTTGCCTTTCCGAGACACTGACATCCACTTACAGTGGAAATATGTGGTCATGCAGTTCTCTTTTCCCTGGCTACAGATGTTAACAGAATGTCTCCAGCTAAAAAATGTTCATGTTATTAAGGAAAAATGGTAGCTTAGCCATGTCACACATTAGTTCAAAACCAGTAGTTACCACGTACCCACATTGCCATGCTGTTTACAGCTCTTCAAAAAAAATTTTTTGAAAAACACCAAATCACCTTTTGTTGAAAAAATAAATTAATTTCTATGTAAAACCAACTTCAGTTTCAGCTGAACTGATCCATAAAACTGAACTATTCTCAGCAATTCAGGAAAAACACAAATCAAATGCAACACCTTAGATAGTGGCCCAGGGAGCTTTTCTTCAATTTGTGTGATTTATCTGATGGAGGAGAATGGAGAGAACAAGCTGCGTTTCTTTCAGTATGTACAGAAAATTTTAATGGGAATAAGTGAGGTTGGGCTTTAATTTACAGGTGTAAATGAAATTACAACTTTGGTGAAATCCTGATAATTCCTGTATATGACAAGAAGCCTGCCTTGGTGATCAAGGACACTGCAGTGATCTTGACTGTAACCTAAATGCTAAGGTATATAAAACCACTCCAAAGGGTATCTGTCTGCTTCTAAGGTGAGTGGGGTTAAAAGGACCTGGTGTATTGATAGTGATTTAGCTGTTTTAGATGCTAGGGATGAAAAATATCAAACACGAACAAAATTTTCCCTTAAGCTGCCCAAGGAACTCTTGAGTTACCAGTTTCAGAAAGAGAGGATAGAGCTTTGGTTTGCCAAACACTCAAAATCAACTATAATCTTTTTTCTGAAGTTATCTGCCACTCACAATTCATTAGGCTGTTGGGAAAAAAATACTTCACCTTTGCAGACAACTCTTCCATAGCTGTTGTCACCTGAAGATGAAGGAGTTGCCATTAGGGCAGAGACTTCTCTTTATTTTTCGATTACCTGGATGAGCTGAACTGTGTCATCGCTCTCATCTGGACACAGAGGCAGGTCAGCCCTCAAGACCAAGAGAGCCAAGTGCAGGCCTTCCTCCCCGAAGTGCTGAGCCAGGGCTGCTCTCACCATGTCTGTCACTTGCTCTTTGCTCAGGGCACTGTGGGGGTAGCCTGGAGTGTCCAGTACTCGAACACGGAGAGCTGACTCGCAGCCATTTCTCCGGATGAGCCCCAAAATGCGGCCGCTGCGTCCGAGCCTACAGCACATAGTCACAGAGCTGGGGGAGAGCCGGCTCTCAAAGTCTGCACTGCCCAACAGGCTGTTCCCAGCAGCACTTTTGCCGGTCTGAGTTTTTCCAAGGACAACAAGGTTGATGGTCATCTCATTGCTGTCTGCCATTGTCTGCGCTTTTATCCACAAACCTGTCACAAAGTACAAATAACATAAAGTGCTTCAGATAACTTCGGGGTGAGGGGTGGGAAGAGGCAAAAATTTCCAATATTCAATGTCTCTTCAGTTTTTTTCCCTGCCTGAAATGTGAAAAGAGAGTTGTGGAGAGGCAAGAGAGAAGGGAGGAGTTGGGAAAAACTGGAAAACGCCATTCTGGGAGAGTAGTAGGCTAGGAAAAAGAGGCAAGCTGGGGAAGGAAGAAGAGAATGGTGACAAATAGGTGCTGCTGTAATGAAGTGACAATGTTTCAGGATGTAAATATTTGTTTCAGGAAAACATAATCAAGGAGAAGTAGATTTTAAGGGAGCACTTTTTCACAGCAGAGAACAGCTTAAAATATGTGTTTTTGATCCACTACTGCTGATGTTGAAATAAGACAGCAGTCTGAAAGGACTTTCTGATTCAAAAAAATACCTCAAAGAGAAGGAGAAGAGCTGAAGTAGCCAATCTCATGAAAATAAGATTTTGGAAATGTATACTAAACCAACATATTAGCACAGTAAGTGGAAAAGGAAGGAATAGACTGGTGGATAGAGAGAGAGTTGGGAGTTATCATTTCCAGTTGCTCTACTCCAGTTGCTCTTGTTCATAAACAAGACTGCTCATTCTCTTTGTATTTTTCTGTAACCTGAGTATCCAAAGGGGTTTTGGTGTGTGCTGATCATCTAACAGAAGGCTTGTTATTTAAATAGATTGAGATGTGTTTCAGAAGGTTAAAACCATAGTGGCAAATAGTGGATTTTAAGTTTCTGTGATGTGAACTTCAGAAAGAATTTTTTTTTTATTTTTTTTATTTTTTTTTTTTTTTTTGTAAGATACTCTGTTTAGGTATTCATAGAGAGACCATGGATTATTTTAGACTGGGATTTTCAGTGACTAATTTATTTAGATTCTTGCTGTGTTTGAGCTTGTTTAAGCTTTCGCTCACATTAATTCCATGCCTAAATCAATCTTTTGAAATAATTTCAATGCAAAACCAAAGATGCAAGAGCTAGTAATATACTAATTTTCTTCCTGGAACATTGATAATCTTCCTTACTGAATTCACAGTGAGGTTTTTGTGTATTTTTCATTGATCAATTTCCTTTTAAGACATCTTGTGAAATGGTTGTCTTTAGTTATTCATCAGTCTGGATATGCATTGTACATTTTGTAGCATAATAATAGGAAGTAGTGGACATGGATTTGTCCATTCCTTTTTAAAATCATAATCAAAGATTTGGGGAGTTTTCCCTGTAAGAAGTCTACGCTTAAATACATAGAATAGATTAATTTTGGGTCACTTGCCTTATTTTCCCATAGTTTCTTCTTTCATTCAGCCATTCATAAAACACGTGCAGTGTAAAAAGAAGTTCATATGTGAACTTTGAAACTAGCAGCAGCACTGTACCACGCTGAGACTGTTACGTACACATTAATCTGGTTAATTATTACTGATAGATCCTCATTCAGTTGCATATGTTTGGTCAGTAATTGGCACTGTTGAATTTTTGGAACTTTGCTGCAATTACTGTTTTTGAAGTCACTTAAGTGACCCCATGATGTTGATATTTTTAAAAGTAAATTACTTCCACCAGCAGTTAAACATGCAAGTGATAAATGTAGTAGTGGGATTCCTTTGTATTGCACATTCTTGAATGTGTCTTCATTTGTGCATGTGAATAGCAAATGTACTCTCTCGTTATTGCAATGAGTTATTAATTGCAATATTTTTATAACAGTGTGTAAATCATTGCAGATATAAAGATGTATGCTTAACAAAGATAGATTAAAATAATAACAATATAAAATGCAGAAATTATTTGTGGACCAGGAAGAAAACTGAAGACTTCTTGCAGAACTGCCAGTCATGTGCATTAGCTATTGGCTGTTAGCCTAATATATTTCTCTTGAAAGCATCATTTGCCATGCTATAATAACATTAAAACCAGAGATAGAAGATTGTCTAGAAAGGACCTATCACTTCCTTTTTTGACAATTTTCCGCAAGTGGGAAAGTAACTGGTTAGAAAATAAATGAAAATTTATGCTTTAATGACCAGGTTGTAGTTATAGAATTGAAGAGTGGATGAGCCTGTCCTGTCTGTTCACAAGGATCAGCCTTCTCTCTGTAAATCTCTGGGAGGGCAGGCACAAATTTACTCCAAGTGTATTAAGATATTTGTCAGTAAGAACATGAATCTGATTTGTAAGCTCTGTGTGGTGGCAGGAATAGAGGAATGTGCTTTCCAGACATTGTCAACTGAGGTGTAGCTCTATGTGGGAGCCTGAAAGTGTTGGTTTACCACAGTACCAGGACTGCTCCTGCCAGCCACAGCTGTGAGGGAGGACTGCAGTTCCTCTAGATGCCCATTTGTTGTTTTCTGTTATGGAACCACAAGCACAACCAGTGCTCTAGTAGAACGTAGGAGCTCCTCGTGTAAATTCACATTATTCATCATGAATGAGTTTGTCGTTTGTGTTACTTGGCTGAGGGTGGCTGTGTAAAAAATTTTGTTACTGGATGTTTTTAAGAGCACAGAGACAAGTGCTCTTGAACCTGCCTCTTCTAGTGAGAGGTCAGGCATGCAATCTTTCCCTGAATTGTGTGTGTACCTGAGGCAACTTCTCATAGTTCCCACTGCCTTAGAGCCCTGTGCTGTGCACAGCCTTTGTGTCTCAAGGCACATTTATATATGAAGTGTGTGGCAAGGGCCTTCACATGCTGGTGAATAAAGACTCAAAGAAGACTGGACGAGGAGTCACTCAATTGCAAAGCAGAAGGGTAGGTCAATCTCATAAAATTATGGAACTTCACTTTTGTTAAATTGCCAGTCTAGATCTGTGTTTTAGATCTGTGCTTTTCATTGGACCGTTCCTTTGCACAGTAATGCCCCTTATGACATATGAGGTCATGTATGTCCTAGCAGTTGCATCCAACTAGATAATTTAATCTGACATGGACAAGGATTTAGACTACCAGAAAAACTAGAATACCAGAGGCAGGGGAGTGTTGTATGCAAAGTACAGCTTGCCCAGCTGGTTGCGGAACACGGCTTTTATAATGGCAAGGTGGCTGTAAAATTAAGAGTAGTGTAAATGAGGCACTACCTGAATGAACTCTAAAACCTAGCTAAACAAAATTTAAAAAAAAAAAAAAAAAAAAAAAAAGGCATTTCTTTCTAGTATTATTGTGACTGCAATACAGTCCAAGTTGGAACACATCTGGAAGGCCTTACAACTGCACTTACAACTTATAATTGGGCAGAGGATTTTAAAATGTTGTCTTCCTGGGAGGATATGACAAGAGAAAAAGTCAAACTGATTTATATGACACTTGCATGGGCTCCTCAAATGTGGAAAGAGTCCTCCCCAAGGTGGCAGTATCAGCCTGCTCCACAGGTACCGTAAAACTCAGCTGGGGTCCCCTTGCTCTGCAGTCCTATGCTGAAATAAAATACCAGATCAGAAATGAGCTATAGCGTTAGAAAACACAGGATAATTTCAGGACTCTTCAAGCATCTCCTGAGATAAGAAATGTGAAAAACATTTGTCTCCTGTCACAAGAAACATTTTTACTTTGCATATAAAATACAAACATTAGCACTTTCATTAATGAATTTGAACATCAGTAATGGAAAGGTAGCAGTTAAGAAACTGAAATATTATTCACGGTTCCTTACATGACTCTTGAAAATCAACGTCTTTTATTTTCACTAGCTTTTAAATTGAGTCTGTGTCAATTATTATGAGGCTTTAGTTATAAGATCTTAAAATCTACTCTCAGAACATCATTTTGTACAGAGTACAATAAAGTTGCCTAGGATGCTTTTCAATGCTGCTTGCTTCCAGTGGGTAACCTATCTCTTTTTGTTTGCTTTGGTTTTTTATTTCTTTATTTTTGAAATGGCAAAGAGAAAATCAAAACTGAGCCTATTACAGATTGGCAGACAGAAAGTGTTCTTGTAACTGACAAAGGAAGCCCTGTACTCTTCCCATGGAAATACCAAGCAAGTCTAGTGGGGAATTTTCAGGAATCTAAGGAAGTAAAATCCTTAATCTGATTGAACATATAGATTATTTGTGTATCTATCATATTTATTGTTTTTGAATAAAACAAGGCTAAAATACTTTGCAAGTAGCTATTAGTTTTGTATCTATAGACTTAACTAGAGTTGCATTCTAGTCACATTAGGGTGTCAGCTGCTGTTCTATTGTAGTCCCTGTGATCACCCAGTTGGATTGCACACACCCTAAACAAGCTCTCCGTGGTGCTTGTTAGGGTACACTAAGCAGGCTAGATCCTGTAAAACTGAAATAGCAGTTTCTCTTTAGGCACATGGTATCTCTTACCATGTGTCATCTTTCAGTTCCCACGCCTTCCCATCCCTTACAGCTTCTTTCCTGATGTGGGCTCTCATTTTAGCCCAAGATGATGCCATAATAAGTAATTTAAGATGTGCTTTGATGAATTTCTCTTATTTAGAGGAAACCCAGTGAGGCTATTTTATGGATTGCCACACACAAAGACAGGCTCTTAGCCTGCCCAAACAACATGAGAAATCCAGGAAGGTATGCAGTCCACATAGTCAGTGTGGCTTTAGTTCTGTTAGATGTGTAATTTCTAAGAAACAGCAGGCATGTCACTGCTGAGAGAGAAATAGGACAGATTTAGTTCTTCTCCTTTTGGACCTCAGTCACACCAAAGTCTTCTGATTCCAAAGGAAGACACATACCAAGTACACTAAAGTTTCCTTAAAGCAGATGGTTATTTTTTTTCTCTTGCTTAATGCAGTCCTGAGTATCCTTGGTATTTTTAAACCTAAGTAATTATCAATTATCAGCAGTCTACAAGATCATGTTTCTTTTTGCAGTATAAGTGGCTATGTGGGTTGTGTGCTACTCCATTGGCATTGCTAAGGGGAAAAGAGGCAGAGTGTAGCTGCAGACCAATGCTGAAATTGCACCAGCTTTTGGACACTGTCTGTTTGTACAACTGTGGAAGCAGCTCCTTGAGTTCCCACTGTACTTCCTACAGTGGATGATGGGTTCAGGACAAATACTGCTGGCAGAAAGGCAGATCAAGGACTCACTTTGTGTTTGAAAGAAAATCAAACAGAACTATCAGAGCAGTGAGAACTTCAGCTGGACTATTTTTCCCCCTTCTCTATTCTCCAAAGAACTCACTAAGATCCACAAGATATCTCTGTCTTTTTGCTGCAAATAATAGGCAACTTCAGATTAGAAAGCAGCGTGTCTGCTATGCTCATCTGGTAAGGCTCTGCTGTGGAAGTAGCGCAGGAATTCCTTGCGTTGGCAGGAATGATAATCCTCTAAGCACTCTGCTTCTCCATGTGCTTAGAACAGCACCATAACAAGCCACAGGAACAGAGTCTCTTCTTGTTAGTATGGTCTGGTGTGACATGGCTTTTCAAAATGTGGGGTAATGCAATGTAAAGTAAGGCTTGTCACTTGTACTGCTGCAGCCTGCTGGTTTCTTAATTCTCTTACTAACCCCCACCTTGTCCATCATTACAGTAATTTTCCCCATGGCACCGTATTAGTTTGTTTTTTAATATGCAAGGAATATTTTTAATAGACCATATTGTGCTATGCTCTCTCTTGATCAGATGACTTAGAGATATTTCAACTGTTTTCACCTGTGTTGCCATGAAAAGCTTTCCACAATATAAAGGTTGGACACGAGTCACTAGGGCGCAGGTCTGGCTATAAGACACACAAGGCTGGTGTGTTTGTGTCTGTTCATGTGTCTGTTCAAGCTTCCTGTGAAAAATGGAAAACAGGCCAAGAAATTAAGGCAATATTGCAAGGAAAACTAAACACATATAAATAATATTTAAAAGCAACAACAAAAAAATCACCACCAACAAACCAAATTGATAAACTGTTGATTTTGAAGGCACATATTTGTGAAAGAAACAATAATCAGACAGAATGAAAATACAGACTTAGGAATCCTTTTTCTCTTTTTCCCTTTATACATAGTTGGATGAATTCTGTGTCTTGCCTCATGCATCTCCTGTTGTGATCACATGAGTCAGGATAACACTCATTCACTTTCTTGAGCTTAGACTCAAAATGCATCCATGTGTAAAAACATTTTGCCCCTGAGACAAAAGTCCTGTGAATGGTGAACATATTTGGAAGCTCAGGAAACCCAGCTCTGGCTGTTATTTCTATAACACTCATTCCCTAATTCTGAGAAGCTGCACAGTTTCTCAGTTTCCTCATCTAAATAATACAGGGAGTATCCACCTCTTTTGAAGATGTGTAGTGGGAGTGATTTAGCTGAAGGGAACAGGTTTCTGTACAGTAATAACAGATTTGTTTGCATTAAAAAAACAAAAAAACCCAAAAACCCAAAAAAAACGTGTTCTTATCATATTGTACAATGCTCTATAGGGACCCAAATGACTGAAGACCTACTTTCCAAAAATATTCCCATGATGCCTGGAAAGGCTATAATCATTGTAACACTAGTATGCACAGAAGTTGCACTGATGCACGGAGTTGAACTGGTGACACTGTTACTCTTATGAACACTAATCCTTAAGATATATTTCATAGAGTGCCAGTAATACCAATCTTACAAAGTTTCAGCTTAAGGATGTGTCAAAATGATAAATTTCTACTCAATAACGTGGGTATCTGTGTGTATACAGGAAAGATTTATTACTCAGTTCCTTTATTTCCTTGTTTTCCAGGATTTCTAGGGTGTTTGTATTAGTGGAGATACAATGTGTTGAGGGCTTCTCTTAAAATACACAATAGCAAGCAACTTTTAGATTTTTCATATTTTATTCTGATTCTAAATCTCTCCTGTCTTCTCTTTGTATACCTGCCCTTCAGAGGCAACATGCTGAATTGTAAAGAGCATTTCTTAGAAATATAAATTTAAGAAAGTGGACTACTAATTAGAAATACTGCACTTCTTGGGTTTTATAATCATGATACTTGTGGTCGTCAAACCTGCACAGATTTTTTTTCTATTTTAAAACATTTCAAACAAGATGAATCAGCTTTCAATATATTTCATGCTTTCAAGCCACTGAACACGTAATGTCAGAATTATCCTGTAGAAGTTGTCTTAAAAGACAAGTGGCTTGCTTTGGCAGCAGACTTGTTCAGAAAAGTGACATTGCTGTGGAGGGTTTATTAAAATTATAGTCAGGAAAGGGCACGAAGTATATGGCTACAGAGCTGGTATGTGGCTTGGGACTGAGAGTGCCACACTTGGTAATTAACTTCAATGCTTGTAACTTTCTGATATTAACTGTGACAAAATACTGTGAAGTTGGAGCTTTTCAAATTGATTTCTTTTCTGCATGAGGGGACAAAAGGAACAAAAATCCCTACCTGACTTTCACAGTGGAAAGAATATAAGGAATCAGAATGCTTTCTCTTTTCAATGCTGTGTGTTATAGCATCTGTAACCTGTGCATTCAGGAATGTGTTACCTCTATAAATTGTGGAATGTGTCTCGGAACTTTCAGTCCTCGAAATGTGACAGACTATTACCTTATTCAGTGACTGGAATTTGCTGTTGATAGAAAACACAGAGCTGGATCACTCTCCTGAAATTAAAGTTTTGTAGGTACAAAAAAATAAAATGAGTCTGTGCAAATGCTGCAGATCTGAAGCCTTGGTACAGAGAACATTGAAACAACTAGGAGCATGGGAAGTCACACTTAAGCTTCAGATACAGCAGAAAGTTGAGAAGTTGCAGGATGATTGGACTTTTCCCTGAGCTCCTCCATGTTTTTTTATATCAGTGCTGGACAGACTTCTTCATCTGTATGCAGTGGGAAGCCTTCTGCTGAGTATCCTCAGATGAAGTAGCCCAGGTCTAGCATTCCACATGGCACACAGAAAAAGTGAACCCAGATCATCCTGACATCATACACCTTTGGTTAAGTCACCAAAACTTAGACTGGAAATTTTAAAGGTAATAGTGTGTCATGGATTGAACAGGTGTCTGCTAAGAAAGGCAGAAGCTTCCTTTGGACTGGACAATGTAAACCCCCTCCCTACAAATTATTATTATAATTTTGAAATCAAGGGGTTCTCAGGTGAAGATATGGGAATAGGAACAACAGTTCTCTATTAGGGGAACTAAAATTAAAAAAAACCCAAAAAACCCCAAACACATGCAGTATTACAAAAGAGAAAAAACCCAAACCACTGACAGAGTCAGGTTACAACCTGATGCACTGTGGGTCAGGGTGTTGGTGGCAGTCCCATTCCATGGTGGCTGCAGTCCCAGTGGCAGATGTGGCTCTGTTGAAGTGATGCTCCTGTAGAAAAATGGGGTTTTTCTGCTGAAGGTCCAGTGGTGATAGATGGTCCTGGTCTTCCTCTGGGAATGCAGTGGAAAAGGCTGGCTTGGTGTTCCAACTCCCAGATTTTTATCCAGGTAGGAATACTTGGCTCCTCCCCCTGGCTGGAGCATTTCCCAGTGGGATGATGTAATTCTATCGGTGAGACTCACTGGCCCATTAGCAGAAGATCTCTCCCTGGAGGGAGGCTGGGTTGTGGAAGAGATAAGAAAACTGCCCCAGCAGGTTTATTGACAATTGGCCATTGACAGACAATTACACCAACCCCCCACACCCCAGTTTCATCAGATGGTGATGGAATACAGAGTTTTGGTTACATTTTGCACTGCAACCCATGACATTATGATACACAAAGAAACAAATATGAACTAGAAGAAAGTTTTCAGAAGTCAATTTACATTCTTTTTTCCTTTTTTTCTTTTTTCTTTTTTTCCCTTAATGTCTACAAACCAGTTTGCCACTACAAATTAAATGGATTCAGGTCCTCAAAGTCTTGCTGTGACCGCCTCCTCCTTTCACCTACTTCCGTTCACATCTAGACTTGGCTTGTTTCCTTCCTGATGTGCCAGTCTTTCCTGTCAGAAAAAGATGGGTACAACTTTTGTGCTTTTGATTATTTAGTTGACAGCAGCCTCTCTGCCTCAAAAGAAACTTTTTGGGTTGGCTTTTTTTCCCTTTTTTCCCCCCTCACTATCAGACATCTGGCATCCTGGAAAATACTTTCTTGCTGGTGCTTCCAGTCCTGATGCAAACCTTAGCTCCCTGTACAGAGTGGGATAAAGGGTCAGAAGGGAAGACTGATTACATGGCCTCACTAACCAGCTATCAGGTTCATGGACTCTGATAAAGTAAATGAAAGTGTTGTGTCCCCTTCCTGTTCTCAGCTCTGTTTTTTATCTGAATAGTTAAGCCTCTGATATATTTTACAATAAAACTGCACAAAACCATGAGACGAGTTTAAAACGTGGCATCATGCTGTGAATAACTTCTGTGGCAGAGATGAGAGTGTTCCATCTGTAGTGCAATGCAAAAGCAGCACTGCTGGTGGAAATCCAGCTATAAATTACTGTCATGCAATGTTCCAGAGGCCTTTTCTCAGAACAGAGGTGTACAGGGGACAGCTGTATAGCAGAATCCAAAGTGTAAACTCCCAAGAAGTTCTGTCTCGCAGTTAAGTGAACAGCAAGAATAATTCAGGGATGCAAGTGGAGTTCAGTTTGAATTGGAAAAATAAAATTATATATTGAATTCATATTCTTATATTATCTCCCCTGTAGCTTATACAGTGCTTGCTCATTGTCACAGCTAAGATTACACAAAACTATTCTTTAGAGTCAGCATAAAATCATCAGAGGACCATGAGGAAAAAAACAAGTAGCAATTTTTTACACCCACATTTCTTTCTTCAGTAATGGCTGGCATTTGTCTCAAATGAGAGAAAGGCTTCATTTAAAAAAAAAAAAAAAAAGGAAACTCTAATGCGGGAACAAAAACTTTCAGCTGTTAGCATTTCTGTAACCTCACAAGAACCAAATTTTTTCATGTCTTAATTTATAATCTTGGTGTAAGGAGAAAACATGATTTTGTTTTTCTTGTTTTATACTTGAATAGTGGAAGGATTATATACATATACATTTACTGCATTTCCATAGAAGATGTGTTGGTTTTAACGTCTGTCAGAGAGCTGCATATTAAATTGCTTTCCGTGATTATTTTTGGCTGATATTTTCTGGAGAGTTGGGGAATTCAGACTGGTTTTAAGAATTCTTATTCTATGAAGAGGACAAATCCAACCTGATTTAAGAAAGTGCTCTCTATTTACCGTAGCTGGAATTCAGTGGCAAAATTATCCAGGGAATGTGTCAGGAAAGGTGGTCTTGTACGAGAGCATGCAGAGAAAGCTGGAGAAGTCATAAAATTGAAGGAGTTTGTAAAAAAAGGAGTTGGCTTTAGTAGGTGGGAGATTCAGGGACTGTCTGAAATATGCACTGTATCATACTGGCTGGTGCTGCAGTGTTCAGTATTAGCCCACAAAATTTGGCATGCTGTCTCTCCCCGTGATATTCATTGTTATGGAAGACTCGGCTTGTGGAGCCTGGCAGCGGAAAAGAGAAGAGGAGTTACCCAGATGACTACACACTGTTTAGAATTTCTCCATTTGGGGGATATTATAGAATTGCTAACAAATTAGTCTATTTTAATTGTAGTGGCATGGATGTATTTCCTGTCCCAACATATCCATGCCTATTCTTAGCACACCAAAAGAGTTGCAGATTATTTTTTTTTTTTAGCCTTGAATAAATAGAGCATGAAGAAAAGTTATTTTCTAAACATCAAAGACAGTAAAGTCAAAATGACCAAACACAAAAAATTGAACAGAAATCTAAATATTGGCTTGTTCTATGCCGTTTAATGATATCAAGACCAACTATTAGAGAAAGTGAAAAGGGAAAAAAGAAAGGGAAGATTTCCCCAGAGTTCCTATTTAATCATGGACGAAAGTAAATTGTAATTTGGACTGTAATGTGGTGAAAATATCCTATTTGGACCTTAGTACAAGGAAAATGTGGTAATTCAGACTGTTATTTCAGTAAGATGTATTGGGTACTTAAGTCTGCACTTGCATGTGCGTGATTTTTATTACTAGTGTTCTACCTTTCATATTTCTTGTATCTGAACATATCTAACCTTACTGAAATACAAATTTAGACATAGGAGTCCCTTAACTGCAGCTATGTCATCAGTGTAACACAGGAAACCAACAGTTTAGAGTCAGAAGTTATATATCTCAGAGGAAACTGAAGTACTCTACAGGCAGAGCGTAGTTTCTTACATGGAATATAGCCAAGCAATACCAGATACCTGATGGCAAAAATGTCATGTGAGCACACTTCTCTTGTTTCTTCTTCCCCAATGCTTGATTTACACAGCATAAAGCAGAACCCAAAACAAACAAACAAACAAACAAACAAACAAACAAACAAACAAACAAACAAA
>CM031860.1:18765495-18914282 GCA_018697195.1 Certhia americana
AAACAAACAAACAAACAAACAAACAAACAAACAAACAAACAAACAAAAAGGTGTGGTTGCCCAAACTGAAGGGGAAGAGTTCAGACATACAGCACACAAGACAAAGTGCAGGACAAAGTGTTCTAATGGTGAGGAAAAGGCACCAAAAAGTAGGGGAGAAGGAACTTCATGAACATTGGTTGGTTTATTGGTTGGAGGAGGCTAACTTTAGTTTAAAGAATAGGTACATATGAGGGAATGGACTTAGTGAAGCAAATAGCAAGATTAGCAAATAGCTAATAGCAATAGCAAAGCGAGTACAGCTTTGCTTAGTGGAAGTTAAAATAACTTTTTTTGGAAGCCTTAGAAAATCCGTGTGTCTGTTTGCGTCTGATATCAGGCATGTAAATTCATATTCACTGCAAGATTAGGAAAAGGTATTGAGCAGATTACAGTGGGGTCTCTGAAAGTAATATTGGTCCTGGTGCAAAAAGCAGCTGAAATCCCTGGGGCTTTGGACAAGAGTTACAGGGATGCTCCAAGCACTCTGCCTCTTCATTGCCTTTTGTGCTAAGTAACATCTCTAATTTTCAGAAGTGCTCAGTCTCCAAGAATTCTCATTTGTGTCTGTAGGAAGAGAGAAAAGTAGCAGGTTTCAATTTGAATTTAAACATGCATTTAAGAAATAAATGGTTTTGTCTCTTTCTCTTAAAAAAAAAAAAAAAAAAAAAAGGAAAATACAAAAAGGAAAGAAAGCCCCATGTCTCCATTCTAAACCAGTGCCACTTACGTTTGCAGAGGCAGTCTCTTGGAACCTGGATGCACCTCTGGCAAATCCTGCAGCATTCCTGTTGGAAGGCTTTGCAGATGGTTATTTCAAAGGCAAGGCTTGCTTTGAGTTTAAGGCCATGTATTTAGAGGAATTTTGGTGCAGGTTCCACTACAATAGATGCCAATTTCAGTGCTGAATTTGTCAACTTCTCCTCCAGGTCATACAGGTTTTCTCCTTTTCTTTGTGCATACAGGTTTTTCTTTTCTTTGGCAAGGCCCCAAATACAAAGAGCATACTGTGGCTTCCAAACTGTGCCCTTATTTACCTATTTCCTGTGTTTTTCAGATTGTCTTGAGTTTGTTTTGAACCTTGTGGACTCTAGTCTGCAGGTTTTCACATTCACTGACCGAAAAGTGTTTAAGAAGAGTTACAAGCATAAAATTTTGACTGTGACAGAACAGGCTTTCATGCATGAAGGCATGGAACAAAAGGATGGAAGACTTGAGGGGAGGCACTGGCAAGTTTACTGAAGGGGAAAAAAACGTGTGTCGCTCTTGCACTGAACCAGTAGAACATGGCAATGGTAAAACATCATTAAGATTAGTTTGATTTCCATTCATAATGGTAACTTAGGACTCTTTCAGATATGGCAGATCCAATTCCTTTCTGCTGTGTCCCCAAATAACTTTGTTGGGTTCATTTGCTTTAACTATTACAGTGCTCTCTTGGTTGTGTGTGCCTATAAATCATTTGAATAGTGCTGGTTAAAACTCAAATAACATTGATGTAAGCGACACCTTTCACTTCACATTGTGATGGCAAAATATGTTCAGCCTCTTGAGAAGAAATGACAAAAAGCTATGGCACACTAAAGGAAAGCTGAGCATTGTAACTCTTGGGATCACATTGAGAAACTCTTTGTAAGGCCATGGCCTCTCACTTCATATTTTCAAGTGTCCAAACTGACTTTAATTCTGTTCAAAAGGAGGACAGTCAGACTTTTATTTTTCCTGCAAGTTTGCGTTCTCATTTCTCTCACTTTCACAAAGAATGTTACCTCAGAAACATTAAATGGGAAACATGTGCTTCAGGGCTAATGGTATTGCTTCTTTGTAAGGTCAGCTCCAAAGTCTCAACATAAAGGCTTTGTTAATCTAAAGTGAAATAAAAGCAGCTGTCATAAAGCATGTGATATATAAATTCTCATTTAAAGTTGTATTATATTCCTCTTATTATTTTTAATAGTCTGAATAGAGAGAGAGAAAAATATTTATTGAAAGGATAAAATGCAGCACTCTTCTAAACTTCTCAAGAAAAGGGAGACAAATATTTTGTCACTGATAAAAGGACACTATCTTTAAGTGCCTTTTTCACCCCCTTAGTTCACATTTCTTTTAGGTCATATATCCTGCCTACAAAAAAACAAGGAGTGTTGGTATTCTGAAACTGAGAATAGCAGACAAGAAAGATAAATTTTACAGCTTTTTAAAGCAAAGAAAGAACATTTTGTCTTTTATTTATTAAGTTCTCATTTCATGACCCTCCCACTCAAGAGTTCAATTTTGATTGGTGGTCCCAAGGAAAGGATTTCTCCCATGATCCTACTTTGCCTATCTGAACGTTTCAGTCAATATTGACCAAAAGCAAATATTGCTGTTCATGTCATGAGACCTCTGTGTGTTGATGAATACTGTTTTCTCTCTCAATG
This sequence comes from Certhia americana, assembly GCA_018697195.1. Lineage (NCBI taxonomy): Eukaryota > Metazoa > Chordata > Aves > Passeriformes > Certhiidae > Certhia > Certhia americana. The sequence continues at coordinate 18,767,955 of CM031860.1, forward strand.
CAAATAGAAGTTGTTTCTGTCTACTACTGACCCTCCAATCCCTACTTCCTATCTCATTAAGATTAATGCACTTTGTGAGGTTGAGTTACTCCCTGCTTCAAATGACCATTTGCTCTTTTTTTAGAATAACTTTAGAAAAACAAAGAAAACAGTTCACATCACAGAATCTTCATCTTGGATATGCACTGGGGAAAATCACTGGCCCTTCTATGTTGCTTGACAGACAGTTCCAGCTATGAGATCCATGGATTCCTACCTGCCAGGTCACAGGAACATCAGTTGCTAGATATGAAGAGTTATCCTCATGCTGTTCATTTTGTGATAGTATCTGTACTGTTTTTGCAGTGTTTTTATTTATATGTAGGTGCCAGGAAAAAATGCTGCCATTTTAAAAACCATGAATCACTATGTGTGTCTGATTCTTCTCTCTAAGGATTATCTTACAAGGACAGGTATTAAAAATCAGCACCCATAGACAACTTGGAGGCCAAACTATTTCATTAAAAAAATTAGAAACAAATTATTAGAAAAGAAAAATATGTTTTGACAAACATAACCTGAGAAACTGAAAACTAAAACTGCCTGCAAGTGTTGAGTATGAACTTTTTCCAAGACTCTAATGATCATTTGACTATATCAAATCACATTAGGGAAAAGTGTACAGATGTGTAAGGGTTTATAAGATGTTGGTGGAAATGTGCCTTTTCATGTACATCAGGAAGACAATAATTAACTGAGGAAACCTTAAATTACATTTTCTTCACTGCCTTGCTGGTTCTCATCAGAGCTATTACCTTGGAAATCAGAAAGTTTGGAAAATCTGTAGAGAAAATTTGAGTTTTTAAAAAGGCATATGTACATTTCTCATATGAATCAATGTTTATTTTTCTCCTCTTGGTTGTTTTCTTCCTAATGTGCAACAGATAATTTAGTTCCTTTTTAGTACAGCAACAACTTGTCTTTGGTAGCTTAATCAGCAATAAAATCTAAGGACAATTGTTGTAGTATATATAGAGAAATAAGAATAATACTTATATAAGTAGCAAAAAAACCCAGTTCTACATTTTGTAGGCAGTGCAGTTTTCCTCTCACTTTCAGTTGTCTTTTCATTTTTCTAAATTCAAAATTAATTTCTGAGTTTATCTTCTTTAACATCTTTTAATATATTTCATATTTTTGCTCCCCATTCTCAGCAAATCTTTCTGCATTCATTGTAGATATTTTTATCTAAGTGTAGTTTTATAACAGGATAAAAAGCCTTTGTTTTCAATGTACAATTATAGCTATTCTTTATAAAGCCTATATCCATTTCATAACATACATCTTGAGATACTTCTTTTTGTGAACTTTAACTGGAATATACTAAAATCTCTTTTATAACTCTTTTGGAGATCTTTTGGTTTTATTCTTTATTTTCTTCTCTGGAAAATCACAGTTTCTCTTTTTACAGTACATCAAGAAATCAGAAACCTTATTAAAAACTGTCAAAATTAAAAAAGCATGTTCCGTGAAACCAGAATATCTGTGTAAGTGTTTTTATTGTCCATTCTTCCTTTTACACAAGATCAAAGCATCAAGGGACAAGAAAATAGGGTGAGAAAAGACAATTCAAGCTTGCAGAATTCATGCTTTTGCCAAATATTTATCCAGTGATTCATCAAAAATGTTGCAAAACGTAGTACTGGATTTTTAATGATCACAGGTTTCACTGCCAGTTCTTGTAAGACATCCTGTTTTTGTGCAGTGCTTTAAACAAAAGAAAAAGTCAATACATTAGCTTGAACCATAATTCAGGGGCAACTGGAAGCCACTAATGGAATGGACGTAGCTCATTATGAAGTGGTTTTTAAAGGAATGTAAATACTTTATTTGGTGGTACTAGAAAACTTGCATTTAATTTGATTGTAGAGAAATGTCTTGTAACTGAACCAGTTCCTGTTTCGGCTCACAGAACGAAGAGATTCCTCAAGAGTCAGATAAATTCTAAAAAGAAGTACAGACATGGCAAGAGTAATTTTTCTCATTTCAATTAGCTGAACTGAAAGGTGAATTTTCAGAACTACGAGCCATGAGATAGCGAGAAACAGGTTACTTGTTAAAGAGCACTGATGTACCTTATAGGAATCCTTGTCCTAACAAATGAATGGACACCCAGGAGATGCAAACAGACCCTGGCCTCTTGGCAAATTAGGCATTGGTTAAGCAAGACAGAGTAAAAGTAGAAAAGAGTGGAGGAAACAAGGTAAAAAAGAAGGTGTGAGTCAATATCATAGAAGTTGAAGGACAAAATAATTGTAAAAGTAGTCAAGGTAATAAATAACTTATCAATCAAAACTGAAACTTGTCTGCATGAAATCTGTTGTTTTGTTGAACTTCAAACAAAGTAGTAAAAACTGCTAATACGGGAGGGTTTATTCCAGCAGTTTCTAACTACTGGGAATTGCTGTGTTCCAGCTGCTGGCCTTGTTCCCTCTATAGGTGGCTATACTTCAGATACAGGCAGGTTCCTGTTTCATAAGGAGCAAAACTGTAAGAGGAACTCAGGTTATGAAGAGGAGGAGAAGCCTTGAGAGGCTCCAGCTCCTGAGGCATTTTACTGAGTGTCTTTCCACTGTGCTCTGCATAGAAGTGAAGCCAGTCCAAATATCTCTCTTCTTCACCCTAACCACAGGTACTTTCCACCATGTCATACCATATCATATATCAGAAACTCACTTAAAAAAATAATTAAAAAAATAAGTAGGAACAACAGAATGAATGTACAACCATATAACCTATATATTAATGACATCAGCATATAGATAGCAAGAAAAGAGAAGCAGATGCTAAGAGGTAACTCTAGAAATTCAGTTTTAAGGAGCAGGACTGCTACCAAAGATGAGTTTTGCTGACAAAGCATAGTGTGCTTGTTATTCAAGCTGCATAGCATGTGTCCATGAACAGCTTACTCTAAAATTTATTTTAAGACCGATCCATGACCTTTTTTTCATATGACATTCTTAAAAGTGAGAATGCATAGTTCAGTGCAATGAACTGTAGTGTACAACCACATATAACCACAAAGGTTATATATATACTAATGAAGGTATAAGATAGAGAACAAAGTTGGAATGAAATGCATGGGAAAACTTTGGCTCTCATACTGCACAGAAAAAGGCAGGCAGATTTGTCTCTTGTGAAACATGAAGGAAAACACGTAACTAAAATTTTAAACATACAACTTTTTTGGCTTCTTTTCCTTCCAGACTTACTGAGGTAATGAAGATGGGATTCTACTTGTACTTTTAAAAATGTTTTTAATCGCATTCCTGATTGCCAATGGAAATATCTTCACTGACTCCTAATGGACTGTATTCATTTCTTTTGGAAAACACTGACTGTTCCAAATCATCTTAAAGATGCCCCTTCTCCGTCACTCCAGGAGACAATTTCCAGCAAAAAATCCATCAAGCTTAACACAAGTAAGTGAGGAGAAGTGCCCAGCCTTTCTAACAGGAACAGCAGAGAAGTGGGCACATGCTGCTCCATGGCACTCACATCCTTCTCTACTGCTGCTGCTTTTGCAGTGTTTTCATGCTCATCACACAGCATGAAAGAATATTAAAGCACGGAATCTTCACCCTGTTGTTAAAAGCATCACTGACAACAAAATACGCATTTTAAGGAATTGTCAGATTCTTACTTGAAAACTACAGTTTTCCACATCAGAAACTAGGGAGGAATATAAGAAAAGTAGCTGAGACTGAGCTGAAACAGAATTAGAGTATAAGAAGAAGAGAGCTAAATATCTTTGCTCTCTTGCACAAATCTGTAAGACTGAACAGTGGAGAGACAATACAAGAGAAAATTTGCTGGAGAGAGAAACCTGAAGCCCCAAAGGAAATTTATAGCCTTCTTGCAATGGTTTTTTTTTTTTCAGATTGCACACTAAGTGGTCTCAAGGCAAGGTGCTAGAGTTTAGAAATCTGCGAGGGAAGTCCTCCTCTTTTCATTTTTGAAATGAAAGGTTTTCCAAATACTCTAGCAAATAAAACAATAGAAATAAAATATATGGTTTGTTTTGAGACATGCACAGGAGCATTTATGGCAGCTGTAAAGCATTGTTCATATGATGCTGTTATCTTTTTGAGCGCCAGCAAAAATGTGTCTGAGTGGTGATATAGGAATTGATCCTTACCACCTGTGTTACACAGGTGATGAAATCCAAATGCTGTTAGCATGCCATGGAAAGGTTTTGCTCCCTTTTTTGAGGATGGGTGTGGGTGAGCATGGATCTGCTCTGTGCAGGTTGGTTTTTCTCTGAGGGACTCCAGCAGTGCTTGATGTACAGTTAGTTATTTTAATTCTTTTACACTGCAAAACTAAACAAGAAGCTGAATTCTGATGAGCAGCAGCCTCTGTTTTTCTGCATTGAATAGTGGAGGTGAGTGGCTGGGTGCTGAAGCAAAGTTGCTGTTGGGGTGTGGAAATTATTTGATAAGGTATAGAATGAAGGAGTGTTCTAGATGTAAGCTAGGGAATAAGAGAAGATGGACTGGCATAGTGGAGAAGTGGTGGTGTTTAATTGGTTAAGTGGAGGATATGTGAATGAAATCCTCTTCTGTGCTTATAGGAGCACAAAAGAATGTGAATCCCCATAAATGCCTTGGTATTTTATGGTACTTGTTTCCTGTGGAAGAGGCACTTGTCCCTGTTTATCTTAATACGTCAGTGCCTTTTTGCTTCTCTGTTGGTTGAATTGAAATTTAGAGGGCTCATTCTCTTTTTCAGGAGTGTCTGAGACTCTAAATCTGATTAGAAAAGCTTTTTTGGCCCAGGCTTGGGGGAGTTTCAATGAAGCTGTTTCTGTGCATGTCTAAGAAATTCATCCACCCTCTGATTGCTACCAAATAGCTTCAGTCTCTAGAGATTGGTGAGCTTTCTGGGGAAGCAGTTGACGACTCCGTTTTCAGTTGGGCTGTTATAGAGAGATGGATGTCATTTGGATATGGATCCAGTGTATATGTGCCCTGTGCTCTGGGGAAAAGCTGCAGGAGAGGAAAGCATCATCCTCACTGCTTATTAAGCCTTCCTTGAAAGGCTGGTCTGTGTGAGGGCCTGGCTGCCATAATATTGAACTGAAACCTGGCTAAGAGACTGGTCTAGATCTTCATGAGGAATAGTGGTTTGTTTTTCAAGCTCCACTCTGAGATAAGTTGTATGTGCTGTGTGGCTTTAAGTCATATGTGTGTTTTGGCATGTGGACTGTCAGAATATGAATGTATGTCGGAGTATCTTCCCAATATAGCTAAATGCCTCCCCTTGAGCCTTGGTGGCACAGAGATGTATGCAGTCCTGGAGGTACTGAGTTTAAAGGGCTTTGTGTTTACAGGTATGTGAAGCTCTGCAGTGTGTTTTGTATCTGCTGATGTGTAGGGAAGAGAGAGCCAGCGATTCTGTGGTTGAGTTGTTAGAGGAAAATAATGTCTATCAGTACAGTCCTCACTGTTCCCCATGGACGTCTCCAGTGATGGAGGTGATGCAGCTCAAAACCAAAAAGGAACCTCCACTGGTTGTGTGAAAGTTGGTGCTTTTCAAGGAATTACTCCTTGTCTATTCATGCTCATTTTAAAATGCCACATATGAATGTGAAATGATTAAACTACTGCATTTTTAAATGACTGTATTCACTTCATTTTGAATTTATGCAAAGAGGCCAACCCCATAAGTAGTTTAATTTTTGGTTCCTTCTCACAAAGAAAAAAGAGTTTCACCAACTTTAAAGGAAAAAGGGAAGTTTGTATGGAAAACCTGAGGCTGGAATCAATTAGTCTAACTATTGAAAGGGTCTTTTTACTGGATGAAGGTGCACCAGCTTGAAGGCCAGTGCCTGCAACTGGCATAATGCAGGTGTGCTGGGGATTAATGTGTGGAGGGGAAGCGTGGTTCTGCTGCCTCGGTGGATCACACTAACTCCAGGAGGCAGGGAATCAGCTGGTATCAGTTAGCCATCAGGACATATGCCTCTGGCTGGCTTGCTGCCTGGCACACGCCTGTGCAGTAACGAGAGACAGGCAGGCCTTAGGAGCACATTAGGAGACAATTTGACACAGAACCGAGCAGGCAGCGCGGAAGATGAAACAGGGAATTTTAGAGGTAGGCGTAGAGTAAATTACCAAAGTGTTTCTCTCTTCCATGTGTTTAATTTGAAGTTTGATTTCATAATAAGTGATCCCATGTGGTGCTTCCTTAAAGTAATGCTTACCTATTGTAAGCCTTTTAATGTTCCTGAAGTATGAAGTATTTTCATCTATTAGCCGGAATGTACTAATCTCGCTTAACAAATTTTTTGACTGCCATTGAATATTTGAATGCCATTTTTCCTCCTTGTTCTGTTCCCTCCCCATCCCTCCAGGGGCAGGGATGTTACTGTTCCTGCAGCAACACTGGCATAGATACAGCTGCATCACGTATGGTTGAGTTGGTGGTGAATGGTGGTTGAGTAAAATGTTTTAGCTGAATATGTGTGTTTAGACAATATAAATCAATGGTCTAATATAGTAATAGAGTCAGTAACTTTCTCCCCCGTTCAGCTGTAGGGTTTGGGGAAAACATTATTACAGGGGTGGTAATTTCCTTTTCTTTTTTTGTTCATTTCTTTCTTTTTTTTTTTTCCTTTTTATTTTTTTTCCCTTCTATCAGAATTATGATAAATGTGGTGATGGTTTCCTTTCACAAGACAATCTGGCTTGACTCTTGATAACAGTCTTGAAATCTCATTCAGTTTATTGTACTCATTTTGGTGATGTGAAACAAAAGAAACAATGTTCCGTGCTTGTAGGTCTTGTTGCAAGGAACAGCACGGAGAATCTGAGGAATGCAAGAGTTTTCCAATAAAAACATCACAGTAATTGCTTTAAAGGAATGATTCATACATGTAATCTTTCAAATATGCTGGCATGGATTTTGTTAAGACCGATTGACTTGGCTAGTGTGATAGGTGCTGTTCTTCAGAAGCGTACCTAATGATAATAAAAGATCTTGTCTGATCTCAAAACAAGGTAGGACCAAGCAAGGCTAAATCTTGGACATGAAATTTGCTGGACACTGTAGTTTGCAGAAGCAGATGCTTTTTGGTGATTCTGTGCTGGTAGAAGTGATCTCTGTAATTACCATCATGATCCTGACAATCTGGTGACAACTCATATAAATCATTCAGGTTGGAAGGGGACTTAGGAGGTTGCCCAACAATGAATACAGAGACAGCCTGAACTTCCTTAATTAAGGAGACTTTATAATTTCATTATAAAATTGTGGTACAGCCACATATGCTGTTAGCCTTCATTGTTGCTATGTCACAAGTCTCTAAAATATAGATTCCCGTCCACCAAGACCACAGAGTCTTTGCAGTGAGGCTGCTCACTTACAGGGCCTTACTTGTGAGAAGAGAACCAGGTTGCTCGAGAGACAAAGTTCCTGCTCTAACTCCCCCAACTGAACTGTGATTTGCATTATTAATCTACTACCTTCCTCTGATTATAATAACTGTTAAAGATTCTGCTACATGCTGGTCATAAAGGTTCCATATCCACCACCCAAAAGGATTTGGTTTAGGTCAGAAGCAATGTTTGTATAGTCTAGACCTGAGAAAACATGAAGAAAGTCCACATAATCTTGAGGAATGCTCCGAAACTTTATAAATGAAGAAAAATATGCAAGATCTATATGAGTGCTTTCTCCAGTGCTATTTTAAGTAGTAAATATTTTTCTCACTTTTCAATGAACAGCTCTTGACCAGGAGTAACCCTGCTAAAGTAATATCACATTGAGGTTTTTGAACTTATTTAGAAGCTTTTTCACCCTACATTTTGTTTTTATTTATCTATTTTACCATGATTTTTCTAAGGCTCGTGGTTATGGGACTCTCTGCATCTTAACTAATGAAATTAAATTTTCGTTTGAATACAGTATTACTCACCAAAATTGATCATGAAAGGATATGTATTTGCACTGAATAATGAATAAATGAGAGCTAAATTAATCCTAGGATCAGTATGTAGGTTAACAATGATATACTAGTTATTCTATATAGTCATATGTACATAATGTTGTACTATATCCTATGATCTGTTCTATGCATAAAGATTTCTAAGCTATGCATGATGAGCTTCACACTTTGTGTTGCTACAAGGTACAGCTTGTGATGTTCCCCAAATGAAATAGAAATGCCATCAAAATGTGGACATCTATTTTTTTGTTTGCCACATGCATCTAGTGATGCTGTAATTGTGGAAGTAGTTTGAGGATTTCCTTTCGTCTGCTTTATTTTTAAATAATACAAAAACTATGCTATTTTATCTTCTAGTCTCTTTTAGAAATATCTTTAAGTCAAATTCTAATTCGTATTTCTTGATTAGCTCTTCATACTGAGGGACAGGCATAAGCTAATTCTTCTGGAAAAACCAGGAAGCTTCCTGACTTTTTGTGTATGACTGTAGAGAAATCCTGAAGTGATAAAGGCTCATGGTTGTTTACAGGAACCTTCTGCCTGTGAAACAGTGCTTGATCATATACAATTTCTTTGAAAGAAGAAAAAGAATTTTAAAAATATATTCTCTTTGATTGGTTCCTTTCTTGTACCAAATTTTTGGTTCATGAAAGTGCTAATTAATACTTCCTCAGTTCATGCAGTGCCCTGCGCTATGAATAGTTAAAGAACTTCAACAGCTCTCTAAATTGGCTTAAAGAATGCTGGGAAAAAATGCCCCATGTAAAAATCTGATGTCCACTGGATTGTCTTTGTCTCCATTTGACATTGTTTTATGGTGATCCAAATAGATAGTTGGTGTTTAGAGAGGGAAAAAGCAATGGGAAAGGTTAACGTGACCTTAGTGTTCAGAAAAGCTGAAGTCTAAACATTTGTCCCAGCTCTGCAATGACAATTCTGCACTCCAGCAGACTGTACAATAACATTTTTCTTATGCTCTTTTAGAGTAACAAATTCTATTAGATCTTAGACTGTTTTTTTTAACTTCTAAATATGCACAGGAGAATTTCTGAGATATTTATCTGGTTATCTTATTAAAAAAAAGTTGGTGGGAGTGGGGGAGAAGAAAGTAAAAAACACTAAATGATCACCACCCCCACTTTCTTCTGAACTGCCCATGCCTTTGTTTGCATTGCATAATAAAAACAGAATGTTGGCTTTTTATAGGAAATTAGGAAAGACAATCAATGAATAATATGATAATTTGCCTTTGGGCATGTTGAGAAATGCCTTAAGAATGGCTGAAATACAATGTTACTCTTGGAAAGCAAACAAAAAGATCAGTCCTCTCTTACTACAGAGGACCAATATAGTCACTTGCTGAACAAGGGAGAGTGAGCATTTTTGTAAATTTTGGATTCACGAAAGATCAGGGGTCTATATAGCTGAGAAGTCGAACAGGATTGTGACAGCCTCATGAATCCAGTGTGAGACTGAGAATTATAGAGCTGGTACTGCCACAAACAAAACACAGGAGAGGGACTCTTGATTTTCTTGCTGGCTAGACTGGTTCCAGAGCAATTTGGGGTTTAATATGTGGCAGATTGAAAGTCCTGGCAGACAAAAATGCATTAGCAGAAGTGTTAGTCTGTCCTAATGGGAGTGTGGGTAACAGTTCCATCCACTCCATCTCAGACCACAAATTACATTTGTTTTGTAATAATTTAGAGGGGGAAGAGAAATCCCCAAGCCCATACATTCTTCTTTCTTTTGTATTTTATTTGTGGAACTACTGAAGCAGCCAAACCTCACCCCCAGAAATATACATGCATCCAGTTCCTGAAAGTTGAGTTCGTGAAAAATTTTATATAATTGGGAGGAAAAGAGGCTGGTCATTCTTAAATTTGATGAGTGATTGGTGAATAAAAGTCTGGCCACCATTGTGTCTCTTAAGTCGCTGAATTTCAAATAAAAAGAGCCTCTAAACCATGGCAGCTGCAGTACGAAATTGTCTTGCCAGTATAGCTGTTAACCTGAAATATCTTAAGTAACTTTATATATATATATTTTTTTTTTCTTTTTAACTTTTTTTTTTTAAAGCAATGGAAGAGTCTTGTAAGAGTGTGTTCTTAGCATGAATACAATAGGCTGCCAAGTGTCCAATGAGGAAAAGTTGCTTGTAAACTTTTTCTGTTAGCTGGTGTGTAATGATAGTTTCGTAATGAATAGAGAATAGATTAATTAGATTTTTTTATCATAGTAAAAAATCCTTTTCTGTTTAATTTTATTTCTTCTATTAAGTAAGTGATGGATTTAACTGATATTTGCTGGCTCAGTAAAGTGCTGCCAGCCAATGATCCAACATTTAGGGAAGCAAACTGAACAGGGAAGTTTCAGGCAGTAGAAAGAAGCATCCCATAAAACTTGTGGTCATTTAGCTAGGTTGGCATAGGAACCAGTTTGCAAGAACACAGCTGAAGTACAGACATATCTTAGTATTTCAATGTCTCTTTCATCTGGAAACCAAAAAATAGTAAATGCATGAGCTCTTCCAGTATCCTTGTCTCTTATGGCAGTGTTATGAGCTACAGTGGAATAGTGAGTTACTGCTTGATCTGTCTAAAAGCCAGAAGAGAGCTTTGTGTTGCTAAATGACAGGAATAATTCCTGAACTTCCACCGAATTCTTGGTCACTGCCACTAGCAAACCCTTCGTGTCACTTCATGTGCTGTGGACAAAGCCTTGATTGTAAAAAGAGTGAGATTAAAAATTGGAACAGTCATACCTTCAGTGCCGATTCACCATATCCATTTGCATCAGCTGCGTCCCAGCCACAGGTGGGATTTCTTGACAGAAAGAAGAGTTGCTCCTAGAAGAGAAAGATAACAGCCTGTGAAGGACATGTTTGGAGTTACTGTAGAAATAAAGACAATGACAAACGCTGTTTCAGCAAACTTGTCAAGCACATAGATGAACTCTACCTTAAATACAAGATCTCTGTGGCCTCTTGTCTTCCTCTGATGCTAACACAAGTTGTTAATTAGAAAAATCAATGAGATTTATCATGCAATTGAAGCAACTTGGCATCATCTTAAATGTTTGCTATTAAAAAACCCCCAAACATAATCACTGGGGATAATATTTCTTTTTCTTTATGATAGTGAGACATTTAAAAATTAAAATAGAATTTAACTGTGGTGGTTGGACAGCGTCAACCACAGCTCACTTAAGCTGTTTAGCAGCATGGCCAAAAGATCTGCTTAAGCAGCGTATTATCTGTAAGTGAAAAAGGTTGAAGTAGTAACTGAAACACTGTTGCAAATTCTTAAAATTACTGTAGATACTTATATCCAAGTTTCCCAAGAAATGTTTGTCGCAAGTAATGTTAAACAAAGGAGATGTAAACTAGAAGTTTCATCTGAGTTTGAAAAAAACAAACCCAACAACCAACCAAACAAAATAACCACTAAAACTACATTTTGATTTCCAAAAGCATGAAATATTTCATATTATTCAGGAGAAGAAAAAAGCGAGATGCCAGCTGATTCCAAAAACGCTGTCACAAAGACTTGAGGTTTAGCGAATATACTGGGTGTTTTCAGTCATGCCTTTGAGGTTCACCCACTAACAGTAGTTCTGAAAAATGTCCTTGAAGTCTGAATCTTGTTCTTTTGATGGATTACCAGAATCTCAAGCTCATGCCTCAATGTAGTGCAACATAAACTGCAGCTAAAGCAGAGAAGGAGGAAATTAGATGAAAATGCCTGAAGAAACTTTGAATGTCCTTGCTTTGAAGTATTTCACAATTTTAGCATGACTTCATAGCTGGCAGTATACAACATATATAGTACTCAGAGAGTCAGCACAGCATGACAGCCTGAAATAGCAGTATGTATTATATATCAAGTGAAAAGTGAACTAAATAGGTCAGGAATAACTGCAAAGTTCAAACAGAGTTGTTACAAAAGTGTTGGTTGTGGCTCTTTTATTTTGAATTGATCTGTTTGGGGTTTTTTATTTCTGAAGAAGGTATTACATCCCTGTGATGTCTAGAAAGTGTTTGAGCATTTTCACTCTCAGATTATAGCAAAGAATAAATAAAAGTTATGTTGTTTTTCTGTGTAGTGGGCATACCTTTTAATATCAAAGAGTAACTGGACACCTCCCTAGCCAAACTTGCTGTGAATAGAGATTGTAAGACAACCTAAATATTAAAGGAAGAGCAGCAGTGAGCTGTAATGCATCTTGCAAAGTGAAAAAGGGAGGATTGCCATTAAATGAGTATTAAACAAGTGTTTTAGTACCACTTCAAGGTCTTCTATCAGTGATATATTGCTGTGATGGATGCCTCCACTGGGGTTTTGCTAAGTTACTGATCAGTGGGCAGTAGTAATGACTTAAATTTATTATATAGCCACCTAATCTTGAGATGGCATTGGACACTTGCACACCAGAGAGTTTTCTGCCATTGGTAAACCTGGGCTAGTCATGAAAAGTGCTTAGGAAGATTTATTCACAACTTGCCTGAAGGGGGAGGCACAGACAAAGGCGTCACTGTGTCTGTCCCAGAATTCAACAGATCTTTTCAGAGTTCAGGGCTTCTGAAATTCACTCCTATCACATCATAGAGATTTTGGGGTTTTTTTGTGCTTAGATCTGACTGCTTCAGTGACAAAAATGTTGGTGTTTTAACCACATTTTAAAAAATTCTTGCAAACACTGGAGAACTGGCATTCTTAAAATGGCAAGAAGCAGCTTCTTGACAATCAGTGGCCATTGTTACAAAATCTACATGTTTGCTTGTATTCAACAGGATGTATTCTGGGAACAACTTTGGAAATTAAATGAGAAGAAAGGCAGTCATTTGACTAGCAGAATTATTACTTGGAATAAAAGGTGCATGACTGTTTTGTTCTTACTTTCACATCAAGTAGAAAATACAACTTTGTTTGGCAATTTTAGAAATCTGATCTTTCATTCCTCTAGTTTCGTTTTTAAATGTGTGTGTACTAAAATGGGTATTGGCAATGTGACCATCAAGCAGAGTGCAGTCCTTTAGTGGCAGAGGAAAAGTGAGGTCTGTCCTGGTGACTTAAATGGATACTACCATTATACTGAAGGACTAAGGACTGAGATTTCTGTTGGTTTTACTTTACAGATGATAGTTTTGTTTCATCTGTAGAGAACTGTAGCAGTAGGCAAGGCCCAAAGCATCCCAGCCTGGATCAGCTGTAGCGTGGCCAGCAGGACCAGGGCAGGGATTGTCCCCCTGTACTCGGCACTGGTGGTGCCACACCTCGGGAGCTGTGTCCAGCTCTGGGCCCCTCACTGCAAGAAGGACACTGAGGGGCTGGAGCGTGTCCAGAGCAGGGCAGTGGAGCTGGGGAAGGGGCTGGAGCACAAGTGCTGTGGGAAGTGGCTGAGGGAGCTGGGGGTGTTCAGCCTGGAGAAGAGGCAGCTCAGGGGTGACCCCACTGCTCTACAACTCCCTGACAGGAGGGGTAGCCAGGTGGGGGCCGGCCTCTTCTCACACAACCAGTGACGAGATGAGAAGAAATTGCCTCAAGTTGCACTAGGGAATGCATAGACTGGATATTAGGAAAAATTTCTTTCCCAAAATGGGAAGGGACATTGGAACAGGCTGCCCAGGGAATGGTGGAGTCACCATCCCTGCACATATTTAAAAAATGTGTAGAGGCAGCACCTGGGGATTTGGCAGTGCTTGGTTAATGGTTGTACTAGATGATCTGGAAGATTTTTCCAACCTAAATAATTTTATAATTCTAATTTGGCTTCAGGAAGGAATGAGCAGTCCTGAAGCAGTACAATACAGTGACCAGCACAAAGGATGAGAAGTCATCTCAGAGACAGGTCTTCTATTGCACTGTAAAGCTAGGATCCTTTTTTGTTGAAAGATTATGATGCTGTCTGTTACCTCTTACAGTAGTACTTACAGTATTTCTCAGCCAAGTATCTGTTGTCAAAAGCATTCATGTCTAAGGTAAAAGAATGAAGGATTTTGCCAAACAAACAGTAGAAAATGAAAGGCTATCCCACCATTCCAGAAGAATATTATATTAAAGACATGCCTAGGCAACATGGCTAAACTTGGCTTGGGTATTTTATTTTCATTTGAAGTGTGTTGTATTTATAATACAGCTTTTTTAATTTGCAGGTCACATTCCATTGTCACTGTTTGAGAAACAGCATATGATAATTTGAAACAACTATATAAAAAAATTTGAATATAGCCTTCAGTTCTCTTACATGACATCATCATGAATTACAGTATTATACTGACAGTGGGGATGATGCTGAGAGGTGCAATGTTAAACAACAAGCTTTCTCTCTGGGTTGTCATCTTATCCATTTCATTTGTAGTTCTAAATTTATAGCAAAGATAGGGTAAATAGCATTAAGGTAAAAATGTAGTCAGCTGTACAAAGACTGAAGCCTAATACGTGTGAGCATGGGCAGGCAGAGTAGAGTCTAGGTCTTGGCCAAAGACTATTATACAAAGCAGCCCTTGATGGAACTGAGTGAGACATGTCTTCCTCATTTCTGCTTTTGCCATATGTGTGTAGGACTCAAAACACAATTGTTTAGATAACAGAAACTCATGGGCAGCTAACAACTGAGAACGAAGGGTTTAGGGGGTCTGACATGGACTTAGGGTGCAGTAATTCAATTTTTAGCACAGATTCTTTGGATTCGTTCCTTGTCTTGGTAGTATTCATCCTCATAATTCTCATAAATTGTCATCAATTGATTAATAAAACTTTGAGATAAAATAATAAATAAAATAAACAACGGGGGCCAATTTGTAGTTCTTGTAACACTGTGCATGTGTTATACTACTTTAGGATTTCCAAACTAAATCAACAACCTTTGACAAAAAAATGCAATCTTGATAAACAAGGACCAAATCAAACAGCTATCCTTCTATTTGAACAGTCTTTGTTAACTCATTGTCACTGATGTAAAGCTGTTGCCTCAGTAAGAGTAAACAGAATATGCACAAGTGAGAGGAATAATTTTTGATTATTTCATGATTATTATTATTATTATTTTGGATTAAATCTACGAGGAAGTCTTAAGAAAGTGTTGCATCACCTTACACACAGGTATGTGATGACTGAAAAATAATTAAAGAAGAGATTAATAAAGAGCATTTGTGCTATGAATTAATCAAATGTCAGGATCCAGTCTAGAGGAGTGGGGAAGATGGTTTGCATGTATTGAGTCAACTGTGCCAAATGTAGTTTACAGCTGTCTCTGTGGACAGCAAAGAGCTCAGCTTGTTTCAGAGTGCACCCGTGGCTCAGTTTTAAGTGATGTCTGTGAGATCTGGACAGATTTTTGAGCAGATGGTGCTAGTGTGAGATGGTGTACTTCTTCCAAAGCACTTGTTGGTGTGAATGGCATACTGGCAGAGAGGGTGTGCTGTGGCCTGGCTAGAGAAGGCAGTGATGTGAAAACTCGGTTTGGAAAGAGAGAGCATTTGAGCCCTCTGAGAAGTTTGCTGTAAAACTCAGATAAAAAAACTCAGAAAATTTGCATGCTCATGTTCCTATTAGATTCCCAGCCATCACCATAATTGCTCTGTTTTGTATACCTAAAATGTCTTGTATCATTTCATATGGCTGTTCAGCACATGTGCCCTTGGTTCATACCATGCTGCTGCTAAAACAACCAAGGGTTGCTTTTTCTCTTGATTTGCTCCTCCCCCCACGCTCCTTCTGTGTGGTGTCTTAATCCCATGCTCTTTTGTTATCAAAATGTAAAATCTCTGCTGGAAGAAAACATGCTGAAAATTTGAATGGTGCATTGTCTGACTCCACATGCATTGTTTGGCAGCCTCAGAGTGACTGTGATCACAGCTGCTTTCAAACCTACTTGCTGTCAGAGGATGTCCCACAGGCCCTTGTGAAAGCTAACATTAAGATCAGAGCTGGAGCTATAAACTTCTGCGTTCCATGGTTATGGACATCCCAAATCCTACTCAAAGGTGTGCTTAAACTGCAGCCAAAATCATCACTTTTCAGTTTGAGTTGCAGAGGTGAAAAAACTCCAAGCCTTTCTCTTGATACCATTAAACGGTCAGTGTTGAAGAAGTACAGAGTGTAGTGATTTACTTACTATATTTAGCATCTGTCTTCAAAATTTCTGTAGTGGGCAATTATTCATTACAGCTAAGACCCTTAGTAGGTTCAACAAAAGAACTTATTTTTGGGGGTGGGGTGGAGATTTTAGATTTCTGTTTGTAGGTGTTGGATCTCCTATTCCCATCCCCTTACTTGCAGAATTGTTGGTGTTGTGTTGTCACCATTCAGTAATTTTGCCCCACAGGAATGTCATGATCAGACCCATAGATAAGTGAGATTCTTACAACACACTGAAAGTACAAACCAAACACTTACTCCTTCTGAAGAGCTTGTGAAGTTCAGACTGGGTCTTGAGAAATCCACACAAATGTTCCTCCTCATGTTTTTTAATGTGTTTAGTTTTATAGTTGTTTTTTTTTTTTTTTTTTGTTTTTTTTTAAATGAATAAATAAATTTAAAACTAATGAAAAGGGACTTCTTTTTATTTTAAGTGGTTTAATCCCATTGCTAGAAGGATGTAATTCAGATGGCATTCTTAGGGGATAGTAAAAACTTTGGCCAATATTCCTATATTGCTGAAAGATCCACCAGGCAGCATTCCTAGCTGAAACAAAATGCATCACTATTAGTTTTTCCTCCAATTTCCACCCCAAAGCCCCCTTTCTTAAATCTTCAGAAAATCAAAAAGGCAACAAGTGTTCAAGTGAAGACCCTAAAAGAAATTTCCCATTAGTTTAAAAGGTAGCTTTGCAAACTTTTGGTAAAGTAGAAAAAATTTGAAACTTGACATTATACAGCTAACTTTAATTTAGTATCATAATGATGTGGTGATAGAGTATTGCTATCTACCCAAGATGTATCTCTAGGAGAATTCCAGAAGTTTTGATTTCAAGAAATAAAAGTTGATCCAGCTTAACATCTAATAATGTAGATTTTGAGTAGCTGAACTCATGTCTTCATATAGAGTTACTTTTTTTTTCTTTTAAGCAAATACTTTCCCAGATCTTATTTTTTGGCATTATTTGTTCTACAGATTAGTCTAGAGGTTAGGAGAGGCTTCAGAAAATTCAGATGTTGCATCTTTCAAAAAATCACACTTTCTGAATCCTTTTTATGGTTGCATTGCCTCTTTAAAACATTGTGGTTAGTGCCCACCTACTGCTCATAAATCACACTTCCCCCATCAGGCTTACATCTCTGCTTGCATTTTATTTATTCATCCTGCAGTGTTAACAAATACTAGTAACACACTGAAAATATACTCTATTAAAGCTTTGTTTGTGTAAACTTCTTTGAAATGTAGACCTTAGACTGTTTGAGTAAAATGTGAATTAATAGATAGCAAATTCCAGTTTCTTACAAAAGCCTTCGCTTCAGGATGCCTTCACAGTCTAAACCAAACAAAAAAAAAGTTTCTGATTTCATTCAGCTAAAAAGGATTAATTTTTTGGTTCTCTGTGGGAGTACACAGCTGAAAGGATCCTGTTCTAGCTCCCTGCTGGTGTGACAGCTGACACACCTATAACAGCAGAGACTCATCCAGCATCTCTACCTAGGAGGAACTGGTCTTTGTAGATGTTCACAGTGCATCCTTGGATACTATGCTTTAAATCACTGAATTTATTTCATTCATATTTGTTACTGTGGGTATTTGCTTTCTCCCATTACGCAGGGTTCTGTCCTGAGAGGTAATCCCTTGTTTAGCAACTCATAAAAGGAACATGAATGAGTGCTCATAATCTTGTCCTCTATGAATTGAGGTGAGATTAATACAGATATATACATCCATCAAACCCATCTCTCCATAGCTAGGCATTATATGAAGTGTAGTAAATAAATGCAGATTTTGGATTCTTCTCAGGAGACATCAAATAAAGTAGCTGGAAGAGCACAGGCAAATATCTGATTTCATTCTGGCATTAACTCACACAGTTCATGGGCTATTTTAAGAACTCTTTTTGTATAGTTGGAGCTGAGTTTCAAACAGTGCTTCAAAGTAATGAGTGGTCATGGCAGCCAGAAAAATTCTGCCAAATTAGAAGTGAAATTAGACTGGCATAGTGTTACAATAATAAGGTTAATCAGTTAAGGGAATAATTTGTGGGATAGGTTCATTAAAATGTCATTGCCAGAGACACTCCTGGACTGCACATAGTGTAGAAGATGCTTCACTGAAAAGGGAGGAATAGGAAAGTCTGTTCTTCCTCAGCAACCGTCACACAAAGCATTGCTGCTTTTGTGCTTGTACATTCTTTTTCATTTAGCAGAGAAGTTCTTGGTAAAGATCAGAAAACTCTTTTAAATAACCACTTCCTGGTACATCCTTGAGTTGCTGATAGCTCAAATGATAAACTTCTTTTTCAAGTGTGAGAATTCTGTTCCTGATCATGGCTTTTGTTGGGATGTTAATGACTGATTAATATGTATAAAGTGCAAGTAAAAAACTTTATGATTTGTATATGTACAAAACTATGACCGATTGCCTTTTTCTACTGTTGAAAGTTGTCACACAAGCACTTAGAAATGGCCACCTGGGTTAGAAATTAACCTTGGATCTCTTAATTCTGCTACTCTGTTTTCACTTGTGACTAATACTGAACTGAGAGGGAGATGCACAGAATTTCAGTGTATGTTAAAAGTAGGGCAGTTTCAATTTCCTCTATGTCCTTTTAATGAAAGTGATTCTAACTCTATGTCCTTTTAATGAAACTGATTCTAAATCTATTGTATTATTTCACGATATAATACTGGTATTATGAAAGTTGCATCACCATTTCATAAGGAAAAACTAAGCCAACTTGTCTTAGAGAACAGAACTTCACTGGTTAAAACTGGCAGGAATTGGTTGTGTAAGTGAGGAATTCCCAGCAGCACTTCAGTTGAAAAGTCAAAGCACTGAGTTGGGAATTTTATTAGCTTTTACCTTTTTATCAGTCTTTTCACCTCTCTGGATAAACAGATGAGGAAGAACTGTACCTGTAGCATCCATAGCCACTCCTGCATATCTGGCTGAGGCTGAAGAGTTTCTTTCTCAGTGAAATTATACTTCTGTATTGCTAAATTCTTCCTCCCTCCTTTGCATCAAAAGGAACCCAGCAACAGAAATACAAAGAATGTCCAGATTTTCCTAGTCAGGAAAAAAAGAAAAAAAGAAAAACATATATCCCTTTCAGTATGTGGTATTTGTGTAATTGATAATGCAATAATTTTTTAAAAGCCGGTTATTTTGAACTTTTAGTGATTCTGAAAATAAATGTGAAGTACTAGCAAGCATTTCTGTTGTTAGCTTGCTAGAATCCCTGAATACTCTTGCACATCCATGTTAGGACTTTCAAAATGGCCTAGCAAAATTGGTTCATCTTTCATAGTTGTCAGGAGGTAGAGGAAGATTTAAAAGACCATTTTCTTTTGGAAAAGTCTTTTGACTAATGATTGTCCTACAGGGGCTCTAGCAGTCCATCTGGCAATAAAGCAGGGAAAGACTAAAACAAAATTAGGGAGTTCCAAAACAAAAGTTGAAGATTAGAATTTTTTTATATTATGGTGTTTTATCTTCTTGTTTATTAATTCTGTGCTTTAATTGTGAAAATGGAATATGGTAGCAATAGGGATTTATGTTCTCTGTCAATGTGAGCTGCAGTTAAAACCTCACAAGAGCTGAAGGACAGATGAAAGGTAATCAAACAAACCAGGAGCTCATTTGTTTTCATAACATGATGAGTCATGATAGTACCTCAAATTGGACAGAGAAGGAAATAGAAAACCAGGACTACCTTCAACTTGCTGAGGGTGGGGAGGGTAGAAAGCTGCAGGTAAAATTGCATTTGATTGTTTTATATGAAATTTGTATCTTGGCCAGAATCCCTTATACAAATTCTTCACACTGGAAAAATGTTACTCAGGGGAATCCAGCTTATTACTTTTTTCCATTTTGATGAAAAAAGTAATGATATGAAGTGGAAAATGTCAAGTAAAATTAATCTAAATATTGGCTTCATGCAACACAATAGAAAACACATTTTACTGTGTAGTGGTGTTATTCACTAAAGTCTTTAACTACAGGTGTGCCAAACTGTCAGGACATTTTTTTGTACAACTGATGGATTTTCCTCTACTAGAAAATGCTGCAGTCCCCAAGGTTTGTTCTCCCCTTGGGCCATGACCTAGAAAAGTTTCTAAACACTTGCTGCACAAGACTCACCACTCCTTTCCCTCTGTGGCTGTATCCCAAATGGGGACATTTTCCATCTGCATGGTGTGGCCCCAATCCTGCAGTGCCTGAGCATCTCACCTGGACCTTTCTGCTCACTCAAAGACAGAGGTTTGAAAGTGCAAGACAGGCCCCACAGAGCTGGTGTGGCAACTGCAGTAGACACAGTTTACTTTTGCTGCATATATGCAGGAAATCTGTCTGTGTGTGTCCTACCCCCAGCACATGGAAGAAGAGCAGGAATGGGAGCACCACTTGGAATGGGTGATGGAAGCCTGCTGCCCAGGCTCCCTGAGGGTGTCCCTTGGGGGTGCCACTTGAAGAGAGTTGTTCATCTCTCTATGGCCAAATGTTATTGTTTTACTCTAAACCAGAGAGTTTTATTAACTGGAAGCTAGGAAGCATACATGCTAATGGTCTTGGGTGCTTCCAAGTTAAGCAAATACTCTTTGATGAATATTTGATGCTAAATTTGTTACTAAGTTTGATTTTTTAGATTTTTGGAATCCCTTTGGTAACGTAAGCCAAGATACACTGGAAATCCTTGTGAGAGCAAGAAATCAATCCCATATTTGCAAGCCTTGGCCAGTTTCCTGAAAGCTTGAATGTCTTCCCTCTTGGAGTCCAGTTTTCTGAAACACAGCACTGCTGATTATGTGCTGTTTGGATGACAGCTTGAGAAATTTGTGAGCGTGAAGGGTGACCTACTTCCATCTTAAGTTTTTTCTGTGTGCTTAATGAAGATTTTCCAAGAAGCTTTTTTTTAGAAGTTGATGTTAATTTAATCACACATTGTCTAAAAGGTCTTTGTGTACCACAAATAGATATTTTCCAAGTAGAAATCAAATAATTATTTAAGAATATGTTTATATCAAAACAATTGAGGCTTATGTGTTGGTAACACTGCTACTTAGTTACTGCTTTTTATACACACTTCCCATTGTTTTGAAAGGCCATATTGTCTCAGGTCACCTGCAATTCTTGCTTAAGAATATTTTGTGCCCTCACTCTTATGGAAATCCATCTTCTTTATTCTTAAATATCTTTTCTTTTCTTCCTAAATTTTTCTTCTTTTTTTTAGTCACATCTATACATACGCGTGTTAATTGTGGTCAATGTTATATTTTAAGAATAAAAATAGCATGTGGCCACAGCATTTAGCATTTGATTTTTTCAAGGTTAGAAGGATATGTGATGCCTGTCAGCAATGTCCTCTGAGGTATCTTTGTTTCGAAGTCCATGCACTTGTTCATAAATAAACATTTTCATGCATATTTATTTATGACTGTAGACTTTGTCTCCCACTGGTGAGAACAGCTGGCTTACCTTCAATACACAACAAACAGCCAGTTTAAATACAACTTAAGTTTGCTTCTGTTTCTCTTAGCTAATGAGTAGCAAGTGATTTGCCAGCCCTAATTATGGTGTTATTGTGTTTCCAAGAGGCACATTGACATTAAACTCTACAGTGGCTTAAAGCAGCTTGGTGTAACTGTGTCTAAACAGAGCAAAGCACAGCCTCTCTTTATTACATTCAGTCAATGACAACAGCTGAGGCTTTTTTGTATGACACAATGCAGGCAAACTAATGTCAGATTAGAACTGTTCTGCAGAACCCCCCAAAAAACTAGTTAATTTTTTATTTGTATTTTTTGGGATTTCCAACACCCCCCCCCCCCCCCCCCCCAAACTTATTCTCTTCAAAAGTGCATATGTCAGTTCTGATGGGGTATTCAACATTGTTCAGTGAACTGGGGAGGGGGGCTGTATAAAAAGTAAGTTTAAAAATTGAAGCTCTTTCATATGCTTGAGTTGAGTGCCACAAAGTAAGTGGGCAAAGATAGGTGTGAGTCTTTTTCATTTTTGTTGGTTGTTCATTTTTGGTTTTGTCATTTTCTTCAGTGCTTCAATGCAAAATTGTAGTGGCAATCCCATCACCTGGAACTGTGTTGCATGGCATTTGTAAAACAGCCTGTGTAAGTATAGCAAGTCCTTTCAGAGGGTAAAGATGGATTGAAATGAGGATTGTTGCACACAAAAATCTCTCTTTCTATCTCTCCTTTTATTGGAAATATATTATAAGCCCTGAGTTTGAGCTTTCCTTGAAAACTTTAATAACTTTTAAGCTCACATAGAACAACTTATGTTTTCCTTATGTAGCTCCTGATGCCAGAGGAATTTATAAAGTGCTTTTAGCAGCTTAAAAGCCTGCAAAGTGTAGGATGATCCTTCCCCTTCTTTAACACAATCCAGTACACCTTTGTCAGCTGTCTTAGTGGTATGGCTCCTTACTGTGGCAAAATGCCTTCTCCACACAGTGGATGTGCTCAGGCTTGCAGATGGGTTGAGGCTTGTTCTGACAAATGCTTCTTATTTTCCATCTCAGTCTTGTCTCTAGAAGGTTGAAATCATAAGAATGTCTAGGATCTTTCTGAGGTTTACTTGGCAATACCAGCGTGTTGAAGCCACTTGTTTATACACAATGATACAAGAATTCTCCTCACTTCTCCCCCAGTTTTGTCACACCAGTTCACAACTTTTCAAATGTATGATCTGCTGACATGGGCAAAGTCTCAACCATTCTATGGTTCTTGAACTGAGCCGAGACTCCATCACCCCCTTCTTCTAAAGAGTGACTTTTGCTGCTGGTTCACTAATTTCTTTTACCATTTGGATCTCTGTTCTCTTCCTGAAAGTTCAAATATCTCTAGAAAGCCTCATAATTGTGTTTTTGAGTGCTATGGTGTGAATAGCCAGGAAAGAGGCTAATGGTATGCCAGAGCCATATGTGAAGTTCTGTCTCTATAAGCTGAAAAAGAAACTAAGGCTGGAGTTGCACAGATGGCATTCAGGCACTTCACTTAAGACAACAATGTGAGATTTTGGGAACTCTTGTTCCCAACTTTGTAGGAATTTCTTTTGAACTTTTCTTACAGCTTTCTGTCCATTTTTACAGACTGAAAGGAAAGTGCATGGGTTGAAATCCTGGTCTAGAAAGCCACATGATAGTACACAATGCTTCTCTGGATTGGGATGTGAGCCCTTAAATCCACTGAAAGTTTGGTACTCAGACATCCTTTGAGGATCACTGTGTGAGTGACCTGTCTGAAGGTGGTGCTATACAGCACTAGGATCAGAAGGTGCGAGAGTGGTTCACTCTTGTCTATCAACACTAAATAATAGTGTCTCACTCCTTGTTTAAACTGAGTAGTGGTGGTGACTTTTTCACTGCATATGGAAAACCTGTTTCATGCTTTGTCTTATCTGGTATTCCAGACAACGGCTGTGGAAGGACTTCAGAGCAGAAAATGTAGGAAAATTGGGTTCTGATACTGATCTGAACTGAAACAGACAGGAAATGCCGTATTCTAAGCTTAGTGGGCACTGACAATTTTATCTTTTTTTTTTTTTTTTAAGGAACCCTAGTCTTTATTATGACCCACATTAAGAAAATATCCTGTTAGATTCATCAGGTTTTCCCCATATGGTCTTTAAAACACTCTCCAAAAAGGTATCTATGAATGTAACTTTTTTGGGCTCAACAAATTATTTAGTGTTTTCTTACTTTTACATGTCTCAAAGTTTGATGTTTATCTGGAAAGGAAAAAATCTTTAGTAGCTGGTTATAGTCCCAGGTTCAGATAGCATCTCTTAATTTGAAACTTTATTCATTGATGTAAAATAGAAGGATATTTACTAGCGTCAGATTTAGTGAATGAAATGTTACTCTTTTTGACCTTAAACCAAATTATAATATTACATTTTAGACAAATGAATTTTCTGTGATTGCTTGAAAGTACTGTATGCTACTTTTGTTATCTTTAACACTGAGAAAAAAAACCCTCACCACTTTCTGAAATGAAAATCTAGTTTTATTTTAATAAAGTGTTGCATTTTTTGTCTGGCTCAAAAAGCCTTTAGGCAACAGATACATTTCAATGGGGTTGCCTCCAATTTACAAAGAAAGTACTGAGTCAAGGCCAAACAAGTTATGTGACTGCTTTTCTTACATCTGTCAGTGACTATAACCAGGAAAAAAGCAGAAATCTTCAAACTCTTTTGTGTGTCACTAAATCACCTTACTACTGTGTCATCTATAGCCTCTTCTCCAGCAACTTCCTTTACACTGTGCACAGACAACAACCTGTACCTGATATTCTGTTTGGGTGGTCCTTTTACTTATGGGAAAGAGATAAATAATCTGAAGGTTTAGCTGGTTCTAGAAACTATATTATATTACAATGCTTGGTTAGTTTGACTTTGGCACATGATACAATACAAGGGCTAATTATATTCTGGAGTTATTCAATATTTGAACAGCTTGGAATGAACAATCTTTAGGGAGGTGGAGGGCCCAGTTTGATTATAGACCTGTCTTATTTTTGCCTTATGGAACTACACTGCTTGCTGTCTTGTCTCTGATTCAAGGTGCAAAAGAAAGAAAATACTGACACGAAGATTTGAATTAGAGTAACACTAGTAACAGTATTTTGTTGAACTGTGGATTTGAAGAAGGCATGGTCTCACTGTTCTACATGGTGCAGCTTCCTTTTCAGCATGTGTAAAAAAAGTAAAAGCCCAGCTATTTTTATACTGAAAAATAAAACAAGCATTCATTCTAAGTCTATTGCCTGCCACCCTAGGTTAACTTCTTATTTCATTTTCTACTACTTATGACTATAATTTTCTTTCAATCTTAGCTGTATTGCCCTTAAGCCATCACTGGAAATCTATGGGCAGCATTTGACCTGTGGAGCATATCTGAAAATTAATGAATAGCTAATTCATCCAGACAGCTCTGAAATCCCCATTTTTAATGTTTCTGCATTGTTGGCTATCTCAAATGTGGTAAGATGCTCTAATGGTGAGTATTCGAGGGCCTAAGACAGATATCCATCTTTATTTTTCTTTTGTTTTGCCTCCAAAAGGTATGTTGCTCTTTCTTGGAGCTGTGTTTAACGTATGTTAAAGTTCACTGCACTGTACAAGCCACAGCCTCCCTGGCTAACTCTAGAATAATACCTGTACTCATCACAAAAGGCTTTGAATGGCAACCACAAGTAGAACTCCCTGCCCAGGGGGGACTATCTTGAAAGGTGGGAGTCTGTAAGAGAACATTGAGGATGAGGAGGGCAGCAGGGCCAGGTGGAAGGGAGAAAAATTATTATTTCTGTAGTACTACATAAGAACCACCTGATTTTGTGGGTATAAACCTGCCTGTTTAGTAGATTTCAGTGAAACCCAAGACTGTAGACTGAGAAAAAAACTACACAAGTTTGTTTTGCACTTCACTGTAACCATTTGCATCTTAACTGGCAGTCAGACAAGGCATTTATGATTCCTGATCACTCTCCCCAGCTGGACATTCTTAGCTTATCTTGTAGTTATTCTGACAACACACAATGGCAGAAAAGCTTTTGTTCTGCTCTGACTGTAACTTGGTTATATAAGAGGGTAATCTATTTGATCCAGTTCCTAACTGTCCTGCAGATTTCTTTAATTTTAGGAGAAAGAAATACCGTGTAAATGCTTCCAAGGATTCAATCAATGCTCCTGCTGTTCTCAAACCCAATTTTGCTGTAGCACTAGTCTGTGTGCATGTGAGTGACCTGAGGCTGCTCGAAATAGAGATGTTAGGCCAGTTGATAGGGCCCATTGTGTTGTTCCAGTTTCTGAGAACTAGCCACATGGGACTAGGCAGTAGATGGACCTTTTCCCTAAATCCGACAGCCAAGTCCCATCACCGACAGTGAGGACAACTCCTTTCCTCCCAGGTGATTCTTTGTTCTTTACACAGCGAATCCCATTCCACTGCAGGAGAACTTTCTGTGCTGCCTGAATAGCAGCAAGACTGAGCCATCAAAATCAGCTTAAAGCCCTTAAGCCCAAGATGTCACATCTGCTTTGCAGAAATTACAACAGGAAAACAACATGATTTTAAAAAGAATCATTTCAAAACAAACATTGTAAAAACTTAGTGGAAAAACATCTGCAGTTTTCAGACCATTACAGCAGTTTGTCAGGGAGGTCATGGAGCATTTTTGCATTTATTCCCTTGAATTTATTATTGTTGCTTTATGTTTCTAACTAGCATCATTTCCCACCAAGGACGTTATGCTGATGTCAGCAACAGCATGTAGCTGCTAGACAAGGTATATAGGGTGCCTGCAATACTGCAAAGAATGGGATAATTAGCACAGCACAATAAATATGAGAGGCAACATTTACAAGGGATTGTTCTTGTAAATTGATTTAGAGAATGGAGATCCCTGGGAAAAAAACAAAAAACAAAAACAAATGAACAAAACAAGCTAAAAATTCCTTTCCAAGCTGCTTGAGCAGTTAGTGGAAGAAGCCAAAATGCCTTTTTACATGCAAATAAAAAAATGCAAACACAGTCACGTTGTGGATCAGAAAAAAGTGCTACAAGTTCAGCTGCACTAGAAAGGGCAATATCACATAAGGAGGTATTATACCTGTGTATTGTTAGGCAGGTATTGGAGCTAAAGCTGCATGTTGGTGGGAGATAATGATGTCAAGAAGCAGAGCTGATCTGAGCTCACTGAACTTGACTGGAAATGCTCTCTGACACTATTTTTGAACCAGCTTGCAAAGCTTACAAGGTGTCTTACCAAAACCCTGCTTTCCTAGAGAAATGGAGACAAGTGCAAATCCTAAGGAGGATTACCCAAAGGTTGACGAGACCACTCATGCTGTTCACATTTTATGTGGTCACTAAGAGGACTTTGGTTCTGCAGGTCTTCCAAAATGCTTTATTTCTTTATGAACTCCTTCCCACTCAGCAGGTATGAATGAATGGCCAATAATTTTGCCATTGTGACAGAAATGTTTGCTCTCCTCTTCTGTTATAGACTGGGGAAAGATGGAGGATAGCCAAGGTTCACAGAAAAGCCTAAAACAGAAGAGTAAAAGTGGGAATCACTTTGGTGGACTCTGGTGTACGTTCACAATATTCTTCGTTGTCATTAGCACTTGAGTAGAAGCACTGTTCCTGTAGGAGTTGAGTCAATTGGTACAAGATAGTTTTGTAATGACTGGCTTAAATCAAGCCTAAGCTTCTGGTGTTATAGAACACAATCCTGCACCTGATTAACATTAAGTAAACCTGTCTCTTCATTTGTGATGTCCTGAATATGTGGTGTGACCTATGAAAATGCAAAACTTGTCTGCTTTCCGGTGCCCAGTGTCACATATGGCTTTCTGTAGCTGACAGAAGGCAGATGCTGTCAGGCAGACTACAAAACTAAACAAGGATTGATTGCAGTGTGAAGGATCAGTATAAATTTTGCCTGGGGCTAGGTTATGAGAGTGTTCTTTGGGACTAGCTCAAGGCTCTTCCTCAGACTTCACATGGCAAGTGGGAGGCCTGTAACAAATCTAGTAGGATGCGCTTTAGTTGTTTTACAGCTGCAGAAAAGAACTGAACCATCAAACAAGCAAGATGTCAGATGCCAGTGTTAGTGTTTTATTCTATTACCTTGTAATTAGGCAACACCCACTGATGCAAAGCTCCAAATAACTTGGCATGTACAGAACTCATGCCTGAGAAATTCTTTGAAATTTCAGAGCAAGTGGGCTATTTCCATTTGCTCAGACTTACCCAGGTAATGCAAATGCACTCTGCAAACAGTTTGCTATGGTCAACTTCTGTAGCAAGTAATGTAAATGAATGAGAAAATGTTAATATCTCAGGCTTGATAATGCAAAGCATTTTTTCAGCTTTTAATGTAGCTAGATTTAAGCAATTTCTGCTAGCTGTTTCTTGGTGGAGATGCCTAATTTCTCTGTGAATGAGCAGGGATAGTACTCTGCTATTTTGTAAAAAAAAAAAAAAAAATTTCCTTACTCTGCTATTTAAAATTAATTTAGACTAACATCTATTTAAAATTTTAGTACAAGTATAGATAGTGCTTTGGTAGACAGGGAATATTTTATTAACTCTTCAGGAATATGCTTGTAAGCACTTTCCCCATCTAATTTTTGTACATGAAACTATTGTTAAGCTGAGATAAGGTGGGAAACCTGTGATCTGCATTTAAAATGGTGAATTAGAAATGTTTCCAGTCATGTTTAATGCATGAACCCTCATCTCCTTTAAACTTCAATGAGCACACAAGGTAGCCCCTTCCTGTACATTGAATCAATCAAGTGGGTTGTGCCATCATGAATGCAGTCCCAGCGGGATTGGGATAGGGACAGGACAGCAGGGCAGCACTATTGTGGCGTGGAATGTGTAGAAATTACTACTGGTACTGCCAGGTGCTAATGAGAAAACTTGGGTCCCCAAGTTTCACCTGATCTGACAAACAGCTTTTTTTCCACATAAAGGCAGTCCACTGAGAGCATGGGCAGGATGAGATGGATCTGACATACCAGCAGCAGTCTCCAGAGAGGACTGTCTTCACCCATGTCACCTCTCATTTCTAAGGCAAAAGAACAGGAGAGTGAGATGATGTTACATGTGCATATATCAGAGAGTTGTATATGAGCTGATTGTGGATGCCACATGCATAGGAACAGGCTAAGAACTGGCCTGTTTGGAGGGACAGGCAGGAAAACTGGGAACCTGGTTTTGTTTCTGCTGAAACAGCATATTTATCTTGGATTTCTGGAAAAAACATATTTGTCTCCATTTAGATGAGCCAGTGTTTACTGATTTAAAATGGTACATTGAAGTGTCAGTGACTGAATGATAAAAGTGACTTAATGAAAAAAGCCAGCTAACTTTGCCATTATGACTGTGAAGGACTAATGGCCAAAAGAATAAACTCTAGGTTGTATGTAAAAAGTTGGCAATACAACTAATCTCTTTCCCAAATGGTTTAGTACTTAAATACTGAAGGAAAAAAGCCCATAAATTTCACTGAATCAATCTAGTTGTAAGGAAATTCTGAAACATCAACCAAAATATTTTTATTTTGTTAATCTTGAAGCTGATAATCACATCCTTGTTAAAGGAAGGGCAATATTATGTCTATATTCATAAAATTTAACTACAACCCCAAATGGAATGTCTTCTGTGCTAAGTCAGAATATGTCAGAGACGTGGTTGATCTAATTTCCAACCCAGTATTCTTTAGTTAATAAGCTTTCCCCTCACACAGAATATACCATATTCAGTCTCCCCCAGTCTGCTCCCAGGTTGTCCTTCTATATTTTATATCCAGAGTTTGGATGGTGTAGAAATCACTATCAGGACTCTGCCAAATACTCACCCTCCCGTTCTCTTTTTCCCCTCTTTGTCTTTCTTTTATCCTCTCTCCCAAACTGACAGTGCAATTCACGGTCAGCAGTAGATTACAATGTTTTCCCTTCCTGTGGTTTGGAAGTTCCCCTTGAAGGGACGTTCTGAAAAAAAACCACCATCAAGGAAGAACCTGGACAGAGTACTTAAACAGAGTGTATGCTCATGGGAGTAGCACATGTAGTAAGCTACACTGCAGGTGATCTTTGCCTCTGGTGATCCATCTGGAGTTGTAGGTTGGAACTCCTGCTTTCTTTGGGGAGAATCAAATATGCCCTCAAAGAGAGAAAAATCACAGCAACACTCCACAAGTCAAAACTGGTAGACTTTGTAACTTGTTGAATGTGATACTTTCCAAATGGAATGAAAATTCATAAAATTGCAGTTGTTCAGATGTTTTTCACAGAGTTATCCAGGTCCTTCATACTGCAAAAGAAGCTGAGATGCCTGAGAATATCTACTCAAAGTGAAGAGATTGATGAATTTGAAAAAATGTGTCCTGGAAAGTAATACAGCTGCTCAATGTTTCCACAACTTGGCTTGTTAAAATAAATAATTAAAACGTAACCTCTAAGATCTCATTTCTGGTATGAGGGTGATATATCAGGAATAGCATTGGAAGGTTAATCATGAATAACAAAACTGTCCGAGATTCCACATAATGACTTGGGAAAAATACTTTCCTGTACTGTGGATGTAGGGAAATGCTAACATGTTAAGGTGCTCTTGTGGGAACTGTGAATCTTTAGTTACATTCTCTCTTCAAGGCCTAATAGTTGGACCTCGCTTGCAGTAGGTGTTCAGAAAAATGTCAGTGGGTCCTCTTGACCTGGTGAGTTCTTGGGATAGAGGTTATTGAAACCATAAATAACACACTAGCAATAAGCTCTACCATGAGGGAGTTGTGGTTGTCTGGTTGGGTCTCAGTGCGTGAACAGGTCAGCAGAAACAACTTCAAAACCTTCCTTGCCTTGTGAATCCGGTTTGCCTCTGGCTGTAGTTTCCACATCTGCACTTCTGTGACGCTTCGTGCCAAGTCCTGTGCACTCCGGTCGCTGTGAGTCATCCCACTGACCTCAGCTGGATGGCTCCTGTGAGTAAAATGAACACAATTTGGGCCACTGCCAGCACAAAAACTAATAGCTAGTCACTGTAGCTGGACTTCAGTTTCCCTGATATTTCAAAGTACCTTTTACAGCTGCCAAACATGGAGTATCTGAAACCCTTGTGCATTGTTACTGAAGGCCAACAACCAGGCAGTCCTTGCACCATGATGGTTATCCCAGAAAATGTTCCATGTTACGCAAAGACAAAAGATTCCATGACTTCTGTTGTGGGCTCTCTTTCAAAATATGTTTTTTATTTCAAGAAGACAATGTTTCCTAAGAAAGCTTTTAGTGACATGTTTATTCATGTTGGTCAAATGAAAGTCATGTGGCACACCTCCCTTTCTGCTGTGGTGAGCCACAGTGTGTTTGATATAATCCCACTATCTTGTGTGAAAAATAGCCAGCTGAATATCAGATGTGCCTGGCTTGCATGTCAGTAAAACAGAAAGCATGTTACACAAGTCACCACACTTTGTAAACTCTATTTTTATTTTGGAACAGCCCTCCCTTCAGCTTTTTCCACTCTCTTTTCTTGGGTATAGGGTGAATTCAGGGCTTTTCCTGAGGTAAGTGTATGAAAAGAACACATAAGCATCAGGAAGACACCAAAATACCCTGACTTTGATGTGTCTTCCAATGTTTCTGGGGTTAGTGTACTGCCTGGTTAGCTGGTTTTATACTCTGTGGTGGTATGAAAGTGATTTCAGTAAGGGACTGTTGAGTTTTCTGTTGACTGTTTTCTCCATCATCAGAAAGTCAAAACTTGGATGAAACACCATAGCTTCAAATAAGTATTTGAAAAATCAATATATTTGCTACCTTTAAAAAATGGCAATCAAAGTTATCCACTGCCTCTAAAATTAAAGAATTCAAAGACCTTCACATTAGGACAGGTAACTACTTGGTAGAGTTATTCAGTTTTACTTCCCTGCTCCCTTCAGAGCAGTATGAGAACTTAGGACTGAGAAAATAAGATCCTTTTCATGTGCATGCATGAAAAATACACTCTAGGCATCTAGCAGATACATCTACTAAGCTAATGAAGAGAACTGGGATAATGCTGTACCACTGGGTAACTGCTGAGCTGACACCATGCTTATCAGTCTCATCTGTTTTGCTTTCCATATGCATATTTAACTAAATGAATTTTTGTAATGTTAGGTATTTAAGAATCTAATTCACGGTGGCTGAACAGTCTGATGGCACCAACATGGAAACAGAAATTATTGGATTAATTAAGACTAGTGGATGTGGTATGGGAGTACCCCAAAAGGATGGCTCATGCAAATGAGTAAAATGTAGAGTGAGAGGGGCTTTTTGTGAGAACAGGGGAAACACATGTCAGACATGGGAAGCATAAGGTCAGACAAGTCCATAATGTCCATGCAGAGGACATTGATGCCTAATGTGTGATGTGCTTAAGGGGCACACAATGGCTGTGTGCCCTTTAATCTGAACTGCTTCACTAGTGTCTGATTGGAAGGAAAGGCTGAATGAGGCCTGTGTGTGGCCCAATGCTCAAGGAGTGCACTCACAGAAAGACCTGTATGACTTGGTCAGGCAGGTGTTCCATTTGCTGCAGTTTTGATTGTCCCAGAAATTTGCATCTTCCTCTCAGTTATTTCAAAGCAAATTGCATCACATTTTAAGTGTTGTGCATCTACACGTGAGCTCATTTAATCTTGGGATGATGCTCAGCATGTATTTCAATGCAGAATTTGTCCAGTGCTGTTTATTTGCTTGAGTGCTAGGGATATCCAAATCTGAATCAGCAGGTGAAAGTGCTTGGCAACATTGAATACAGAGGAAAACTTTATTTGTTTCACCCACAGCAACAGGGAGTTAGGAAAACTAAAAAGCTGTGCCATCCTGTTAGTGGGAGCTTAGGAAAAATCAAATATAGAGAGAGAAACAAGAGAAGAACAAAGGAGACAGCTCATGGGAACACCATGATTCTTGTTCTGAATCAAGTCTGTTTTGTTTCCTTATTTATACCATGGCTGAAACTCACAAAGTTTCCTGAGAACAAGGAAATTAAGTGAACTTAAACACAGCTGGTTATCCTTCTAGGTACATTTCATTGTAATGCATTAGTAAAAAGTGAAGGATGTTTTGTTTGACAGAAAACAGACAAAAAGAGGGAATTAACATAATAAGTGAAAGAAACAAGCTCCCTCTTAGCCGTGGTATTGTGCTACTGCTCTCTGATGTGAGTGTTACTGCTCATGATGTTCCCTGTTCTGAGTATGGCCTGGGCAAAGAGCACAGGAAAACACAGCTTCCTCTGGTGAGCAGAGACCTGGAATAGCCTGTTCTTTACTGGCTTGAAGTGAGCTGCCCTCCACCTGACTTTGGAGCCTGGAGTGGCCTCAGGTGACTCCTGCTGTTTGAACGTGTTTTATGTTATATCTGCTTAAGCCAGAAATCTTAGCTGGTTATGCAAAGCAATCTGAAATCACTTTTCTTTATGGTGTTCTTGCTTTTGTGTTATTTATTCAATCTGCAGGCTGCAGTAACTTTACTAGTTAGAACCTGTATGCAGATTTCTTCCTCCATAAGAAGCAGGTGCTGCCACCCTTATGAAGACATTTTCATTGGTTAATAACAGAGTAGTCATGGGCTTGTGCTTTTAGGACTGGGTTTTTATTCTCTCTCTACCTCCCACATCCCTAGCCCACCAAGCCCCTTCTTTCATGGGTGTTGGAAGGAGAGGGCACTGTACTCTTTGTGCAAAATTTAGTTTTGGGTGCTTTTTTCAATTAAGCTACACACAAGTAGAAGTGAGCTGACATATGGTAGCTGCAATTTTAGAATATTTGAAGTACAGTTCTGAGCAGAGAGTTAATTTTAAATGTGAATGGGTCACTTGGTCACAAACCCAGAGCATGTCCTAGTGGTCTTGTGGCACTTGAGTAGTTTCATGCAGCACTTCTGCAGTTATTAAACAGAAGCAGCAAGGTGCTCTCAAAAGAAAAGTTACCTAAAAAAGAGGAGCTTTACAGTTTTTCAAACTGCAAAGACTTTGGCATTTGCAGTGTCTGTGGAGCTCTAGGCTCTGTGGTTTATTCAAGCCTAACCCTAAGCTGAGCAGTAAAATCTGCATTTTCCAGGGCCGAGGTACCCAGAACATGGAAGGTGCCACAGAGCATGGTGTGGAGGGAGCAGTGCTGTGGCAGTGCTGTGCTGCCCTTGGCAGGCCTTTTGTAGTTGCAGTGTCCCTGGAGCTCTGGGCTTTGTGGTTTTCTCAACCCTAATCTTAAGCATAACCCTAACCCCAGGCAGAGCAGTAACACCAAGCTTTGGCTGAGGCTGAGGTTCCCAGCCCATTGGTGCAAAAATGAAGTGAAAAGTTGTTTTGTAGCTGGAAGCATATCCAGAGCTGGATGATCTGAGTGGCTCCAGGAAGTCAGAGCTGCTGGTCAAGTCTGGTTAATTCTGGAGGTTTTTTTCTTTTTTTTTTTTTTTTCCCCTACCCTCCCTCTCTTGCACACTTCATCAATTTCTAATATAAACCCCAAACCATTTCCTTATTTTCATCATTTAATTTTGAACTGGATGGGAATTCTCTCTGTGTCCTTAGAATGATGGGGGCAGAAAGCTCATTTATCAAAGCTGTGCAATGAACAAAGCCAGAGCAGAGCAGCATAAGCATAATTAACAAGGAAAAAAATGGAGCTTGTGGCTTGATGTTGATGGATACAAAATGTGCCACAAAGGCAACAAAGTTTTGAGAATGCTTTGAACATAAAACCAGTCTCACGGGATGAACAATTCCATGCCAGAGAGTAAATTCAGGCTAAGATGGATAAACTCAACTATCATGATGACCATACAGCTGCAGCAGTGGAGGACCTAGGTACTTTGTTAGACATGTTATGGGGTTGTTTTTGAAGGGAGGAGCCAGCTTACTTACTTATTTTATCTTGATGTGCTGTATTTGGATAGAGCATTTTTGTTATTGTTACTTTTATAATAGCAGAAGTGTGTGCCACAAAGGGATTTGTCCATAGTGAAATGGCATGTATTTGCTTGAGTTGTCATCAACTCCTCTCTGTAGAAGACCCCAAAGACAGGACAGATGTGGCTTCTCAGGCTCCATTTGTGTACACGATCACAAACCTACTGCAGCTTGTCATGCTGCTGAGATCACTGTTACAAGCAGCACATCCGTCTTCTCACCCCAACACTCCTTAGTGTTGAAGGAAAAGTAAAATCAAATTCCACTTGACTGCCTCTTTCAAAATCATGTCATAAAGGATCCAGGGAAACAAGCTTTGAAAAATGTGTGTCTTTTCCTTGGGAATTTTTCTTTTATCCATATTTTTGTTTTCCTGTTGACTTAGAAGACTTTAATATTCAATTCCTGCAAAAATGTGCTTACATATTTTTAACAATATGGTCAAGTCTTGGACTAACTAGAAACAGAGTTTCAGCATGAACAGTGGAAATTATCTTGAATAAGAACAAAGTAAACTTCTCTCCTGAATAAAGGCACAGATACATGAGTATGCAGGATGGAGCTAAGGAGGGCTGGTGCTGCTCTGTGGTAGCCTGAGCAGGAACAGTGAGGGCTTCTACAAAAACATCTGAGACTCCTGCATTTTTGAAATTGGTGGCAAAATTTAAGCAACAAAAAGGGAAGGAAATGGGTCTCACTCCTGCATCTCTATGTAACAGAGCTGAATGGCTTAAACAAAAATGTTTAAATGTTAAACATAATGTCTTAAATGTTGTAAAAGATGAGGAATTCAGTCAATCTACATTGCCTTATTATTGGTGTCAGTTTTATATGGATAACTGCCTGGCTCAAGTCAGCAAAAAAACCCATGACTTAATCGTTAAGATAAAAACATTTCTTTACAGAGCAGAGCTGGTTGACAGGCATGTGTAGACAATCAGAAGCGACTGTATTACTGATCATACATTAGTTATTACTGTTCAGCAGGTATTTTTCAGTGATTGCTTACCTGTTTTGTGGTTAGTGTGAAAAAACCCCAATATTAATTGATGGATTCATAGCTGCTTTATCATAGGCCAAAATATTTAATTCTGCAATTTCAGTGATCTAAAACTCTAGACCTCAAAGCAGTAACTTTGTATGTCATGTGTTTTTCTGATTGCTTAC
Source organism: Certhia americana (assembly GCA_018697195.1). Classification (NCBI taxonomy): domain Eukaryota; kingdom Metazoa; phylum Chordata; class Aves; order Passeriformes; family Certhiidae; genus Certhia; species Certhia americana. The sequence continues at coordinate 18,803,735 of CM031860.1, forward strand.
AGGAACAGGATAAATTTTCAAGACAAATTATTGATCATCTGAAAGGTAATTTGGTCACAGTGTTGGAGAAAAATAATCAATCTTTTAAAATATTGCAAGCATTAAAATGTCTGTGTGTTACATTTGTTGGTTTGTATGTATGTTTACAGATTACACATGTGGTAGAACTCATCTTTGTTAATGCCAAACTTGAAATCTGATTAAATCACTGCGAGGGGCCTAGGCAGGACTTGCAAATTCATTAAAGCTTAGAAAATTTTATGCTGGTATTAATGATGAAACTCTGTTTCTTCTTGTTTGTTTGTTTGTTTGTTTTTTAAGTAATGCCTGTAGGCCCTTCATCTACTGTAAATATTTGTAAAATATAAGCCTGTTTTTGGAAGTATCTATTCTCAGCTAGCTTGCAGTTGCAAATCTTACAGTCTGTTTTCTTTTGCCAAGCCTCTCCTTTTCCAATTCCCACCAACAATTTCTAAAAAATTTCCTAATTATTTTTCTAGAATTTATTTATCATTTTTGAGAATGAATGCAAGCCATATGTTTCAGCAAGGTTATGTGACAATATGTTCTTCCTTTATACAAAACCACACAATTTTCAGTTTCGGCACATTTCCGCAAGTAATGCTTTGTTTAAATCTGCATATATTATCTTTTTCTTCCTCTGTATTGTAATACTTCTGTTATGAGGAATATTTGGAAGATCCAAGTCAGGATGGTGGGGTTGGAGAGAAATAAAAAAAAAAAAGGAGATATTGTCTGTCTAGTCAGAGCTATGATGCAAGCCATGAAATGGGAACTCTCATATTTCCTTTGCATACCTCTGACCTGGGAAGATGACTGTCTCTGGGGAGAGGAGATAATTTAATTTCCATTCATTTCAGCTTTCATTTCTTTGCAAAAATCCAACAGATACGTTTCAGATTCTGTGGGATCACTTATTTTGCTTTGGCAATATAACATATCTCTGCCATGGGACTTAGGTTGGACCACCTGGTTTCCTTCTTTTCAGACCCTTGGGTGGGCCTGAAACCAGTATAAGTTAAAAGATTTACCTAGTACACTGTGAAGTTACCCACTTAGTTTTTATTTTGACACTTTCATGAATACAGCAAAATTCCTCAGGAAGGGTGAAGACTAAAGAAAAGGTGAATAGGGTAGAAAACCAAGAGTTTTTTGTCTTGCAGTTCATGTGCAAAGCAAGGGTTAAAAAATTGCTTACCTTCAAGGCTGGTGTTCAATAACTGAAAGCTACTTAGAAGTGGTCTGTTTTCAACATGATCCTGGAAGGTTTAAATTCCTTAGGGAAATTAAGGTAACTTCATTACCATTTAGAGGGCTTAAAAACAAACAAACAAAAAAAATTGTGGAATCAGTAAACCTCAAAAAATTTGAAATATTTCAGTCTTCTCAGAGAAATTTTTAGATTCCTAGAATGAATTTTAGTATTTTTAACATTGATAGATCTCTTTTCAATAACTTGAAACTGTGTCATTGGGTTTTCCCTCACTCAATATAGGTTTTTTTTTTTTTGAGTAGGAGGAACTCTGAATTGAGCTCAACAACAAACATGCCATTTTCTGTGTGGGTATGTGACTTACAGACTGACATGTTTTTTTTAAGACATGTAAATAACTTGTGTATCTAGAAACACTACTATCTCTTCTCAATGAGAGTACTGTTCCTTGTCAGGCAGGTCCCATCTAATAAACACATATATTTAACCATCACGTACTCCTGTATGAGTCACTGTAAGCAAGTGGTTCTGAGTACATGAGGAAAGCGTCCTGCACTTTGGTCAATAAGCAAAGTGCCTGCCTTTATGCTAAAGCCCCAAACTGATTTCATTCTCCGTCTACCAAATTTTGTTGGGAAGACAAGGAGGAACCCAGAACAAAAAACTTCAAAACATCAGTTCTGTACCATCACCAGGCTTCCCTGCAAAAGGGATTTCCTTGCATTCACATGGAAATGAGCATGTTTTTTGAGAAATCTGTGGTCAGTTTGTGCACACTGAGTTGGTGCCTACCTTCTGCGTCACAGGTGAGGCTGGCAGGCTTAATATGTGTAAAATGTCAAATATGGCCACGTGTTTGACACATTGCAAGTGAGTTCAGGGCGGAGGTAGAAGTGAGGATATAACCATGGTCTTCTAGAATAGTTCAGAAATGTCTGGTTTGCATTTTCCTCCTTCCTCCTATGAAATATGGGCAGTTTTTGACTCCAAAGACAGCTCTCGTAAGGTGATAAGCAGGAACTGCATATCAGCTCTGACCAATGCTACAGCACTTTTTTTTTGCATAGCTTTTTGTCTTTAACCGCTTGGTGGACTGGCACTTCTTTGAAAGTAAATGGTTTCTTATGTCTCATAGTACATTCTGCTTTTCAGAGTTATTCAAATAATGCTAGAAAAATGTAATCAGCCTTTAATACATAAATCCCTGGTATTTCTTTACTTCTTTTATGAGGCACATTAGGTGCTTGAGTCAGTGAAGTGAGCACATCTTATTGAAGAAGATTCTCCCTAGTAAATGAGAGTCTCCTGACTGTAATCTACAGATACCTTTGGGTCACTAGGACTCTAATATTCAGGAGTAATGGAGCACTAGTGAGCATATTGGTGCCATATCATGTATCTGGCCCTAGAAAACAATGAACTGGGTCATTTGGAACAACAGCCACGTTCTGGGAAACACAATGAAGCAGCTGCTTCATTGTGTCAGCTTTCCGTACCTTCTTACTCTTGAAGGGGCTTTTGTTCTAACAGAAAGCTCTCTAGGGTGGCCAAATTGTCATCAGTGTGCAGCTCTATCCTGGGCACAGGCTTCATCTTCCTGAGTGGGATTTAATCTAATGTACCCTTAATTTTATGCTGACAATAGGAGGCTCGGGTGCACTTGTGGGGTTGTTTTGTTTTATTTGTATTTTGAGGATTTCCCCTCCTCTGTTATTTCCTGGGAGTGTCTTGTAGGGTAAATATCTTAATAGAATTCATAAAATACACATATAATGCCTTATTAAAATGCTGCTGGAGGCCTGCAACCACCCTTGGGCATAATGCAAACATACAGGTGTATTAGCCATCAGTGAGAAACCAATAACTTGCTACATTTGGAATGCACAAGTATGCTGAGATCAGGTCCAGCTTTTTGTGTACCACTAAAATTTCTGGCTGTACCTGAACAAGTTTGCTCTCTGAACTCCTGTGTTTGAAAACTTACTAGTAACTGCAGGACCGGGATTTCTTGTCCATATTCACACTGAAACTCATGCTGTAAATCACTGTGGGTGTAGCACTGTTCTGTTATTTGGAGCGAGGCATCATCTTACCACAAAACTCTTCTTTGTACTGGGGAGAAGCTTCTCTTGAAGTTCTTGTAACTTTTCCTAGTTTGTTTTGGCTTTTGGTTTGAGTTAATGACTTTTACTCCAGCGAAGGTAAGCCAGCATTGCTCAGCATTTCCCCTCTACAGTTGAGCATTCATAAAAGGTGACTTGAACTTTCTTTGTGTAGTGTAGAGTCAGGTCGTAAAATTCTGTGAAGCTCTGCTTTCAGGGTTGTTGCATAGAGTAATGGGGACGCAAATAAATACAAGCAGAGTGTTGTCTTGTCCTATAGATGCTCAGAAAAGAAATATACATTATTAGGGTTTTAAATACTGAAATAGGTTTCATGTTTCTTTGATTGTACAATGATGTAATCGAAAGATCATATGAGAGGAATGTAGAAAGTAGATATATGAGTGGCATTTTGCTTTTGTTAGTGTGATTACTAGGTAATCACTGAAGTTGGGTTTGATCTGGTTTTGTACTATTGTAAATACGAACAGGAACCAGACTTGTCTTGTAATTAATTTTTAAATCAATATAAAACAGGCAAATAATTATTTGGTCAAAAGTGTGTTCTAAAAAGTAGACAATAAGAAACTAGATAGTGTATTAGATTTGATAGTATGGGGAGCACGTCTAGTGTCCCTGATGTTATAGGGTTTTGTACTTTAACACTAGATATGTACCTTTGAGCCTAGGAAACAAGTATGATCATTTTTAAAATATCCTTTCACGTTGGTACTTAGCAATGAAAAGTGGAGAAGCCATAGAACGAATGTTTGATTTAAAATTATCTTGTCTTTCAAGACTGTTAGACATAGGACACTTCTGTTTGTCATTTGATCACCCTACCTTAAATTATTGGGGTCCTAGACCCATTGCAAAAAGGTAGGAATTCCCTCCTTCTCTTCTCCCCCTTCTTCCAAAAGAACCTGCCTTGCTGAAATACTGCTGGTGGCTGGAGATCAGAAGTACTCTGTGCAAATCCTTTGTATTCATCTATGCTTTGGGAAATGCAAGGCAGGAGCATAAAATTTTTAGTTCTGGCCAAGCACGCTCACCACCATTGATGATTACATATTCAGGTGTGGAATCTGCAATAAAGGGAGAAACAAATGGACAAGTGAAACCATGTGAGACCAGGCTGTCTGTGCTCCAAGGCTGGCAGGAAGATAACCGTGTCAAGCAAGCAAGGTGCCTTTTAAGTAATGGGCAGCCATCCAGTTAGAGACATTCTACATCAGCTGAAGTGTCGTACTTTTATGGGATAGAAAATTGTAAGACAATTTCCAAGGTAAGGACAGAATGCATCATAGCTTAGAAATGACATTTTAAAAAAAACCATAAAAATTCTTTGAATTCTGCTCAAGTGCACATCACTCCTCCTGTTACCTAAGGTGGAAGGATTGTGTTATGGTTTTGGTTTTGTTAAGACACCATGCATCTTTATTGCAATTACAGCTCATGAATTTGACATGTTACATGAAGATTTTTGTGGAGGAAATGGAAGGTGCTCTGTTAAGGTGCTGTTAAGGGGTGATGCAAGTTCCCCATTGGTAGAGATGGAATGAGAGGACTGCAGAATAGAATGTGCTCCTGTGAGCAGAGTTCTTGGTCATCCTGCTGGTTTTGCAGACGTGTCAATTGGTGAGTGGTACCCTCCAGTCTTGGTTCTGCCCAAGTATTCATTCCTCCATCTTTATCAAACACTAGTATTTTAACCACCTGAAGAACAAATGCATTTAGAAGTTTTTACTTCTAATAGAAATACTTAATTTGCTTTAAAGAAATATTCTTTCATCTATTTTCCATCTAAAGAAAATCATTCACTACAGCCCATTAGTCTAGCTACAGCAAGACAGTGAATTAATTTTATAGACATGTGATTGTAGGTCTGCAGCATTAACTGCTCAGTAATAAGCAAATGTGTTGTGAAAGTAACTGAAGAGGGTTTTCTTAAATAGACTTGAGTTCTCTCATTTTTTTAAAAAAAAAAATATAGATTAAATATCAGCAATCTGTGATAGTGAGGAACTTCAAGTAGTAGGAAGAAAAATCTCACTATGACCATAAAGTGTCATGTCTTATATCAAAGAGCCTTCCCAGAGCAGTTCCTCTTGTGAATTGCTCTCCAGATCTAACAATGTTTCTTGTTGATTGCCTCTTTCATTCCTGATTGTCAATGATGATTGAAGGGCTGCAGCTTAAGTTAGCAAAGAGGGAATTACCCCTCTTGAGCACAGTAAATTTGAATCATGTCCTTCATGTATTTATAATTTCCAGCAGTTTGTAGGTTGGCTTACATTTTGATAAAGCCACATCTATTTTGAGGAAGCACAAAGGTAAATTTCAATTGTCTAGAGAAACTACTGCAAGCAAACATTTGAATGGAAGATCCTTGAAATTGGTATTTGTTTCTGTATTATCATAGATTTATAGACTTCAGTAAAACAAACAAACAGCAATGTGATGGTGATGTAGTTAATGTTCAATCTGCCTCTGTGACAGCCAAGGACAGAGGTGGATAATAGGGGGAGAAAAATAGTGATGTCAATAGATATTTTTTAATTAAGAAATGAGGAATTGGACAAAGCGACTTTGATGTATCCTCTTTTGTGCTAGTGTTAAATTGTGTTCAATTATGATCTGATTACGTGACTTTCAAGGAGCAAAAATATATTTATTCTGAAGACAGGTGTTGAGCACAGACTTTCAGAACATAGAATATTTAAATGATGGTTATGTTCTGGGGTTTTGGTTTTGGCTGTTTGCTGCTCTTTGATTTTCCCCCTAAAATTTCTAGGTTAATTTTTGCTCCAAATGAATTGTGTCATAGGATTTCAATGGCTGGAAAATATGGGGACTTTCCAATCTCTTCCATTGAACAAGGCAGATGGGATTCTTGCCTGGTTTCTGTACATTAAGAAATAAATCTTGTGAGACAGGGCTGCTGTGAAGGAGGGATTTTAGACACAGAGAACCTGAGCTACACATATACATACTAATGTGACAGCTCTTATATTCTCTCAGCGGTTTTCATAACCAGGGATTTTATGATATCCTGAAGCCTTCCTTCATCACTGTTGAATGATATTTTTTGTTTTCTTCCATGTTTGCAAAATGAGCCTTCTCAATCATGGTTAACATTATCAGCAGCAAAGCACATATAAAACCTGATTTTTAAAACCTATACTTTGAGTGTTCCAGCTGTTACTGGAAATTTTGGCCATTCTTGTAAGTACAAAATTCATAGCTGTGAAGTTAAGTTAATTGTGGTATGTTCCCAGATATATAGACTGTAGCAACCAGCAGCACACTATGTGGCTGATTTCTTGGAGAAAGTTAAAAACTACCATAAGTAGTAATGGTCACACTTTGCCACAATTCAGACCTCTTTCATTTCATCATATTTCTCAGATCTGAGTGCTTGTGTCTTTTCTTTCTCTGTTTCACTGTTAAGACAGTAAGAAATGTTTGGATTGGGTCATTCACTTAAGGTGGAGGGCAGTGAGAGGATTACAGTAGGCTTCCTTTTTTACTGGGAAAGAAAAATGAAGTAAAGGAGTTGGTGTAGTGTGGTGAGTGTATGTGTGTGCATTACAAGAGATCTTTTTTGATTAAAGGTAGCCAATAACAGGTTTCTGAAAATTTTAGTAGAACTGACTTTAAAAAAAAAGATTCACAAGTCATGCTACAATTTCTTCTCAATGTCACAAGCACAGTTTACTCGTTACTCTGAAATGATGTTAAGACTGTGTAGAGGGGGAACTCATTTTTCCCTTGTCACTCTTCTGGCAGTCTAGATGGAGTCAAAATCTGAATGACTAGGCCTTAATTGTAACTTGAACTCTAAAGAACAATGCAGTACTTTGTTGTCTGACAACTCCTAAGGAGTCCTGTGGTCCCATGAGCTAGGAACAGGGTAGCTGTTTTTCACCGACTGCTTCATTTGAATTCCTGGGCTAAGCCTGGGAGCCAAATAAACAGCTGAAGCTGGTTTTTATGTCTAACACCTGATACATACGTCCTGCTTTTTCCTCAAGGGTAGTGACTGCTTCTTATTTACTGCTTAGGAGCGGATAATTAATTAACAGGGGTGAGAATGTGCGTGCTTGACTAGACACTCAAAAATCACAGAACTAATTCCTGGGTTTGAATAACATTATTTTGGTATCATAAAGCAGCCTTGAACTGGAAAAGTTCTATTGTCAAAAGTATGTGCTAAAAGTTTTATGTCTATGCTGTAATTTACTTTTATTACAAATAGGGCTTGTCTTGCTCAAGGATATTTAATCTCTACCAGTAAGAGAATAAAAAATCTTAACCATATTTATTGGTGGTACTTTATTCCATATAGTATTGGTATTTTTTTCACAAACTATCTTATTAAGAAGTTCAGGTGTATGGAGACAGGTACATGAACAGGATTGACGAGCTTTTTGTTTAACACTTTAAAGATGATCTTGGTGGAGTATATGACTATTTAGACAAGTAGTCAGGGCCATCAGTTTACCATGTGATGTTCCCTTTATACTTAAAAGAGGTTAATGATGGCTATATTTAAATGACGTCTACTAGAGCTATGTCTACTACTTGTTTACCACTAGAATTTTCTTCTTAACTTTTAAGAAAAATATGACTGAAGGATTTCTTACTTTCTTTAGTAGATTTCTTGGTGACATTTGACTTGAAAGCTACAGTATAAGAACTCAATGAAGAGTCTTTCTGTAGGGGTGACTCTTCTTATCCTGAGCGTGTTCAAACGTTACTGATAATTGCTAATTAACATCCAAGACACAGGAAGTCTTGAATCTGTGACTGAAGACTAGAGTTCCACCAGAATGCTCTGAATGTTGGTTTTAGTTAATTAAGCATAGTAAAATGTTGGTTTTAAACCCCATTGTTCTTGCATGATCGTGTTTCATTGTTGCACTCTGCAAACACTCTCTAGAGAGCTATATACTGAGAGCTTGTCTGTGACACTTCTCTGGCTGTGTGTTTCCAAACAGGCTGTTAGAGCACGCATGAAAAAGCTGGGGTGAGCTAGCAGGGCAGCAGGTCAAGCACCGTCAGTCATGGACTTGTGATGTGAGAGTGCTCTCTGGGTTTGGCGGACCGTGTCAGGTTCCAAAAGGATCCGTCGCAGATGTTGCAATGGTGTTTATGACATAATATTTCTTCCCAACACAGATCACTGAAAGTGGCCATCAGTAAGTGTATGCATGGGGAACATTTGCATGTGTGATTTCATGAGGGAGGCAAGTCAACCATCACATGCTGGAGGAACTTGGCCAAGTAATATACATAAAACTGCACTCTGTCTCGGTGCTATCCCAAGAGGGCCTGCATGCAGATGTTAGTGGGGCATTTGCAAAATGAAATCCCGTCGAAGAGAACTAAATCAAAGCTGCACTGCTGAGACGTGAAGCTCAAGTTCTTTGTGGTATGGTTTCCTCAAGCAGTTTTTATAAACACTTCCTAAACGTTTTATGAGCTATGAAAACAGTTGGGGAAACTGTGGAGCCACAGAGAGGTCACATGCTAAGTACATTGCTGGAAAATATTCAGTGAAGTTTGAGAACCAGCAATTCTCTGACAATATTATGGACATGTGACAACTCTCTCTTCATTGTCTTCTGCTCAACTCTTTTCATTAAGTCTTATCTGTTGGTATGTATTTCTCTAAAGAAAATGCTCTACTCACTAGACACTTACCTTAATTTCATGGGTTTTTTTATTTGACACCATAAATTGTCCTGAATGAGAAAGTGAAAATTGATGGGTTTCTGCTTGTGCCAGTGTATGGTCTAGATTATGGAAATAAGGTTTATTAATAAATAAAATTCTTTTTTAAATTGTTATTTTCTTATTTGATTTATGTTTGTAATTCCTGTAAATGCCAACAGCTTATATTGTGGTCTCCCAGTCTTCAAGTTACTGGACTTTCTGCTGACTTCCTTTGGGTTGCCTGAGAACATTCTTTGATGTGACTGGGCAGAATTTATTCTGAGTGCCAAAGCAGTCTCTGTGTTCAGCATTAGCTGTACAGGTATCTTCTCCTAGACATCTCACTGATGGTCTGGTTTCAGACAGATCCATTTCACTGAGCTGTGAATAAAGCTGTGCTCTCTGAGAAGACTTCAGTGCTTGGAGGCTTCCAGCTCACTCTCTTTCTGCAGTGTATCTTTACAGGAAAACTTGACTAGCATGGCAGACTTTATTTTAGAAGAGAATAAGCTAAAAGCATCCAAAGCTAAGTACTAATTGAGACAATGGACACAGTGCTCATCTGCCCTGTTTTCTTGAAGATAAGGCTTTGAAATGGTGGTAAGTAATCAAAATGATAAATCGGCAGATGTAGGCGGTTTCAGGAGCAGAAACTATTAACTGTACATTAGGAATGGTTTATATTCATTAACAGAATTTATACCATGGAACTGTGTGGTTAGCCATCACTTTCCCCTCTAATTTTTGGCCTTACTGCAGAAGCAGTGATATTAGCTGTGGCCTTTCTTCACCTATAAAGGAAGGGGAAAGCTGGAGGAGGGTGAGTAAGTGTCTTTTGGAGTGATGTCAGGGGAGACTTAATCATCTTCAGATTGGTGCCTGTTATGTCAGTCTGTTAGTAATTAGGACAGAGCCCACTTGCCATGCAGGATAGCTTTGGAGCCTGCTCCCCACCCCTGAGGAGAGCCAGCGTGGGGCCTGACTGATGCACAGCTACCCTCCTGGATCTTTCTCTGAAGTTCAGATCACAATAAAGAAAATACTGGGGAAGGCGAGGGGGAAGAGCCCACCCCTGTAACATCTCTGTGAGGCAAAAGGGCTGTCAAAGAACTCTGTGCAGCTCTTCAGGAAGTCATATATTTTAGGCAATTTGGTCTCAATATTAAGCTGAAACAATACTGAAATTTTCAATGAGTTACTTTTGAAAGAGCCATGTCACACTATGCAGAAAGATGAATATGCAGCAAACGGGATAGAAAAGCTCAATTTTCTTTCATGCATGAAACCAACTTTTTTCTTTGATTATTATCAAACATGCATACGTGTGAGAAAGAATAAGGGATAATTGGTCAATATTCTCCTAATTGCTTTGCTTCCTGTTTGATTCCTGTATTAATTTTTCCAGTTACTGTAGTCCTTGAGATTTTTGCTCACTCAACGAACAGAAGCTGCCACATACTGAAACACATGTAAACATATTATAAATATCTCTCTTTCTCCAAGATGCTCAGGATTTTCCTCAATTCTTGCCTATTGAAGAGATTCATAAATCAAAGCAAATAAGATACTCAGTGGAACCTTGCTGAGTGGTTGGAAATCTCTAGGTGAATGCATATGGGACTGAAGGATTTGGGAAACAATTTTTGAAGCTGTGACTGTTGAACTGAAATGGAATGTTGAAGGTGAGCATCCATGCTCTGATGTCAGTGTTCATTGTCTCAGTAGCATCAGTTCTTTCCAAATCATCCCTTTTGGGCAACACTGACACAAACGTTTAAGAGCCCAGCTACGCTTCAGCAAAAGTCAGTGGGGGCAGAGATCTGCAATCCACATTTTCTGTGTGATTAATAAGTATTGATGCAAATACATAAAAACACGACTAAGAGTAATTCTAACCAAGAAGGTTATGCACCTTGTTACTTCTGAGATAAATGGGACATTATGTATCCTTGTAGCTTTATGCTTTTTGAGGATCTGATAAGGTCTTTGTATCTGTGGGTATCTTAGTGTTTTTTGAAAATCTTTGAATTAAGTTCTTAAAACTATGGAAGGTTTACAAGAGCTTTACAGAAATATTTATGGACTCTATGTCCTGCCACACCCACAGGAGTCTTAGTTTCAATGTGTTTCCACTGCTTTTTCAAATATGATGGGAATGAAGAAAATGAGTGGATCCTGTAGTGACAGAAACCACTCCTGGCAAGACTTGCTCTTCTCTAGAGCCAGAGAAAATTAAAATCATACACAAGTAAGTCTATGTGTATCTATAAACAGCTTGGCTGCTTGGATCCCACCGTGCAGGGAGAGGCAGGAAGCTGACAAACATGCATGATTTAGTGAGGATGGAGTTGTTCAATTTCATACAGAGGGTAAAGGGGAAGACAAAAACTACTACTTGAACACTACTCCTAAACTGTGTCTTGAATGCACTCCCATTGACGTCAGCAAGTGTTTTATCATTGGCTTCCTGGGGAGCAGGATAGTGTCTCCTGTGTAAACAAGAGAAGTGTGGAGGATTTTTCTCCTCTCTGTTTATAAGGTTTATTTGTGGTCCTTACCATAGCAGTCTGAGCACCTACACTAATGTGACAGGAGTCATTCCTGTGCTGTGCCTGTGAGTCAGATGTGGTGGTCTGCTACCTCAGAGGATGTGAAGTGAGACACAGAAAGTTTGAGATGCTGTCTCCAGTAGATTGCACAGAAGGAGTCTGGCTGGCTCTGCTTGCCTTTTTGCGAATTGGAATTGGCAGACTACTGTAGTTATCCTCAGTAGAATTTAAATGTGAAAGCTGAACTTGGAGGTGAGAAGCCCTGAATATTTTCTGCGGTAAACTTTGGACTGCTTGCTTCATTGCTTAACTGTTGACTTCATCGCTTAAGGAACTCAAAGCTCCTACTCACTCCAGCAGAACCAAGATTTCTCCCTTAAGATTTCATTCAAAGACCATTGAAAGAGATTTTTGGTCTGTTCAATTAAATGTGAGTCCAAATCCCTCAGTTAATTTATCAATTGGCTGCATTGTTTGTCCTAAGGCTGACATTTGTTGCAGCTCTTTTCCAGTGTATTTTAGATTGAAAGGCAGTCCGTACCTTGACCTCTCTTTGAGGCATTAAATTAAGGCAACTGAGACTGAGTGGCTTGGATAGTGGAGTGAGAATTGGAAGACCTTGGCTTTGCTTTTAGCTTTTACTGCCTGTTTTAGACTTAGGGAGAAGTTAACTTCTGTTTGTTTTTCCTCCTGTAAACACTGCAAGCATCAACCTTATTGCAGCAAGTGTTGTTTTGGTGGCAGTATCTATCTCCTTAATGATTTATTTTTATTTTGATCTTCTCTGTAGGAAAGGGTACTTGGCTCTTTTCAAGTTCAAATTCTTATTAAGTATTTAGCAGGACTAGAAAGCATAATCTCAACTCTGAGATGTTTCATTGCTAAAAGTTGTTGAAGTTTGTATTCAAGGGAGACTTAGACCACAGAAAGTAATAGTTTTGGGAGCTTTATGGGGTTCTGGGTCATAGGAGACAAAGCCGTCATATGAGTATGTCAGCATTTTCTGGTTTCCATTAAGTCAACAATAACACAAGGGTCAGTCTTTTTTGTGCCTTTTCATACTTTGACTTTTTGGGGAAGCCAGTAATTCATAAACACTTGAAAATGGCCAGAAAAGAAGAACAAACTACTTTGGAAAACACAGTGATTTTATTTGTTCACTAGATGAGAAGTCTTTATCATACATGCTTGTATTGGCTGAAGGGTCTATAGTTTTTTATTTATTTGCTGTATTTAATACCTTGGAAAGCACTGTGACGAAACTTAGAGTTCATTTAATGTATGCTTGGATAGTGTGCAGACATGACATTGCTTTACAGCGTCTTTGTGTATATCTTGATGTGAAATGTTTATGACCTTTATTTACAGCTCCTTGTTATTTGGTGTTCCAGACTTGTAATTCAATTTATATGCATCTGAATCATAAAGTACTACGCACCACTGTTCAGTTTTTCTTGCCCAGTTTATTCTTGCCAAGAAATGTCATTGTTGAACAGCCTTTGCCAAACCCTGGTAGCTGCAGAGAAGCTGCTTGGGTTGCTTGAAGGGATCTCTGGTCTAGCCTCGGTGGGGATTTTTTGTGCACATGAGGTAGTTTTGGTTGTAGTATTGCTGTTTTCCTTGTGAACTAAAAGTGTTTGAAATGGTACAGCTGATATTCTTAGCTACTTGGAGCTTTTTTCTTTTTATATTTTTTTTTTTATTTTTTTTTTTCTTTTTTTAAGAAATGGGTGCAGAAGGAAGCCATTATAAATTCATTGCTCTTTTATATGGGCATTGACTGCTTTACAGTCCACGTGAGACAGTAAAAAATGATAGGGTATCAAGTTAGTAAAAGGTATTAAGACAGAATATCCAGTTGCTGTCCAGCCCCTCCATGAAGGAAATACTGTGACTTTCCATCTGAATTTTCAGCTACCATAGGTTATCAAGGATGTGATGCAAGTGTAAATTTATGAATGATATTGAAACATCAAACAACAGACACCCTTACCTCTCCCACTAAAGTTACCAATTTTACCAGGGAACCACTTGGTTGATTCCTCTAAAAATTCTCTTTCTTTTTAAACCAGAAAGCAGCCTCACCTATCCTAATCCTGATTTTTTTTTTTAATCATGTTGGCCAATTAATGTCTTAATTGAAAGAAGACATTACACAGAATTCATCTGGTTTTTAGATTATATGCACATAATTTATAACATATGCTGAATTCATAACAGTTATGAGTGAACACTTTCAACTCTTAAAAGCATTTGACACTTAAATTAACAGTGTCTCCAATGTAATCCTGCCTTACCCACAGTATTAGATGTTTTGCTTACAAAATGCTTACTCTGTTAATACAGACACCATCTGTGGTCTAATCTAGGTGGAGTAACTTTTAATATAAGGAATTAGTTTATTAACATAGAGGTTAATTGTATGAAAGGAAAAATATCTAGATACTTGACCATTTTCCTCAAGAAAAGGATTTTTTTTTCCTGTTCTGATACTGATATCATATTTACTGAAAGATGGAATAATTGCACCAGAATCAGTAGAACAGACTCAGTGTAAACTTGTTGCAAAACTCAGGCTGGATCTTAATTGTTAAGGTTCAAATATTTCATCCAAACCCAGAGGATACTTTCTAGGAGTAATTTATTTATTTAAGTTATGTGTGGTGAGGTAAGGCTCAAGTGCTGCCATTTTTTGAAAAGTGAAAATTCATAAATGTCAGAAACACACTTTTTTTGAGTGATAATTATTCCCATAATAAACATGCAAAAAATTATGAAATGTATTCTTAAATAAATTTTTTTCTCAATAAAACAGTGAACACTCACTATCCACATCCTAAGTGAACAGCAACATTGTCACAGCCACCTGTATCTTCACAAGGAACAGAAGAGGAGGAATTCACCAGCAAAGGTGGCTGGTTCTTGAAAAATGCTTGAGAAAAATGAAGAAAACTTGCAAAGACACTGGGTACAGATGTTTGTGGTGTGGATTATATATTGTTTGTAGTTCTCGTTCCTTGCTGTTGAGACTGTGAGTGAGAGTTGGTCTCTTGAAAGCTCTATCTATCACTACAAACACTCAGGGGTAAATCTCACTATAACTAGGAAGGAAATGCTGCAGATGAGTGTTTTGGCTGGATGCCTCATGAAGAAGGCATTAGCTGAAATATTGGTCTACAGAACTTCCTTTCCTCAGCTGTGTTCAACCTGTTAAAGTCCCTGCTCAGAAAATACCCATCCCACAATTCACTGAAATTAGATCTGGAAACCTGGTGGTTCTGTTTGACTTGGAGGATGGAACCTGAGGTAGATGGAATATCCTGTTGACTAAGAAAAAGTAGTTTTCCACAATGAAGGGCAAATCGGATTTTTTAAAGGAAGTCAGAAGCATTTACAGAAAGGTGTTTAAAAAAATGTTGTGAAAGTAACAACTGAAGACACACCCAGTCATAAGAGAGAGCCTAGGAATAATGGATAAATTTTCTGTTTAGTTTTCCACTTGCTTTACTTCGTCTGAATTTGTTGAGAGTTTGTGCAAAGTCTCAGAAAAGAAAATGCTACAAAATTTCCATGAAAATGTTATGACATTGTAAGGTTCTTTTTTTTCCCCACAGAGAGACAAGTTTACAAAAGAGCGTGTGAATAGAATAGTAGTGACCATGGGGACTGTTCCCTGCTCCCAGCTCTGACAGGGTGCATCATCACTGTCCTTATGATTGTTTGGTTTCTGAAAATCAGATAAAGAAATTAGAGATGGGAATGATGATTGCTGGTTATATTCAGAGGTTAACTGAAAGGATCATACCATTTCCTTAACTGTAAGAGAAATTATTAGCATGGAATGCTTTTCAAAGGAGCCTCCCTTCCTGTATGATATTTAGTCCAAGCCTCCTCCCCATTATCTTTAAATCTAAGCCTCATTCCCATTATCTATTAATAGTTTATCTTAAGTCCAGTGAATACCAAGCTCATTATTTTACTGCCCACTCAATCTGAAAGATAAAGGACGAAGGGAAATGAAGAGAAAACCTCCACTAACCAACCAACAGAAAAAAACAAAAAAAGAAAAAGAAAACACCACCAGGACTGTGGTTACAAGAATGTTTGCAAAGGTCTTAATAACTACACTGACATAAAGCATTCTCTCTGCACTCACTGCAGGTGCAGTATTCCAGCTCCCTGGAGAAGCTTGTCTTTAAGTCTTTTCTCCTTGAGTCTTTCCACTCAAGTGAGAAGGGGGAGGCACAGCTTGAAAGTGTGTTCCCCTAAGATTCCCCCCCAAAGGTACCAAAAATATTATGTCTTCAGGTTTGTCAGATGTTTTCCTTGGGCTTTTCCTTAGGAAGTTTACTGTAAGGTAGGACACCTGCTATTATGTGCAATAGCAATATATCAGAAGGTACACAAAATGTAATGGAAAGAGGAAGGAAATGAAGGAAGATTTGAGCTGCCATTCTGAATAACTGATGGAGCAGTCAGGTGATTTCCCTCTGTAGAAACAGGGTTTTCTTCACGAGAGGGACTATTTGTCCCTATCAGCTCTGACCTTCGAAACTTCCTGTATGAGCTGAACATCACCAGATCTTGACACTCTCTTGTGGATCTCCTCTTTTCTATCATTTTTTTTCCCTTCCCACCCACCTTGTATATCAGAGAACAATGAACTCTTCCTGCTCTGTCAAAGGACACGGGCACGGAAAAACTGGTGAAAAGCAGTTATAGTTCTTACAAGAATTCAGAGTTCTTATGATGACTTGTGAATGACAAGTTTTTCCCCTGATTATTCCATGTAAATCACAATAGTAGCCCTTTTGGTAAAGGATTTTTACAGTGATTTTTCTTGACATTTCCCCTGTAATAAGAATAGACAACTACAGAAAATTTTTTTTTTTGCTTTAGTAAGAGATACTGATTTTTTTGCAGGCTTACTGAAACTGTGAGAAATGAATGGAGACAGACAGGACAGAAAATTTCCTGTAACCTTTGGTCACTGCAGGCATGAGAATATAAAAAGATGCTTAATAATTTATCTACAAAATAGCAAGTTGCACATGAATCATGGCACATCTTTACAAGATCTTTGGTGTTTGGCGGCTTGGCAGGTTATTTCATTGTTTTGCTATGTCTTGGCAGGTTATTTCATTGCCTTGCAGCCTAGAGGGTTTTGCTACCATTCTGTGGTATCTAGACTTGGAAAACATATTATTTTGAACCCTTCAGCTTAAAATCTTTAGAATTCTAAGGTATATTTATACTAATTCTTAAAGATTACTGGAAAATCAATGCAAACAATTATAAAAGTACTTGAGGCAGGGTTGTTAGGAATTCCAAAAAGACAACTAATACATGAAATTGCAGCTGGGATGGATTTCACTCAAGTGTGGAAATATCAGATGAGGATAATCTTTCATTGGACTATAAATCATTTGCCTGCTTTCCTGTGTCATAGACTGCAACACCTCATTTGTTTCAACTCCCTTAGCTTATCCCTGCCAGGATACACACACTCTGTATCTGCTGCCCAGTATGCATTAGGTGGCATTAGGACTTCTTTTGAAGGTTGACAAGCAATGAACAGGTGAAAAGTTAAGTAGTTATTGAGCGCTGATGTCCCTGGAAACCAGGATAGTGAGCGCTGCTCACCACAAGCCTTATCCAGCAAAAGCTGTGTGTGGCCTTGTGAGCTACTTACATCCCCAGAGGCTGCAGATGCAGGTTCCCCAGCCAGACATTCAGCACAGTGAGGCTGGGCTGCTGCACAGCCAAGCCTCCCCCTCTGCTCACCCTGGCTCTGCTGCCTAACTTAGAGCTGCCTGAATTTGTGCTTGTTGTCACTTTCCAGCTTCAGGCTGATAGGGATAGGTTTTAAAACATGGCCAGCCTAAGTAAACCATTTTTCTTCTCTGCTTTTAACTTAATTTTTGTTTGTTTGTTTGTTTGTTTGTTTCCAGGTATAGCAATAGCAATATAGCAATCCACACAGCAGATGCTCAGAAAAAGGGTCTGTTCCCCATCTTTAGAGCAAGCTGAAGACAACGATGATGGGACTTCAGGATGCTGCAACAGAGACTCCAGGTCTTGCTGACTGCCAGAGCATATGTGCCATACCACCAGTTCCCAAGGCATCACAGCCCTGCACTGAAGACCATACTACTGGATAATGTGTGCTGCTGCTAGCTAGGTTAAGCTCTTACAGCAGGAAATTCTATAATCATTCTTCTATTTGTCTGCAGGGGAAAATAATATTCAAGAGATACACAGCGTGCTATCTTGTGATTTTGGCATTACTTCCTTATTATTAATGCCATTTCATTTCCAAATTTGAGATCCATCTTCAATGAGCTGCAATATTTTCAACATACCTCAAAGAATTTTGAAAATATAAAATATCTGTAAAAGTTTTCATAGCATAGACAATAAGAGAAAACAGCCATTATCTTCCCATGCTGAAGCAGACATTTTGAATAAACTGAAGCCAGAATGCCTAGCTGTTTCCAAAGCTAAATTATAAGGGAAAAAGAAAACCCCATATAACCCAGCAAAAATTTTTAAGTGTTTGTAAAGTGGAGTAAAATACATGGATTGTGTCGACTTAGCATGTATTCTTCTGTGTACCTAGAGATGATTTTCTTTTTAAGGAGAAGTAAGGGAGAAGTCACTTCATTAATATTTCATATGACTTTTACTGCCAATATATTAATTCTTTATATGGACTTTTCTTGCATAATTGACAACCTTGTAAACTACACATCCTGACTTTTTCAGGCTTTTCATTCTTAAAGGAAATGTAAATGCTTTGTATTTTCATTCCTTTATGCCAATGATACAAGTTATATAATAGTCTATGTATCTGGAAACCTGTCCTTTAATTTCTGCCTTGAAAATGTCATTGATGGCACATTCAGAGCAGAGTAGAAGTTTGTGTGAGTTTTGAGGAACAGGGCCAGAACACGATTTTCTGGATGTAATACGGAAAAAGGCAAGTTAAACTTCTAAAAATAAAAGTCAAAGTACATATTAAACTTTACTCATGCCTCAGTGAGGTCTAAGCACTGTAGTAAGTGATTGATTTCTCCAGCTGCTGGAATCTGTCTGCCACTAGTCCCAGGTCTGTGCCCTGTGTTGTGTCTCAGGCACTTCTTGCCTGTGGCATATGCTCACCATGAGCAGCTCAGCCCAGCTCCTAACAGAAAGCACGTGGGTTTGCTGGTGTTCTTACTCGCCTGACTCGTTAGCTTGCTCACAACAGTTAATCTGGACACCTTGTGCTCTGACCAGTGTTGGTTTGGCTCCTTTGTTGCTGGTAATACAAAGAGGATAAGCAGGTAATGTGCCCTTTCCTGAGCTAGGCACTGGCAGATGCTGCTGGTGACTTCTTCAGTCTTCCTTGGCCAGCAAGGACCTCCACAGCTGTGTTCCCCTCTTTACCATGTGCACATGCCAGAACAATGGAAATCTGGGAAGTTACATGTTTATGTCAGGAGGTGTCTGACCACAAACACTTGAGCCTTTAGAAAGGCTGTCAGGAGCATTGTGTTTTCAGCTTTTTGTGCCAGCACAGTATTCATATCTAATATTATTGAGTTAACTTTTTAAATCATGGGGAACTATAGGCTAAAGAAGTGCCTGTGCACTTGTATATCCTCAAAAAGTTCAAAAAAAGGATTCTCTATTCAATAGAGTCTGAAATAAGGCGCTTGCCGAGGAAAGAAAATTTAAAGTGACGACTTATTTTTCATTTTTATGGTTGACATGTGGAAGTTTCATTCCAACACTTAAAAAATCCATTGTTTTGAAATCACACAGGTATCCTTTCCAAAAATATCTCTTACTGACATCAATACTTCTACCCACATTTTTGGAGTCTCAAGACACTTCTATTATTTATTAATTAACGTTGTACTGGGATACGATGCTTCTTCTGTATCTCCCTGGCTCTCCTCCTCCCCAGGTTCATGTAAATCTTGATGTTTTGTAACTGGGGAGAATTAAATCTGCTGTTGAAATGGGCTTCCATCCATCCCTAGGAGTGCCATAAAAGTTTAATGTCTTTGTTATTTAGTGTGCTGTATATGTTAGGAATAATTTTCTGTTTTTCACAATACCAGACAATTTCTTTAGTTCTGTAGGATTCCTACTCCCTACAGAGTTCCCATGTCCCCTAAATAAACTGGTGCTGTCTCGTGGCTACAAAACTATTCTTCTGGAGGGTGACAGTTTCAGAGAGTACACACTGTGTGTGGTTAATATTCATGGCACATACTTCATTCATAATTTATCATTAACTTACTCAGTTTAATTTCTTCCCAGTGGGTCTGTAACACACCAGTGTAATCCAGTTTCTTTTACCTACAGCTCTGACCATCTGGAATACTCTTGCCACATGTCTTCACCTCAGCTACACTTTCAGATTTCTTAAAACATGTAAATAAATAGTATCAGATATAAAGTCCCAAGGTTAGATACCAAATAAAAATGGCTTAGATATCAGAGTGAAGGGAACTCCTGAAGTTATTACTGAAATCCATAAGCCTGCCATGATGGCCAGCCCTCAGTGAAGAAGAAAGCTGCAAATCTTCTGACCTGGATTCACAAGTCCTAAACAAGGCTTAAGTTTATGCTTCTCTGTGTTTAACATTTCCATTAGTATGTGTGAGCTTTGAAACATGTCATCCACTCACCCACATTGAAAGTGCATTGCTGTGCTCTGTTGGACAGCCTGGCAGCAGGTTACTGGGATTTCCTTTGGCTGCAACTAAACAAAAAAACACATTCCTACCTGCTAGCAGGCATTCTGCTTCCAGGAGCAGATTACGGGGCACCAAAATTCCCTGAGTGTCCAACAGTGAGGACATCTCATCATCACCACTATCTGCTTCTCTTTATGGATGTATTTCTACTATGCTGCACCACTTGCTTTGCCTCTGTTCTCATTCCTACTCGTTGTACCTTATGAAGACCTTTAAGTGTTGCTTTGAACGTTGAAGAAAACTAGGAGGAAAACATTTAAACCTTATCTTGTTCATCTAGCTGAAATAATTCATGTTGGTACCAGGGTTTATCTTTAAAGCATTACAATGTTCACTTGACTTCAGAGCATATTTTTTTTAGCACACCTTACCTTTTTTTTCTGTCAGCAGGACTAATGCCCTCTAGGGTACTGGATTTCTCCTCAGCTGGTAAACATTGGTTTGATGACAATGTTGTAAAGACTTCAGTCTATTTTTCTGGCAAAAGAACTAGTCCTCACATTTGGCAGTGGACCTAGAATTAAAAAGATTCGTCAGAAACATGTTATGAAGGATAAACATATTTAGGCTTTGGCTTACCAAAGTCTCTGACAGGTGCTGTACTTTTTCACCATCTGTAAATCATATATGGTTATGTAATTATGTGTTTTGAGGAATAGTTTTCCTCTAGACTATTTGACAATTAAGTTTGGTTCTTCAAGGTTTTTCTTGCTACAAATGCATAAATCCTACTAGGAATTCATGCCACCACACCTGTGCTTGTTCAAAAGCCATCAAAGACTGTGTTCCTTTCCTGTGTAGCTCACCTCACTTGGGTGTCCTCCCAGCTTTCATGTTGCATAGATGTATTCCAGGTCTCTCCTCCTCTGGTTTTCAGAACAAAAGGTTCATGTTTTTGAAAGTGTTGTAGTGGACCTGAAGAGGCACAGTCACAGGGCTTCCTCAACAAGAAGTAAAAACTCATTTGGATGCATTTGGGAATTCTATTATAATATTGGCCAGGAGATTTCATTATTGAACTTCTGAAATTTACCCTGACTCTCCTAGTAATAGTATTCTTAACTTGTACCTCACTACCTTTTGTTTCCTCCTGCTGGCTATAATTTTGTTAGTATAGCATCTTTATTTTAGCGCTGGTTTTTGCACATGTGGAATTTTATTGGATGATGATGATGCATTTGGGGTCATCCCCCCTTAATGGGGCGCTTTTGCAATGTCTCTCTATTTCTTGTAAAAATAGAGGCAAAAATAGGAGTTTCTATGAATGGGAAAAGGAGATTTTTTGCTCTCCTACCTAACTGGAAGTAAGAAAAAGGGGTTATTAATTAAAAATTTGGCACAACTGTTTACAAGTGTACTGTATTTCAGTACTAAGGCACTTAAGCATAAAATATTACACGTTGCAAAGTTACTGAAGAAAACTTCTGGGAGGCTATTTTCAGAGGAGATTTCAGCCAACATAGGCATGGTAGTGCTTCAGGGATGCCTAAATTATGGATCTTGGAGCAGCTGATATTTAACAAGAACCTTCAGCACAAGTTTTGTTTCAAATTATTCTCAGTCTAATTGAACAGGTGAACGAGGTTGTCTCAGGGAGTGACCACACATTGTTGTGTGAAGACACCCAAATGTCTCGTTTACTCAATACTGCTTAGCTGGAACAGGTTATCAGAGCAGAGTTATGGAAATCTGGGTAGGACACAGCATTAAGAAGAGGAACAATCTAATGGTGTTGATGGTATACATATATAGAGAGTAGAAAACAGATGGCCTACAAATGCCAAGTTGTAGCCAGAGGAGGTCCTCAGAGACTGGCAAGCATAGTTGGGACAGCATAAGGACACAGAGGTATACTGGAGTTGCTCTTCTCAGGTTTCAGTGTGCTAGAAATGACTGCATGTTGCCTTATTCTGCAGAGGAAAGCATGACCCTTTGCAAGGGGGCTCAGGGCTGTTTTTCAGAGGGAGATCTGTGGATGCAGCTGGAGGAGGAAGTACAATGGTTACTGGCTGCTCATCACATCCTTCCTCCCAGAGGTTTTCACTTTTTTACAGCTGCCAGCTAAGTTGGTCATATGGATGACCCCACACCTGGTTAAGCAGAAAGGATCTAGGCTAGGTTAATTAGTTCAAATTGTATGTCTTTGGTAATCTGTCTCATGTTGATTGGAAGTAGCTGGAGAATTCTCCTACAGGCTGACCAGTGGGAGGATATCTTCTAGCAGCAGCAGACTGTAGGAGACTGTCAACTCTGCAGGTGCAGTGCTACTAAGAAAATTCAAGCAATTTGATGGACCAAAACTGCATCCATGTTTATAGACAAAGTAAAGGAGAGAGGTAAGAAGTTACTAAGGCGGTCAGGAGAGGGGTAGGTAAGAAAATAATCATTGCAGGAGGAAAATAGAGATTAAAATTGGGGAAAATAACACATATTATGTCAGTGTAAGATTTTGATGTGTCCCCTGCAGGGACAGCTCCTCCTGAGCCTGTGAGAATTGTGGTGCTCTTGTGGCTTACTGTAGATGTGTATGTAATATATATGTATATTTTTCTAAACTTGGTATGCTAATGTTGTGTGTATTAGCATAACAATTGGAAAAACTTAGGGACTTAATTGGAAACGCAGTAAGATTTAGCTCCTGTCATCAAGTGAAAACTCAACTTTCAGACTGAATTCTCAGCATCTGACTGTGGTTAGAAGTTTCATTACTGTCTACCTGCTCCCCTTGCTGGCTGTGGGAAGCTGTTTCTCATTCTCAGCCTGGCCTGCAAAGCCACCTCAGGTTCTTAAAAAGCATGCAAAGTAATCTGTCACCTACCTAGTCATGGCTGTTCCAGTCCTCATTATCTTCCAAATATAACGAGTTGCAGGAAAGGAGAGCCAGCACTGCTTTGCTCCATGGGCACACCCTGGTGGGTTTGGATCATCATCGTGCATCTCAGGGGAGATGAGCAGAGAACTAAATGAGCCTTTTATCCAAAACCATGAATCTTTTCACACTTTTAATCAGATTAACTCTGTGATTTCCCCTCTCCAAAAAACTTATGGATTAATGTGACCTATTGTATTAATTCACATTGGACCCTTTTACAAGAAAAGCTATTAAGAGGAGGAACTCAAACTCAGTCCAATTTACCATGTATCCGGAGGCTTAACCAAAGCTATTATTACATGAAAGAATGGAGGAAATTAGGAACAGGGCCTTCAGAACACTAAATGCCAGCGCAAGTTTTTTTCTCGATTTTCTTTCTGACTAATTTGCTCTGTCAGGAATTTGAAAACAATTAGACACTGAAAAGAAAAAAGGGTGAAATAGTCTTACCTAACTCTTGTGTGCATGCTAAATATTTCCATACTGTATTGCAGGCCCTTTCTGAACTGAAAAATAAAAATCATTAAAAAATGGTTAACATGAACTCTAGTGGTAGTTCTGGAAAAATATTTTCCTCAGTTACTGAAAAGTAAGATGAGAGTCTGATAGATAACAACAGAGAGGGCTATAAATGCTACCAAGGGATCTCGTTTAGAAGATATTACTCAGAAGAATATGATTTTTGAAAATAGGTGTTTGTTTGTGTGACTTTTTGCAAAGGCAAAAAATGGTGAGAAATGTTTTTCGATAGGATATTTTCTTTTGTAGGATAATCAAAAGATAAATTAGATGGAAATGATAGTATCTTGAGAGCAGGAGACGTCTTTGTTGCTAATCATCTGGTTTATTGGATAGTGGTGTTGTGATTTTGCTTCAACCCCCATCCCATTTTTTGCAGATCATGCCTTATACAATCTCAACAGCTGCACCTACTTTGATCATAGCAGAAAGATTTTGGACTAAATTCAATTTAATGTAGTGGTAATTGTAGAGAATTCCTGCATAGATAATGATTAGAGCTGGTAGAAGAACAGACTGCATGTTATCCAAGGGTTAAAAAGATGCAGTCTGTTTGAATGGCTCTGCTTTTAAGCTTGATGAAGTATGTGAAAAATCTCATTTCCAGCAAGATTTTAATTACATCATGGAAATCTGCCTCTTTGTACCAAGTTCCAGCTGGATATGGGAAAGCAAAAGAGCCTGGAAGCTGCCAGCAAAGTGTTGACTGTGATGTTAGGAGGCAGTGAATATAAATTCTCATTTAACCTTGTGTTTATTCCTTTACTGCAAGGGCAACAAAGTATTTCTACATAGACACAGATACCCTCTTCTAAATAGACCACAGTGGCCTCTTATGCAACCTACAATGCTTCCTACATGAAGTCTTTTTCTGCTGCTGTTTTCTGGAGCGCTTTTGTGAGTGTGTGGCCTTTGGAGCAAAAGAAAATGTCAGAAGTTCACCTGTCAACAAAACTTCTCTCTTTCTCTCTGCATTAACTAAACATATCAAGTACCCTTGACACAACCATAAAGCATTATTTTTTGTGGCTTAGAAGTGTTGGTTCTTTGGCTGTTAATTTGGAGTATTATTACTCTTCTCTTTTGGCTGGGTCCAGCTTGCTGTTGCCAGACATAGTGGGTTGCAGGTTTCCTGTGAAGAATTCTAGGAAAAGTAGGAAAGACTACATATTGTCTCAGTTGACAACATAACAAGAGAAAGCATAATGTGATGGAAAGGCTTACTACAGTAATTTTTCTCTCCCTGGATGACTTATTCTGCATCCATACTTTTTTTTTTTTTTTTGTGTGTGGGTGTCTCAAGAAAGACTTCCTTATAAAAGGAAATGAGCATTTTAAGTCTTGTTTCTACAAACTCTAATTTTTAAGTTATGGACAGAGAGGATGCCCTGAATAGATGATGCACTACAACATGAAACTGAGACCCACATCACCACAAGGGTCACGATGTGGACCCAGACTCTTTGCTAGGTTAGCTGTCTCTATTGTAACAAGAGTCTTTATATCTGAGCTTGGTTGCATCCTGGTGGTGATGCCCCATGGCACGTGTGTCTAAATGTTGACAATCTACATTTAAGTGTTGATAGAAGAAAGACTCTGACAGTTCTTAATTTGCTGCTAACTTGTGCGTTTTTCATCTAACATCCAGTAACACTTTGACTGCTGTTTTAGACACCAGTTTATAACTCTTTAACTACCCAAAACATTGAACTGAGAGCAGTGGTCACTCGTTGTTGTCTCAAAAGCAGAGCCTCCTTACAGATTTTCCCACTCTTCTCTTCTCCATGTATGGTGATGGGGGCTGCTTTTTGCAATTTAAACTGTAGTATTACTACCCTCTTAACTGTTTTTTAAAAGATGAAGAGAAATGGTTAAAAAATGCAATAGGCCCAAGAATTAAGAAAGTCTGTTATGGAGTCATAGTTCTTAGCTGATGAACTTGGGCATTACTGTTTTTCAGCTGTTAAAGTGCCTCTGTTTTGTGGAAAGAAAAAACAAGTCATCTTGATTATTTGCACATCTGCACATCTCAATGATCAAAATATACTGCTGACTTTGCAACCCACCTCCAATGTCTGTTTCAAAATTTCCAAAGAAAAAGTGCAGACAGTGTTATCCCCAAACACTTGCTATTTTTATGGTCTATAATGCTCCAGATTAAGATGATTTAAAATTCTTGGAAAAAGGTTTTAATTGTTGTGGTTTCTACAATAACGATATTTATTGCGTGAATTCCTAGATTCGACTCTTAAAAGCTTTTAGAACCTTGCCAAATCACCATGGAAAAAAAGAAAAATCTTTCTAACCATCTAACTACATCAGTGACAACTGACAACTATGGGTCAAAGAATAGAGGGACACCTGGGATCAATTATTAATGTCTGAATTTGATTTTAATCGTCTTTGCATGTGAGTGTGGACTAATTTTCTTTGTCTTCTGACAGATGTTTTCATTGGCTGCTAAACAACACTGTTCTGATTTATGAAAGGTCATAACAAATTGTTGCAAAGAGGTTGCAAGACGTTTCTGCAGCTAATTGAATCAAAAATCATTTTCTTTCCTCCAGGTGTATCTGGGAGAGGTGTGTGATATTTCAGCTTTAAAAAATAAATGAATATACTGCATCTGGTAGTGTGCCTTGTGAAAATCTCCTTACTTCTCACTTGGCTTAACTGTGTACATGATGTGAATTGGTGTGTGAGCCCAATAAAGGGATTCAAAGGGATAAAGCAGAACTCACAAAGGCCCAAAGTCTTCTTGGGTGGTTGGATATAGAATTATAATCAACAGGCATAATTTTGCTGAGTAGCATCACCAGTAATTTTTACAAATAGCCTAAGGAGACCAAATAGTGTATGCCAATGAGGATGAATTCTGTGGTATTTTCCTTTAAATTCACTGATATGTGTGTCTCAAGAACAGGGAGTGTTGTGTGTGTTCCAGCCTGTAGGGAGGAAAATGTGTTTTTTGTAGAATTCTTGCAAGTAGCAAAAATTTTTGTTTTCCTCCCAGTTGTGCATGATGGATAACTCTTGCACATTTTGCTCCTTTCTCTAAAGACTCTCCATTTCCATCAATGGAAATCATTTACTCAGCAAAAACAAACTAGGAGAACCCAGGAGAGTGAAGTGCATGATTAACATCTGCCCTCTTTTTTTCAGGTTGACATAGATTACTAATGAAGTACTAGAAATTTATTCTCATTAACTCAGTTTCACTTTTGCTTTGTACACACTCACACAGAAGAAGGAAATGTAGATGGAGGCTTAATAAATTTTTATAAATTTGTGGTCTGAAATAACTACAGTCTCATTGCAAAGGACCCTAGTCATTACCTAAAATACCCATCCTGTTCCACAAATCAGTGCATAAATAAATAACTTTTTTTTTTCCCGGTAGTATGTGCTCAGCAGTTCCTCCTAAATTATTTGTCATGTAAGTTGTTTGTTTTGGTCAAAGAATATTTGCTAGCTCAAGCAAATTAGGAATAAGTTTTTGTATTTCTTCACCATGTTTACTGTCTTAAAATATTTCCATAAGAGCTTCCATAAAGGATTATATGAATGATCTCAAATTTTCTTTTAGCAATTTTCTAAACATATTTGTTTTCCTCAGTATGCAAAGTTCAGTACTTTACTTTCCACTAAAGTACAGTGTAAGGTATTTTCCAAACATGGAGTAGTTCTGCCAAATATAAGAAGTAGAGACAGAAACCTCCTCAATCTGAATTGACCAACTGGAAAACAAACTGTTTCTGAATAGCTCTGATGGAGAAACAATCCTTAAAAATGGAAAATAGTCTTTGTTCTTTTATTGCATTTAGTTTACAAGATGAACAAGAACCAATAGGGCAAACAGCAACTCTTAAGTGATTCCTTTTGCCTTATGTTTATAGTTCCACAAAAAAATACAAATCCCTTCCCGTGGGAGGATTTATATAACCTCTTACTATCCCTAGAGCAGCTACATTATACAGGATCTTACCCTTTCTTGGCAAATTTTGCTATGCCTTAGTCCAACAATAAAACAAAGGGTAAAAGAAAAAATGAGCACTTTCTAGAGAATTTGATTCTCAGTTAATAAAGTCTTATTCTAAAAACCCCCTCCAAAGTTTAGAACTCCAACTCCAAAATCATAACTAAAAGTCGTTAGATATCATTTTCTGCTGTTGATCCATATTTTCCATTTATTCAACAAAATTACTTATTAATTCAGGGTTTTATTCTTAACTTACATCATATTGTTATTAACTAAAATTATATTATTATTATTCATATAATTGCATGAATTCCACTATTTTGAGACCTTTTAATTGGCAGCACCTGATGTGTGGTGTAAAATCCTGGCAAACCTCCTTTGACTTACCGAGCAGGGTCTCAGTTTTGAGGTGCTAGGTCTGGCCAGGTTCTCTTGCTGAAACAACTTCACAGGTGCTGTGTGGGATGACTGCCCACCCTGCTGGAAGGGGGCTTGGAGGGCAGAAAGCATAATAATGATGATCAGCCCCAAGCAAAGCAAAGGCAATCCAAGAAGCCATGGGTAGGGGGTGTGGCTGACCTCTCCCTTTCAGGCTGTGACATTTGTACAGAGATGTAGCCTTGAGGAATTCATGGTGCCTTTTCAGATGTAGCCCAAAGTGCTGGAAACAGCACTATTTCTTTAGCATTGATCACAAGTGAAGCCAGCCAGGAGGCCGGTGGTTTTTCTTAGGTGCAGATCCTATAGCTGTGATCCATCTGTGTGATACCTCTAGACAAGATAACTCCATGTAGAACATAACCATAAACCTCTCCAAATATGAGCAGGCAGCAGTATAGTTTATGGGCACCATATGTTAATGGTGGTCTGTGATATGTGTCATCTGCCTGGGGTTTGAGTGCTGTGTGAGTTGGCGCCCTGTATCGATTGGACATCCATTACTTTTGAAACATTTCTAAGGCTGTAAGGGTGAAAAAATGTTGATGTCAATGGTTTTACTCCTGTATCGTGTTCTTTGAACTGATGCCTATTAAATGCTCTGACTCTTCTGAAGCACTCCTGCTCCCTCCCCAAGGAAGAATTAACATGAATTTGATGAATCAGTGAGCGTACTACTCTTCCGAAATTACTGCATCCCAGTTACAGAACAGGTTCCTCAAATTCCCACAAATTTGTCTCATTCAAGATCTTACAGTAGGCAAAAAAGAACTCACCTTCTATTCAAAGACAAGAATTTATCATTAAAATCTTAATTGTCCATTCAAAGGGTTATTTTTTGTCCAGTTATAATAATAGTGACACTTAAACATCAAAGTAAATGTAGATTAAATGAGGCATACAAATATTTTCTAGTATGCATAGAATCATGTAAGTTTTATGCACCTCTTTCTCTTAAGTCATACTTTCCACTGGCACCCTGGGTCTGGAGGTCAGTATTTTCAATCTTGGCAGAATTGGTAGTTTCTGGTGAGTTGTCTGCATCCTGAGTATTCCAAATACATCCTCCGGAGAAATCTTTCCCCTTCACTTCAGGATCTGCTTGCAGGCATTTTTGCATGGTCTGCACCTATCTTGTTCTTGACTGGTTTGTGGTTCCACACAGCATTTCAATTTATTCTGTATGGTGCACTTGTTCTTTGCTCCCTTGGTTACCCACCCCTGGCTGGTTTCACCTAGCTCCCAAGGACTCATCTTTCTCCTGGCTAGTCACTGACCACTGGTTGCCAGTAGCTTATGGCCCTGGGACCTCCAGGGTCATACTGAGTCCACACTAACAAGGCTAAGCTTCTGTCCTATATCACCCCCCCCCCCCCACTACTTTTTTGGATTAGGAACCCAAGCAGGACTTGGTATTGCCATTTGCTACCTTAATACCTCATGCCATGCAATAAAGCAAAGCTTTTGTGCATCTTCAGATGTGAAAGTGTAAGGATGTGAGGCTAATCCCAGTGCAGAAGGTTTTCTGGTATGAAGTTTTACAAAACACAGGGTTTGGTATGTTTCAGTTACAGGACTGTGATTTAGCAGGGTTTAGACCAAATACTAAAGAACAGCCAGCTTCAGAAGTTTTTCAAGACTGTGTTCAGCATGCCTTGCTGCCACCCAGTGCTTCTTAGAGAGCCTTCTCTTTGTGTTTTCTGTAGTAGACAACAACAGGTCTGTGGTCTGCTGAGATTTCCTCTGATTTGGGGGAGGAGAGTGGTCCCTATGAGTCCTGTTCCACTAGTTAGACCAAAAAGTGTGCTTTGCTTAAGTAAAATACTCAAACCAAATGAATCACCAAGGGGAAAAGTGAGGCTTTCCAAAGCACTGCAGTATTAATGAATCTTTTTTTTTTTTATTTATTTTTTTTTTTTTAATTATGTTTTTAACAAAATAATGATTTCATGGAAAATTTGATTAATATTTATAGAAAAACTTCTCCTTGAAGTAGCTTGTCCACCATGTCTCTTGAGGAGAAAAATCTAAAAGTGAGCTGACCGTATTGGTTAGGGAAATCTCTTCAGCAATGTTTCCACTGGTTTAATCAATCTGGTTTCCAGCACAGCTTCAGCCAGAATGTGGTTAGCCTGCAGTTACTGCAGCTGCTGTTTGAGAACAGCAATAGGAAAGGATTTTCAGTTTTTAGAAGACCAATTTGATAGTTTGGAGACCAGGCTAAAAGTCCCTGTTCTGCTGCAGTTTTCCAAGTGCCTCATTTTCCCATCTCTAAAATGTGGGCAACAGTACTTTAAATTTTTAACAACCAATGTTTTTTGAATAAAAATAAAATAATTAAATATGCTGAAAATTTCGAATGGGAGAAAAATCATAAACTATTTTTGGATTGAAATTTTTAAATTATTATTATTTTCTAGGACATAATCCCACCCAATTTTAATTAACTCAGCAGTCTTCTTTTTTCTTTTTGTCCCTTTTTTTTTTTCTTTTTTCTCCCCTTTCTTTTTTCTTTTTTTTCTTTTTTCTTTTTTCTTTTTTCTTTTTTCTTTTTTCTTTTTTTCCTCTCCTTCAACCAGTCATTTAATCCTTGCAATTATGATCAAACTTGGACCAACTACGAAGAACCTATTAGGAGAGTGAAGTTATAAAAATTTCAGAAACCCAGGACCTGGAATTCATCGCCACTAAATTATAACCCTTTCAAGAATACTTTGAGATACATGGGAACTGATGAGACTGCTCTTTAAAGAATAAAATCAAAGATGATGAGCTCTATAAGCAGTATTGAGCTAGTTGTCAGTAATTAGCTTCAGATGAGATTGTTGTCTTTAATGTTTCTTGACTATTCTTGGATGAGTTGGAACATACGATGAAAGTGTAATTACAGCCTTTGATATTTTGGTGGATGTCTCAACGCATCCTGGAAGTATTCCAACAGGTTGTTTGGCGAAGTGGTTTGTGGGGTAGCTAGTCCTATATAAATAAATAAAGAAAGAGAAAACTTTTTAATTGTTCATGCAATAAATAGTCTCCTCACATACATTTTATGATGTGGTATTTTTAGTGCATCTAAGCAAAAGTCAATCTAATGAAAGAACAAATGCTTTTTGTCTTTTATGTGGATTGTGTTACTTGTATGCTTATTGTGTTTTTTTTAAAGTTCAGGCTTTTTAAAGCTAATTATTAAAACAATGAGTTCAGTGTGTCTGGAGTGGAGGAAAATGAGCAGTTTAAAGAATACAGTCTGTGCAAGTGGATTCTGATAGGATGCGTGTTGGCTTTGTGCTGCTCTAAGTACTGCCACTCAGATTACATCTGTGCAATTGCCAGTCAGGGCATTAATATTTCTTTTTATTAAATTATATGTAATTTCATACAGATTTTTTACAGTTTAGTGGAACAATTTAGCAATTCTAAATTGTTAGAATCTAGCAATTCTAGAATAAGGTCTTGAATTTAAAGGCACTAATCATTTTAGATTTCTCTGATTCACACTTAATAAGGCTGCAAGTAGAATAAAAACTTGGAACTGTGAACTAGGTCTATTAAACTGTAGAAAGAGACAAAAGATATTTAAAAACTGGGAAAAATAGTGACTGTTGGAACCCAGAATGCAGAGAATATTTCTCTGCATATTTTGAAGGATCCAAACCCTCTGACAAATAGAACTTTTAACTATTGTCCATGGAAAGGGCTTCCTAGGCTCTGGGATGAAACAGAACTTTCCAGAATGTAAACTAGATAGTAATATGATATGTACTTTATCACAGGGTGAGAAATTTAGATTTTTGGGTTTGTTAGTATGGTAAGTAGATGAAGACAAGATGGAGAACCCTTGTCGTTTTTAGGCTTCTTCCTCCTTCATCTACTCCATATTCTGCAGTGTTGGGGGCATAGAATGATTGGTTAGAATTTGCCACAGTATAGTAGAAATTTAGTTAGTTATTGGTAGCAAAGGAGAAAAAATATACATTATTGGTGATAATTGGGTGAATTATCTTTAAGAGAGCCTTGATGCTGTGTATTCAAGGCTTTTTGGTGCCTTTTCTCCCTCATGCTAAGCTGGTGTAAATCCTGGTGTGCAGAAATGGTTCATAAGAAAATAATAAACAACCTGGAGAAAGAGAACAACCAAGAGTCCTGTCTGCCTTTTTTCTTAACAAGGACTTCTGAAAAAGGCCTCCTCTATCAGGGGAGAGACGTGTAGGAGTAGAAGAACTGCCAGAACTGCCACAGTGCCAGGTAGAAAGACACATAGGTATACACCTGCTGGTACCAGGCAGAAAGGAACAGGGAGAATTATCTCTGATTATCTTCTGGAGAAAGTCTATGAAGGCAGGGAAGAGATAAGGAATGTCTCCCTGGGTGAACTACCTTAGAACAGCATCAGAATATCTGGGAGGTAGATGTCCCCCCTGAAACACCAAGTGGGCAACTTCAGCCCTTTGGGGGCCAGCAGATGAAGACCTGGAGACCCCCCTCAAACTTATTTTTAATTCAGATCCAATAAGTTGGAACTGTGAACCCTCTGGATGCCAGCAGATTGAATCAGTTTTCTGGAGACCTTTGCCCATGACAGGTTTCCTTTATGCTGTGCTGGATGTCTATAGAGGAGGGTGGGGTGAAGGCTGACAGATGCTTCAGGGATTTTATGGGTACCCTTCCTGCAATACCTGGGATATCCAAAAAAGCATGCTGGCATGTTGCTGTAGCCTTCCCTTCTGCACTTTTCACCTCTTTTCACCTTACTGGAAAAACAGTCAGATGCTGAACTAATGTACTTAATCAGGTTCATGTAATGAGAATGTCTGCTGGTTATTACAATATACAGCTTTGTGATAAATCCCTTGACAATGCCATTAGCATTAGAGAGTCATGATTTGTGATGGAAGGGATTCAAAAGATCCTCCTGCCATGGCTATGGACACCTTCCACTAGACTGGGTTGCTCAAAGCCCAGTCCAACCTGGCCTTGAACACTTCCAGCCGGGGATGGGCATCCACAGCTTCTCTGGGCAACCTGTTCCTGTGTCTCACCACCCTCAAAGTGAAGAATTTCTTCTTATTTGCTAATCTAAACTAATTTCCTTTCAGTTTAAAGCCCTTTGTGCCCGACCACTACATGTTCTTGTAAATAGTTCCTTTCCGACTATTCTGTATAACCCGTGAGGAGTTAACTCTGGTTGGATGTCAGGTGCTCACCAAAGTCACTCTCTCTTCCTTCCTCAGCTGGGCAGGGGAGAGAAAATATAACAAAAGGCTCATGAGTTAAGGACAGGGAGAGGCCACTCACCAGTTACCACCATGGGCAAAACAGATTTAACATGGGATTTCATGTGGTTTTTAAGCTCAGCACGTGAGCAAGTCTTTCGGTATTAACAAGCAAAATGGCCATCTGTATGCAACTGTGACTTTAGTCTAGTGAATTACCTATATATTCAAACCAAGCCTGGCTAACTGAACTTACCAGCCTTAAGTAAAATAAATTAGAGCTAAAACTCCACTCCCTGCCCTTAAGTGAAAACCCACAGCCTTCTCCTTCTGCTCCTTCTCCTACCCTCTCTACCACTGATTTTTCAGTTAAGTTTTGAATAAAGTATTTTGAAAAATCTATGTACAGTAAGTGAAAAGTTCTGAAATTAGTTTTCTTTGGGTTTATCTTCCTTAGCTATTTCAAATTATCTTTATCTCAAACATATTCCAGATCTGAAGCTTTTTGTCAGTGGGTGACTGATGAGTGTAGAAACATTCTGGTGAGATGTAGAGGAAAGAATTAGGGAGAGCAACCTACAGTTCAATTTTTTATGTAGAAACTGCATCACTGAAATGTGTATTAAATGTCATTTGTATATGAAGAAATTTGTCAAGATCTATAAAACTTCTGTGGATTTTTAAGGGCTGCATTTCATTCAGCACGGGGAGTGAGGTGAACAAAGAAATTAGTAGTAACATTTTTATAAACATTTCAGTTAATGAAAATTGGGACCTCTTTTGTACAGTTTGGCTCATTAAGCTAATTGGATATTTTTTTAAAATGGGATTGTCTAATTGAGGATAAATATGTGCTACTGTATTTTTATTTGCTCATAATATTACTCTTTCCATACTCATGAAACTAGTTGTTTGAGCACACAAGTGCTGATGAACAAGACACCTCAAATCTCAAATAAAGAATAAAATCAAAGAGACAATGCAATTTAAAAGACAATGCATTAACTGAGCACTTACAGTATAAATAATAATTGAATTCATAGGAATAAAAAAGAATCTTACAGTAGGTGCATGCATCAAGATTACATTTGTCTTTTTATGGTACAGGGAGGTCTCATGAATGACTGTTTTATCTTAGCAATATATATGGTGGTATCTGTGCTGGATGCCTTTCATTTTTTCTTGCCTCTTGGCCTGCAAAGAGATAAATTATGTACCCTCTGGTATGAATTCTATTTGTGTGTATTTGGCATAACACAAGAATCTTAGAAATGAGTGAACATTTCTCTCACATCTGGAACATATCTAAATTATCACCAATAACGTTCTCACTACAAATGGCTGAACAAGACAGTAAGGCATTGTGTCAAATTTAGTCCAAATCCTTCTGCCATTAAATGAACAACAGCCAAAAAGCTGAAGTTATGCAGTTTAGAAACAAAGCAACTGACAAATTCAGAATAATGGCTAGATTTTGCCTGTGAGTTGGCTTGAATTTAAATTGGTGTCAAGAAATCTTTATGCCCCTTGCTTAAGTCCATACATAACAGATTATGTGTTCTATAACAGCAGCAACATTTCTACTCTGGTGTACACTCTGGTTGTATTCTGCTAAAAGGTGCCTGAGATGTGATGGCTGTGCTTAGCTGAAGTCGTTCAGCCCATGAACTTACTGAGCATCTGAGAAATATTCCCCTCTCAAGACGCACAGCCCATGCCTGTCCAAGCATTTCTGCTACCCTGGGAGCAGGTGGCCAGCACATTGGAGCAAAACGTCCAGCCTCGCTGCTGGCTTCAATTAGGATCCTTTCAAAGCTGACTCATCTGTTACCATGGAGCTCTTGTCAACCTGGCCGCTTTCAACCCAGAAGTGTTAATGTGTATTTACCGCAGTGCAGTTGTCAGTCATTCACACCAACACCCCGGTGGCAAGGGTTTGCTCCATAGGGTGGGTTAGCAGTGCTGCTGAGGGGATGGTTCTGCCTCTTGCAACCTGCAAAACCGAGGACCACGGTTTTGTTTTGTGCATCTGTTCCTTTTATTTTCCATGGACTGAGTAACAATTTACCACCCAAAGAGATGAAGGGGTATATCCCATGCCTGTTGGGTTTGGATGCCAGCAGAAAGATGATATGGTCTGTGGTGAAGTCTTGTGGTTTAGGAAACTGTACTGCCTGTTTATTTTTCCAGCAGGGTAAATCAAAGAAATAAATAGAAAATAAGTGGGTTTTGTTTTGTTTTTTTTTTAAACTTCATTCTTCATAACCAGTGTTGTACTCACAGTATTTCATGAGTATGCCTTACTACTATGCCCTCCATCCCATCTCCTGTGTGCTTTGTTGCTCTGTCCCATTTTTAAGGAGCAGAGAAACTGGGGGCCAGTTGATTTTGTGGACATTAAAACATTCTCTGGAAGCCCTTTTACTCCCACTAGCACCCTGCCTTTCTTGTGTAGATGTGTTACAGCTGTTTGTGGCACAGCAATAGCATCTACTCAGACCCTGTAGTTGAAAGTATGTCCTTCTGCAGCTCAAAGGCAAATTAGTGCATCAACTTAATTCTTATGGGATTGAGGGGCTTGATTGCTGTGCTCCTGCCACAGAGGTGATTTAATATCTTTTGGGTCTATGTGGACCAGGGTTGATGGGAGGTCATATCCCAGCTCACTGAGAAACATGCAAGTTTTCACTCTGTTTTTTTCCCAGCTTAGGCTCTGGTGACACTGATGCAATCCTCACCTTTTATTTCCCTTTCCTGTTCCCCACTTCTGGCTCTTGTAGCTTTGTCTAGACTACAGATATGTATGGTGTGGGAATAACGGGCAAGTGTGTATGTGTGTGCATGCACACGCACATTTTGTGTCTTGTAAACTTTGTGTTACCTATGTGAAGTACTCCTGCCTGAACGTACAGTTTTAAATCAGAACAGGCTGTGAGAGGCAAACAACAGGAAATGAAAGAATGGCTAAGATAAGGTATTCAGCTGCATCAACTGGTTTAATAAAAGTGTTGCTGGTACCTCTCTTCATATGCCTTGCCCATCAGAGTTGGAGCAACATGGCAGTTACAAACCCATTTCAAAGTGGATTTAGGAGAGAGAGTTGCACAGTGAAAGAAATGTTATCTCAGCAAGTATCCCCACCTAACTGAACCACTGAGGAGCACCACAGCCCATGGCTCTGCCTTTCTGCCTAGATGTCATTTCTGCTTCGGCTCATCATGGAATTGTGGGAGGAGTCACTTACCGCAGGAAAAGTGAAAAGACTTGTGAGCCATCACTGTGTGCTCTGTACTGCTGCAGGGGTTGCTGAGAGTGCGTGCTTTGCTTGTTGATCCACCAGGTTTATTCATCTGCTAAAAGCAATCAGCAGTGTTTCTGCCAGCTTTGAGGGTCTGCCTGTAGCCCTGGTTTCATTTCTATGACACCTTTCCTTTACTGGCTCCATGAGAAACAGAATTCAGATCTTTTTTTGTCCTGTTGGATCATTTGCACACATGCACACACAAAAAATATTGTTTTCTCGTTGTTTTGCTTGAATTGTGTCAGCCATGGTTATGTCCCTGTAGATCTGGGTCTCAGAAATACAGAGGGTGAGACAATCCAGTGACTCCCAATCAAACAAACAAGTTCAAACCCAGACTTTTTGGCCATTTGTTCTTACGTTAAGGCATGAGCTTTAAATATACTTTCACAGGAACATAAAACTTTCTTAAGCTTCTGCATTTCTGCTGCAGAGGAAAAATGCATTTCTTCAGCTGGCTTTGTCTTCTGCATTGTGTGCAAGGGTGGGAAAACCCAAATGCTGCTAACACAAAACATTCCCTGCTCACTCACTTGTTCCCCTGACAGCAGGATGAGAGAGGGAATGAATTGCATATGATTGGCATTAGTCACACTGGTTACTGTGTCCTACTGGAAGGTACATGGATCTGAAGAGGCAATTACAGGCCTCCTCACAGAGCAGGGCTGCTCACCCAAAAATACAAGGAACTTCTCTCTGCCTCATCTAAGGGAAACCGCACTAGAACTAAAGTAGTAACTGTAGAGCAATCAGGACTAATAAACAAAACCAGAAATATTTCTAAGTCTGACTAGGTGCTATTTCTGCATTTCCCTTAGTCTCCTTCTACACCACCTCTCCTGTTCTCCTCTCAGTAGAGCAACTCTCCTTCTAGAGACTCTTCATTATTATTTCTTTAGCTTGCCTTGCCCCTCGGGTCTGCTTCATCCCAATGTAAATTGTTATTGTTTAACTGCCCTCTCTGGCTTTCTGCAGAGCTCTGCTTTGTGTCCAGAGCTGCTTTTACTCTGTTTGTAGAATGCTTAGCACAGTGGGGTCCTCTCTAGTTGTGAGGCTCCAGGGCTCAGTGGTAATGAAAATAATAGAGGCATGATACTTCGTCATCATTTACTTTTATGTTTTTTTCATCATTTGGTTGTGTAATGAGCAAAAAAGTAGACCAATTACCATGTTTTGATACTCTGACTCTGGATTTTAACAATTAGCTGGCAAAAGAGCTATATTAATTCAGGTTATGGGGAAACCACTTGGCTGGCACAATGATCAGACTAAAAGAAGCCAACCTAATGACACCCAGATGCTCCACAAATCACTGGGTGAGCTGAGGGTGATTATACAATCATTTCTTCTATCTTAATTAGCCTATGGCTAAATATATTCTTTAGTGATCTAACTTATTGCATGGTTGCATAAAAATTCCTGCAGCTGCAAAAGCTTTTCCCCTTGGTCAAGGTGTAAATCCCACCTAAGCATGGCATTGTCATGCTGTGGGTGTGGCTGTCAGGCTGGATTCTTTACCATGGTATGGTTGACTTGCAACTGCTCAGTGTTGTGAAACCAGCTCTTTGCATTGCTATAGACAGGTGAGCTGAGAGGTTTATGGCTGTCTTTTCCTCCCAAAGTGCCCTAGATTATAATAGTAGTAAATCTTACCCAGCATTTTAAGAGCCATTATACTGTGGGATTTGGGGTATTGTGTGTGTGTGCGTTTGTGTATGTGTGAGAGTGTGTGTGTGTGTGTATGAAATGACCATGATGGTATTGGTTCTCATCTTTCAGGCTATAGTGTGTTATAGTAATGTAAGCATTACATTACTATACAATACATAGGTATTCTTCAGCAGTTAAATCAAAAGCCTGAACTTAGTTCTAAGCACATGGAACAAAAGGTAAACAGATTTTAATTACAGGGCTTTTCATTTTCATGGAAGTACTACCATTCAGTATTTGCTGTCCTTAAGATGGTATTTAGATTTTTAAGTACCTGATCTAGAATACCTTATTAGTCAGAGACCCAAATGTAATACAAATTTACTCCTAAGTATTTCAAAATGTCTTAATCTTCGTGGCACTGCAAGCTGGAGGAATTTTATTTTAAAGCTCATTTGTATATTTTATCTGGGTTAAAACACATTTTATTTTAGATAATCAAGAAAACATACAAACATATTTGTGACTTCAAAGTATTCATTATTTAGCCATGTATTTCCATCATTCTGCACTGACATCCCTCAAATCCCCCAATAGCTTCATTTAGAAATTAGTGCCTATTGACTCATTAGATTTTTGTTCTTGTGACGGCATAAATTGTCAGTGTCTATATTGAAACCATGTATTTGCTCATTTGGGCAAAATCTCAAGAAAAAATTTTTGTAGTTGTGGCTCTGTTTTTAAAATGTGGGAAAAAAATCTAACAGTTTGGTCAGATACAATATAGAAAAACAATATATGTTATTGGACAGCTTCTTTCTCTTTGGGCATCTAAACTGCTAACATCTAAGCAGAGTATTGTATGACACAGGACAGAAAAATCACATTTTGTGTTTTTGGGCTAGATGGACACAGTAAGACTGAAATGGAAGAGGATAGAATGGGATGGTCAAAAAAAAGAGAAAAAAATCTTATGTTTTGTTAGGGCTTGACAGGAAAATCCTCCCTGAGCCAAAGATGTGGAATGACAGAAAAGTGAAGAAAGTAGGGCTGAGTTGCGTGTTTGTCCCCAGCCATGCTAGCTGGATATGGAAAGGACTGAGAGAACACAAAGAGATCCCAGTAGGCTTCCTGAAGATGCACAATTTTTTTCTCAGGACATTACCAGTTTTTACCTGGACTATGACTGCATAGTCAATTTTCTTTTATGGTGAGGATGGTGAAACATTGGAACAGGTCCAGAGAAGCTGTGAGTGCCACATCCTTGGAAGTATTCAAGATCAGGATGGATGGGGCTCTGAGCAATCTGCTCCAGTAAAAGGTGTTTCTGTCCTTGAGACACTGCTGCCTCCATAAACGCAAAGACACGGGAATCACAAGGTATAAGGAACCAGCTTCTTCAGAAGCCTGCTCTGCAGAGGATCTCTGAATGTGTGTCTTTTCCTCTGATTTTCTTTGGAAAGCTCTTCTCAGCAGCCTGCAGGTGATGTGGATAGATGAGGCCCTCATTGCACCCATCCAGCTGTTTTGGCTGGGTGTGCAAGCACAGCACCAGTCTCAGGCCTGCTGGAACTGGAGGAGAGAATTTCACATGGAGTGAGAGGAATATGCACTGGGAGAGGAATGTTTTCACTTATATTTGCCTATGGCAAGAGGATCCTGGAAAGCTTTTCTCCCCTGCTAGTGTTAATCACTCTGACTGCTAGCAGAGGAGAACTGAAGTTCCTTTAAACTTTTTTTTTTTTTTTTTTTTTGAAAGACGCCAAATAAGCTGCCTTGTTTTCTAACATTCTAGCACTCATATTTGTTCTGGTAGCTCTGTTCTGGTTTAAATAAATTTTTTATGAGCTTGGCTGACCATAAGTGTACACAGTCTTCCAAAAGAGGCCTTGTCAGTGTCTTCTACCAAAACACAAATATTTGTCCCTGCTGGAAAATCCTCAAGGTACATCCAGGGTTAGATGGCATAAACATGTGAGAGTTTCCCTGTCACTGGAAAATGTAGCCAGGTCATTCTCTCCTCTGCCATTTCCATTGGCAGTGCTGTCCAAGAAAAACCTAGTAATCCTCTTCCTGGTTTTCTGATTTTATTTTTTTTTTTTAACTTTTGATTATTTTGGTATCATATCTCTTCCCTAAGATCACTCTTTTTTTCCCATGGGATATTCCACCCTCCACCACACTTATGTGATTGGCAGACTTACTAGCAAATTATTCCTGTATATGAAAATGTCACTAAATGAAAAGAGTCGTCTTCAAGACTGAACTGTTGAGGAGTTACACTGGTAACCTCTTTTTAGCCTTATAATTTCAGTACTTCCTGACAATTAGTAGTCAAATCCACTATCTCTTTTATAGTTCTGGTGCTAATCTTCACTTTTAGCAGCTGAATTAATAACTTCCCATATGGCAAAACATCAAATGCTTCAGTGAAGTCCAGTGGATGACATTTTCTGCGCTTTTTTTTGTGTAGGAAAGGAATCACCTTATCAGATAAGATGAAGTATGCTAGCTGTCTGTATCGTATTTATAAGCTTGGCTGAGGAGCTAAAGGGACTGTACTACCATCTGTGAGATTATGACTTACTGATTTGGGAAAGTTAATTCTGATTTTTGGATAAAAACTGTGCTCAAGTAGAATATTTTGCATTTTTGTTGTTGCTGTTGCCTAAACATTACATGTAATCTGTTTTTATTACGTTGTTGAAATATTCCCCTTACTAGTATTCGTTATCTCCTTGAGTGGATTTTCATGGAGTTTTTAAATTTGGATATCCACTGGCAATATGATAGTAACTATTAATTGAATGGAGGAAAATATGCAGAACTTTTAGAAGAGCTTCCTTTAGCTTAATGTGCAGTAAGAAAAAGTCTTTCTTATTTATTACTTTTACTAAAATAACTACTAAACACCACTTTGCTCCAGTCTCATGGTTTAGCTTCTCTGATACTCTTTCTAAACATTAGATTTGCAGTGTGGCTTTTCATTCACCTGGTCTAGTCATTATACCACACAGTTTACTAAAGTGTTTATTAAGGGGCACAGTCTTTGCTTTCAGCATTTTAGCAGAGCCATTTTAACTGGGAATATCAGTCTGTTAAGTCTCAGGAGCAGAGAAAACTTCCATTGAAAAATTAAAAGAACTTATTTCCACTGTGTATCTGGGATTCTTAGTAGCTGTCTGCAATTATCAGCTTAATATTAAACCAAGTCTCATAATGCTTATTCTTTGAAAAACATGGGCTTTTTTTATAAGGGTCTGAACAGAGTTGTGTCTGTGTAATGCAATGCAAATAAAGGAAACACTGTAAGTATATTGATCCTTTCTGGAAAAAAAAAAAAAAAAAAAAAAAAAAAAAAAAACCCAGAAAACACCCTATCACACTTCAAATGAACAAAATAAAAATTCCTGTGAATAAATGACCACCAGGTAAATTATCTCTTACAACAATAAACCCACAAACTGAAGTCAGCCCTGTCACTAGAAATAATTTTCAGTAACTAATATAATTGCTTTGGCTTGTTAATGCCAGCATGATACTGCTAATGTGAAAGACCCAATGATGATATTCTGAAGAAGAATGGAATCACTTGCTATATTGTTGAAAATTAGTCTGGATTAATTAGATATCAGTGATTATCCCTCTTTTTTTCCATCCATGGTGAAATGATAAAGTGTTTTTCAAGCTGCCAAATCTCTTTTCAAAAGACTGTCAGATTTTCCAAAAACTCTCTATTTTTTTTCATGGGAAAACAGTAATGGTTTGCCCAGAGAACTAAAACTGGATGCAATAATTTATTCTTACAAAAACAGCCCTTAACTCTGTGTGTGCATCAGCTTCAGCGAAGAGAACGCTGAAACTCCTTGTACACATGTGAAGTGTGCAAACCTATTTGGACTTTGCAGAAGGTTCCCCTATGTCCACCTCTTGAGATTCAGAAGCTGACATCTGTTTTGGTTCCTTGACCGAGTGTTTGGTTGAGATACCATAAGTAAAGAATATTATTCTTTATCATTTATTCCTAGTGGTAGTTTGCTGAATACAAAAGCACATGCACTTGTCCATATGACTAAATGCTAAAATAGTTAAATATTGAACCACAGAGAATCATTAAACTTGAGCAGATGTAATATTTAGAGGTAGACCTGCATATTTGAGGCTGGAAGGTATCTTCTTGTGCGTAAGTGTATGCATGCTTGTTATGGGGAGGCAAATTGTACTTCTCTGGACAGGTTCCTTGCCAGATGTTTCTTACTACCTCAGATGATTGAGGAACCAAAGTACATCTGGCTATTAAAATATCTTTATATGGTTACATGATTTATTTGGAAAGCATGATTGAAACTAGTAAGTTTACAACTATGTGAATAATTCTTACCAGTTTCTGGATGGAGACAGTAAGCTTTGGAACTTAAACCAGACAATATTGCTGATCTGTGCTTACTTGAGAGATGCGTTTGTTTATTTTTAAGATTATTGCATTCAGACAACCTTCTATTTACTTATGCTATTTTGGTATTTTTGCTGAGAGTCAAGAGACTTAAATAAACCCAGAGTCTCGATGGATTATAGTTATGTACTGTTTTATACATGCTGGAAAGCCATAAGCCTTCAGGCTGAGATAACTGCATAATAAACATGTATTTTATGAAATAATACCTTTAACACATGTTGCATAAAAAAAAAGAGGGGGAAGACAGTTCATCTCTGTCTGCCATAACAGATCTCTATCAAAAATAAATTTAGAAGACCTACAGTTGCTCTCCCAGGTTTTGAAAAGAGATGATTTTACTTGATATTTCCATAAGGTAACAAGGAGCACTTTTGAATCTGTACGGTGAGCCTAATGGAACTGTGAGATCCAAATGCTAACAATCTGGCACTCATAGGGAAAAGAGAAAATGTCAGTGGGAACATGGAAAGGATGCTTTGTCCTTAAGACCCTGTATTTTGCTGTCAGTTATTGCCACAGATAAAACATCAGTTATTGCTGTATTTTGTGTTTGCAAGGATGTAATGAAAGTCAATATTCTCATACAATCATTTGGCAAGTATTTGATCAGTAGCCAGTAGTCATTCTTAACAGAGTGGCTGAAAAGATGTCCCACAGTATCTTCCACTCTGACATACCCACTGCTTCAGGTGCCAGCTCTGGATTTGCAGGTGTCTAAATTTCTCAGCTTTCCTCAGTATATTAGAAAGCAGAATGCCATGCCATTGTCACTGAGCAATTACTGATTACTGTTCCCTTTCTGATATCTGGACACTATCAACAAAATATCCTGTAGTAGCACCATAATTATATATGGCATATAACAGTTTGCATGGTCTCATATCTATCAGCATTGTTATTGCTCCAAGGGTGTTATTTTGCCTTGCTCCAATAAGGGATTATA
This sequence comes from Certhia americana, assembly GCA_018697195.1. NCBI lineage: Eukaryota > Metazoa > Chordata > Aves > Passeriformes > Certhiidae > Certhia > Certhia americana. Next base: position 18,847,459 of record CM031860.1, read on the forward strand.
AAAAAATTAATAAGTCGAATTTTATTTTATCGGTCATCTTAGCTACAAGTCTTTAAAAAAGGCAGCTCAACTTTGTTTTTTAGAGCTTACTTCCCCCTACAGATTCAGGTAAACCTCAGCACAGCTGTTCAAACAGAGATTTTCTTTTAAAGTTCTTCTTTAGAAACACAACTTCTCTTCAAGGTGCTGGCTTCTTAAATATTGAAGGAAAAAACCCACATCTTTCTGACCTTATTTGCTTTTGATATTTTATTTAACCTTTGGCAATAATATTTGCTATATTTCTTTCCTGTCATTCCCCTTTTATTTTGAAAGGCTTTTAAGAAATTCTAAGTTTTCAGGCAGATTTCCTGCCTGGCGTATTGATTTCTAATGGGTAACTCCAAGGCTAATCTTTTCCTGAAAAACAGGTGAAATTTTACTCTTCTGAGTAAAAATTTTCTTCAGCCCACATAACACACCCTACAACACTATTAAACTAGAACCATAAAAAGTAATCCAAACTGGCCAAAAAAATGAAGTTTGACATTTTATTGCCAGAAGACAAAATACTGTTCCAAAGCTGAGGATATTTTGCATTTTGACTAATGGGCTTTTCTAAAATAATGTCGAGTTCAAGTGGACAAATGTACTTTGCCTGTCTCCTGCTCTACTTCTCCTTTATGGAATGAGTTTCTTGGTCATACTACAGTATTTACAACAAATTACAGCCTCTCTTCTTGGTGAGAAGAAGAGATTTACCATGAGAGTGCAGAGCAGCCTGGATAGGAGTGCAGCTGGCAACTTCCACAGGGCACAGTTACACATATACAAGCAAAAGATAATATTTTACCAGTATAGTTTTACTTCTAGATTTTAATTTGATATGCTTTCTAGTGGCCTGTCAGTATTTTGCCAGGGAAAGATGATAGTTTTTGCAGAAATGTGTCTATTACTTGGAAAAACATACTTCTGTCAGCAAGAGTTTTAAGGCTGAATGAATATTTCTCCACTGACATTGTTAGTTTTTGTGTGTCAGTTTCCAAAGTAGGCAGTTACACAGGTAATCCTAATGACAAGGAGTATCCACACAGATCCACACTGAGCTATAGCTCACACAGCCCTTTCCTACCAACAGGAGATTACTTATAATATAATATTTTCTTAATTTTAGTGAATTTCAAGATTTTCCTTATTTGTTCTTTTGTATTTAAAGTGACTCTTTGTGGTCTTATTATTTTGTTTGGTTCCTCTGGATGTACAATTTTTCTGTTAGTTTGGGTGAGCGATGAAGGTCCCTGTCTTACAAAAACAGAGTTTGAGATGTGTACCAAAGCTATGGCCAGGTGGTGTTGAGAAATCCAGAATTGTACACATCACCACTCTGCGGATTTTTGGCAAGGTGATTTCAGAACAGAAGACACTTTGAGCTTAAATCTAGGTTTTACAATTTGTGCATTACTTTTGAAAGTGCCCTTTGATGGATACAAGGAAAACAGACCCCATAACCTCTTTGTTTCTGTTTGTTTCTTTATAGACTCCTGTAGGCACACAGTTTGGGGTGATTGGGAATGGGGCTGTGTGAATGTATAGCCATCATCCCTGATGGGCTACAGCTGTGTAGGACAAGTGAGCAGTGTTGAAGGTAAAGAGACCTGGAATGCTGAGGTGGATGGACCAACCACAGAAGGGTAGAGAGGGCACACAGGTGTAATGCAAGTAAGATGAAGGGTATTAAAGGTTGTATGGAAGAACAATAGGGTGCTGATGCTTGGAACCATTCATGGTATCAGTAGTACATTCTCCTTCAGGCTCTCTTTTCTCTTTAAGTAATTTTTGCTGGATTTTTTTATTTACCTCAGTGTTCTCCTGTCATCTTCCTGCAATTTCAGTCCTGCATGATTGAGCTCTGGAGCTTTATGCATGAGTATAACTGGAAAGCACATTTTTCCAGGATATTGTTCCTACAGAAATATACATACCAATTCTATCCTCCTTTACTCTGGATCATCTTGCACCTTTTTTCTTTTTCTTCTTTTTTCCTTTTTTTTTTTTTTTTTCCCCTGTAATGGTATAGCAATATTGCCAATTTTGATTTGGTTCCTTTCACAGGAGGGGAAAGGAAGAACTCACTGGCCTTATCTAAACATCTGGAAAGCAGCAGAAGCATCATTCTCAACATTTGTGTAGCTCTCTATACCCCCAACTCCCCTGATGCCAGCGCTGTATCTTTTAAAGTTATTTCAGCTATACTGGTGAAGAGCAACTTGATTGCCAGTATAATTACCTGCTGGACTAACATGTGCCTAAACTCATTAACTCTGATTGGAAAATGTTATATTTTATATGTAGACTAGGTTTCAGATGTGCAAACATTTGGTGGTTGCGTTTTAAAGCACAAAAAAACCCCACAACCCTACACATTAAGACATTTAAATGGCTGCCAAAATGCTCCATATGTATGACTGCTAGGTAGCGGTATAAAACATTGACAATATTTAAGAAAGTCTAAATTCAGAGAAGCTGATTTAGCTCCTCATGCACTGTTTACGTCCATGCAAGGTGGATACTTCCTCCAAAACTTATAGTTTGACTGGGCCAAGGAAGCAACAGGCCAAGACTGAGTAGTGATAGCCCCAGCAAGTATTTGCACATCATTGATGGCCTGCCAGGAAGGCCTGGATGAGGACTGCCCATCCCTCTTCCCCAGCAGTACCCTATTAGACAGACCCCAGCTTTCAGCATCCAACCATTGTGACTGCCTCATTTTCTTCCCCACTGAGTTTTAATCCCTAAGGACTGGAGAAACTTCACTCCATGCACAGGCATGGGCTCAATTTAAACAGTCCATTCATTTCACGTTGTAATAACCTGCTCGTGCCCTTGACATTTCCAGTGAATGGAGAATTGGGACATTATCAGTGACTAGTGAGGATGAAAGGAAATACTTCACCTTGGCTGTGGAAGTACCAGCATCTGTTATGTTTTAGCTGTTATCTTTGGCCGGGGACCTATAACTGATCTCACAGCTGAGACAGGAACCATATGCAGAGAGAAACGAATTTTAACCCTCTCCTTGCCCATCACTCAGGGGTGCTTACTGTATGTGTTAATGTGAGAGACATTAACACTTCCTTATCAGGGAATGTCACCTAAGCAAAGGGTTAATTACTAAATACAGTATTTCTGGTGATGACCAGAAAGAGATGCTTTCTTTGTGTCCACACACAGCAGCAGTAGGATCAAAAGACTTTATCTGAATATTTTGGGTGTTTGACACAAGTTATGGGTAGCTACACCTGCTGCTTTCCAGCTCTGGCTGTTTTCTCTGTTTTCACCCAATGCTTTGTCTGCTCTGAGGACATTTATATCAATAGTATCCAATGACTAAATCTATTTAAAGGAAATTTGGGTGAAAGGGCATTTGTTAGTTTGGATGCTACATTGGTAGTTTAGGAGGTGGCTAAAGCATTCAAAGTTGCTAAATTGGTGGTCCAAGTGTTTTAGAAATAATAGAACAAATGGTTTCCCAGAAGCCACAAAATTATTAGAGCAATATGTTGATGTTGCTAATAATTTCTGAAATATGTGACTGTCCAATGGACTACAGAATTCAAATATGAAAGCAAAAAGTCAGGATGCTTTCCAGTTAGAGAGACCCAGAAGAATGTTTATGTTGTACTCCCACATGTTTATCAGAAACATTTATCATTTTCCCACACCATATAAGCAAACAAATTAAATCTACTCACCTTCAAACCACTTCACAATTGTCAGTCAAAGAGTTTTATTTAGCTTTAACTATTTTCTCAATATATAGCTGAAGCTAACACTCAGCTGTACCACAAGAGCTTCATGAACTGATTTGGGTCATATAGGACAGGAGGGGGCAAACCCCAAAATAATAACACACCCCATAGCTCTTTGCAAGGCAAACCTAACTATCATTGACTGGGTTTTCTTTTTTCTATTGTAGTTTAGGGTCAGCATTGCATGCTGTCTTGAGGTGACTCCATATTACTCTGTCTTAAATGGTCAGGAAAAAAATAAAAAAAAGCCAAAGGCAAGCCAAAGAAAATATTAATTTTGAAACTATGAACTGATATCCACAATGAAGTAACTTCTTTGGCAACCACCTGCAATTGTGCTTATATTGTTCATGCTTATAGTGAATAGGGAAAGAAAAGATTTTTGATAATTGGGATGAGAAGCAATGATATGAAACACACTGTAAAGAGGTTCCATGTGCAGTGGATTAAAAAGTAAACTTGCTATATTTCCAGTATCATGATTGACACATTCTTTGGTTTGACAGTCTAATCTCTGTTTGTACAAATGCCAGATTAGATAACTGGTTCTTGAAGATTTGTAGCCCTATGCTACCACTCACAGCTTCAAAAAGCTTGGAATGCTGTTAGATGCAGTTGTTTTATTTGGAGGATAATACTAAGAGTTCACAATACACTTCCTCTTCATGTAGCTTTAGAAAATGTCATTAAAATTTTAAACATTATACAGCCTATAAAACTACTGTTAAATAAAGATTTACCCTATGCATCACACTATTCTTTTTTGTTAAATCTTATGGGAAAATGTGCTTTCCAGGTGTGTTCCTAATAAAGCAATTGAACACACTATGTGGCATGCCAAATTGCTTTTTGATGATCAAAATTCATCACCAGTTCCCAGCATTTAGGAAATAAATTAGGCAGTTTCAAGTGGTACAAAAGAATCTTTCTCTTGACACTCCTAGTGTAATGTTAGAGTAGTAAATAGATGTTCCTGCCTTTCAAGTAGGCTGTCTATAGCCAGTTTCTGCTCACAAGACACTAACCACAAGTGAAAATGGTTTTTCAAACTTACATTTCAGTATCAGCCATAAATGAAATTTAGCATGTCAAAGAAAAATTGATTTCTTAAAATACTATAGGTACTGAGGATTAAGGACAAGGAAATATGCAGAATCTGAAGAAAAACAACATATTAACCATGAAAATAGGTTAAGTAGCCAGTTTCCTGCACCGCTATTACATTTTGCATAGCTACAGGAAATAAGCTATTCTGCCTAATGTTGTTAAGTGTTCCTCTTTGAAGATCTTTTCAAGGGAGATTGAATCTTTGCTAAACTGTTGAGTTAGAGTTCCCAGCCTTTTCCTCATTTCTTGTCTTCCATCTTCTCTGCTCAAGAAAAAGCTACAAAAATGAATTCTGTTTTTCTAAAACTTAATTCAAGGTTTTCAAGACTGAATTTTTTCAAGGATGCATTAAGGTAGGACACATTTAGCTTTGGTTAAAATGATTGATTCAGCTGCCAACCAAGCTCCTGAGGAGGGTGATCTTTTGAGAAATCTTGGACATAAATAATGAAAGCAGAAGTATATTTTTCTCTGCTGACACCCCTGAAGTCTGGCAGAGAAGACAAACTGCTGTACTGAAGCCCAGACAAGTCAGGGGCAAGAGAGAGACAGAGTCTCTGGATAGAAAGAATATTGTCTTAATTCCTCTTAATGATTATTTTTAAATGGCAGGAAATTTTATTGTGCTTTTGTAATTCAGCAAGGGAAAGAGGCTGCTGTGTAGAGGTATCAGTGTGACAACATGTTTTTGCAAATCCTTTCTGTCCTTGCCATTTTAAACAACTTTTATAAATGGGTCCATGTAATTAAAAAGATTCTCTGAGGTATTGAGAAAGAAGGCTCAGGTTGAACCATAAAAGGTACCTAACACCATTTGAAATCAATCACAGTTAGGTTTGTGCATTTTCTTGTATTCTTAACTGTGCCCCATCCTGATTAGTCTAAAAATTGAGTCAAGGGAGCAGACAAGGGTTTAATTTCAGCTTATATTAAAGCTAAATAAATAACTACTATTTTCCGATATGTTTTTTCCCTTTGTTCACTGTGCCAATATACAGCTCAGCTAAGCCTTAGGATTAAAATAAGTGATGCATGGTATTAATTAACAGATTTATAAATCATTCTGTATGATCAAGCCATTCATAGCTTTCCTGTCATATACAGGAAGGCAAGTGCAGTTGCCAGAAATGTATTACAAGTGTAATGAAAGCAAATAGTCCAAAATGCTGAGAAATCAAACAAAGTCTTATTAAAAATAACTTCAGTCATGTTTCCAAAAAAGTAATTATTTGCACAGTTCCTATACCCCACAACACCTGAAAATTTGGTAATGTTTAACATATGTCAGATTGTAGGTCCAAACCCAAACTCAGTTGTTGAAGTCTTTGCCCTGGAGGAAAACCATAAATCAGACAGGATATGAGAAATGGTGACTGATTAACACTGTTCAAGGATCAGGAGAGGCAGAGGCACTTGTAGCTGATAAACTTGGCAAGGATGGTTGAAAGTGCACTGTAAAAGTGGCCTCGCCACTCATGGCATAGCTGTCATGGTGCGTGGTGCATATAAATTGTTAACTCCAAATGAACTTCAGAAATTCAGCCCATTGAGTTTAAAACAGTTCTCCAGGGCTAAGTTCATTAAAAGGCTGAAGTATTTTAAACTGTTTCAGTGGGAATTTTTGCAGCTAATCTCTGCAATTTTCTCTTTGAATCTAGGGACCATCGATGCTGGAAATGTTAGATTGCTTTTGAGATGGAGATTGAAAGAGAAAATTTTACTTAGTACTCATTAGACCACATCTGGAGTACTGTGTCCTGCTTTGGGCTTCAGGACAGAGAGGTGTTAATAGACTAGAGCAAGTTCAGCTGAGGGCCACCAGGATGGCTGGGGCAGTGAGGCAGGAGCCCTGAGAGTGACAGCAAAGGGACCTGGGTTTGTTCAGCCTGGGAGAGATGCAGCCCAGAGGACCCACTGCCTACTGGGAAGCTATGAGGAAATGCCACCAGCTGCCTTAAGCAGGTGCAAGGCAAGGGGAGGAGAGACAGAGGGCACAAATTGTGAGAGGGCTGGCTTCTATTTGACACAGAAAAATGGGTTTTACTGTGACAGCCAAGCACTGGACCAGAGATGCCATGTGGATGAGACCAAGTTAGAGGAAGCCTTGGGCAATGTGGCGTGAATCCAGACCTGTGCCTGCTTTGTGTGTCAGGATGGGTTGGGTGGATTACCTTCCAAAGCCCCTTCTAGTCTGAAAGGCTCTGATCCTGAGTGAGAACAGCAGAAGAAAGAGACAGCAAGTAAAGGGTGAACAAAATGACCTAGTAAAACATATGCACCTTGCTAAAACCAAATAGCTTAATCTATTTATTTTACTTAGTAACCAAAACTGCTGAGTGACATAGTTGATTCTGACCATGACAATCCCCAGGCTACCACAAAAATTGTAGCTCTACAAAGTTTTGCAGTATTTAATATTGTAATGCCTTACACTTGTGCAGAACTCCCATCCAGTGATCTCTAGCCTTCTGCAAACTTGACTAACGAAGGCTCTGTGCAGTCCTTTGAGGCAAAGGATATATTGCTGCTAATTTAATTTCTGCAGACACAGCTTGCAGAAGGCTATCATACCGAAAGTCGTGCTGGCTTTGACTGTAAATTTTTGTGGGGTCAGAGGAAGTGGAACAGATCAGGTGTACTGAGAGCACAGAATGATGGCCAGCTCTCCACTGAGCAGGCATGGAATATTCTTCTCTTTCTTCCTGTCCTGGAGCAGCTGACACTTTGACATTGAGCCCTACTTACAGCTGAATATTAAGTGTGGGTCTCAGCTTCCTGCACACTGTCCTTGCAATTGGAAATAATTGGTGGAGCTCAGTTTATTTCCCACTGATGCGTAACAAAGCCAGGTTAGTGCTGTGTGGAAGAAAAAGAAAATCCTATGGAATCACAGAAAAATGGTCCTGCTACTTGGCCTGTAAATGACTTAAAGAGAGACCAAAAGCCCGTTGGCGTGATTTTTTGAAGAATAAGACTGACTGAAAACGTATGTGTAGACACTCTACATATAGCTGTGTAGACACAGGGTGGACACAGCTCCATTCCCTGGCTAACCTCAGGCAGATTATTTCTTCTGGAGCTGGATGAATACAGGCAGTGAATAAAACTGAAATTCATTGTTCCACACCTCAAGTTAGTGGTGTCCTAACCACCAGTCTATTGTATTCCACTCATGCTGGAATAGAAAGCCTCAAATGAGCAATGCCCAGTTAGGCTGTGACTAAATGAAATTCAATTAGAAATGTTCCAGATAGCACTAATCATTGAGCAGAAATGCTGGATAAACAAATTGTGAAATTATTAAATGCTTGCTGACAATTATATACAAAATCAGCTCTAACCTGACAGTGGAAAGGTAAGTAAAACCTGCTAATTGCTCATTGATTTCCCCAGTCAACTTCCATTCCCTAAGAACTGCTCAGGAGTTTGTGCAAGATTTTTTTAGGTCTCCAACTACCTTTGTAGAATGCAGCATGCAGGCTTTTGTCTTTTGTCTGAGTTATTTTTGTAGTCCACCTTGAGAAGGGAAAGAAATCAAGTTTTTCATACACTTCAAAATTTTAATTTATTTTATAGATGTGTTGTAAGTTGCTTCAATTTGCTTTTTTTTTTCTTCTTCACATACAAAGGAGTATTCCACTGACGTCAATGTAACAGCCCTCAATTCTTATAAAATGATCACAAGCCCAGGTAAAACCAGGCTGATGATTTCTGTGGGTGGGCTGGCTGAAGCCTGTGCTGGTGCATTGAGGGTGGAAGTCTTTGGGGCTGCCCCAGCTGAGAGCTGCAGACATCTTTCCATCTCATCCTTTCCTTCCTCTGGCTTGCTCAGTTACTAGGCTTAGCCTCAGGCCCTTGAGAAAAACCCTCATTCCCAGCACGAGTTCGTAGTGTGGTGCTCTTGCAGGGAGCGTTACCATCTGGTGTCAGCAGTTCTGGTTGTCCCAACTCTTGGAGCAATTCATATTTTCCGGACACATGGGTGGCAGGATTTTTTGTGGCCGACTCCTTTTGTCTCTTTAAACACTCAATCTTCCTTGTGAGCCTCCTGGGCAGCGGGCTCTCCAGTCAAGGCGCGGAAGCGTGGAGGGGGGCTTTCCCACCAGTAAGCTTTTTACAATGGATGTCCATTATTCAAAATAAGGCCGGCAGTTTTATAAGGCCTGTGAGTACACATTTCCCAGCCTGTTTCTTCTTAAATTACCAGGAATGCAAAAATAACCAATAGTTTGACCTCTTAAATCACAAATTGGATAGGCTTACCATTAACGGACATTGTGAATGTGTTTCCCATTATTTAGTTCATTTGGTGCGTTCGGCAGTGAGCTTTTGGATGTTTGGGGTTTTCTTTTTAATTCTTTGCAGGAATCATTTGATAACTTTCTTTCCTGAAGTTTGATTAGGTCCTCTGGACCTGCAATAAGGGAAACTGAAGACTTTATAATGAAGGTTGGGTGGAACTATAATATTCTTGCTGTAAAAATTAATAGGTCCGTATTTTAAAGTATGGGTGTAATGAATAGAGTGACCTTTATAAATTAGATCTATCCATCTTTTATATTTAGAGCCTGGAAACAAAGGTTATACCAGAGAACTGTCCCAAACTGACACATGTTGTATACAGTTTACCAAAGACTGTTTTTCAGCCTCAGAAGGAAATAATTTTCTGGGAAATTTCTGCAGAGGGTGGGATCTGTAAAAATGCTGCATGTGTGTCTGATCTTATTTCCATTTAAATTGATTATAATGTTGCATACTCTTCTTTCAAGTCTTGAAAGTCTTGTCTGACCAATGTAAAATATATCTCTTTGCACTCTGTAAAGTTCCTATTTGTCATTCTTGTGTCTTTTTTAATTTTAATATTTTTAATTAAGTTTTATCTTTTCAGGGATTTATTCATTGTGGACATTGAATGATCTCCCCATGGCAGTGGGGATTTTACAAAGTGTTTGTAAAAAGCTTCTTAGAAGAGTGTTTTAAAAAAAATTATGTCTGATACTGAGGTTTTTTTTAAAAAATGTCATTTTTTTATTTTTAAAAAGTAAAAGTAAATACTTCTTTTAAAGTATCTCTTGCTACTTTTGTTTAAAGTTTTCTCATATTCAAGCCTAATCAATTGCAAATTGAACAGGAAGGAGTTACACTGGAACTAGAAAGTTTCAAATAGGTTATTGTTACTTTGTTTCAGATTAATCAGGCTCCATAAAGGGAGAGCCAATGTGTGTCTCCAAGTCATATCTGTATTTTGGTTATGAGCTGAGAGACATTAAGTGGCTGCATGTTGTTCACACTGTGGAAGGCTTGGTCCTCTGCTACTTGTATGTAGATTTTTGCTGTAACTGCAATGCTCTGCAAAGCTTGAGTTGCCTTTGTTTAGTTGGACAAGTGCTAAAGTGTTAGCAGAGTTAGAGCCTGCTGTCAGGCTTGCCTTGCAATTGTGTATGGGTTGAGAGTGTAAGTGTGAGGTCCCCAAATGACAAGGACAGTGGCCTTCCTCCCCATCACACCTTTGATGGAGGAAACATGGTCAGCAGCTCTTCTATGGCTAATAAGCTCAGAAGATGTTCTGGTTCTGGCCAGAACAGGGTTAATTTTTGCAGTAGTCAGGAGGGGACATGGTTGGGACATGGAGGTTATCCCATAGCACCTAAAGTTATTTTCTGGAGGTGGGGAAAGGGTGCCCTTCCAATCACTTAGTGGGAAGTGGGAAATCAGGTGTTGTAGGGCTCTGTGTGGTGAGTAAATCGTGTGGATCACTCCCCTCTCTTGTACAATTTATTATTAATGTTATTTCTGTCACTGATCACTTTCTTATTTCATTGCTGTTTCCAGCAAATCAGTCTTACCTCAACCTGTCCTCCTTACCTTTTGTGCCTCCAATTCTCCTTTCCAGCCCACTGCAGGAGGATGTGAGTGAGCTACACATGGCTTGGAGTGTTTCAGTGGGAACACCAAACTGAGGAATACCATTCCTAAACCATGCCAGAAGGAGACAGATGGCTTCATCACAGCTGTGACTATGATTTAGAATTTTTAGACTCCTACAGCTACTCTGTTTGCTAGAAGGGCAGCAGTGCAAAAGGCAAACTTCAGCAAGCTGACCAGGCGTTGAAAGTCCAGTTCATAGGAGGGGGGGCAAAATGAAGTCATGACCTCTAAGGATAAAAACAGTTTGCCTTTATTTTTTTATCTGGGGGCATATCACATTCCTCCTTCTGTGAGGCAGAGGAAATGAAAGAAGGACGAGACTGACAACTGGAATTGCAGGTGGTTCTACTGGTTTTGTGATGAAACTGTCTTGTGCCTTTGATTCCTTGAAGGGGAACAGGCAGTATGGCAAACTCTTACTTTGTTTCAGTGTATGAGAAGGTAAAATGTGTTTCATTAAAACAAGATTCTAAATGTGTTTCATTAAAATAAGATTTTGAAAAATATTTGTATGATGACGACTAGATTCTCAGAGACGGTTTAAAGAAACATGCCCAGTATTCTGTGAACAGATAAAACATCATCTGTAATTCTTCGGATATATTGCCTGTTATATGCACTGTCATACTCTGTTTAAGGTCTTATCAGTAAAACATATAGAGTAAAATTGCTATCACTAACAGAGCACTGTTCTAAAATGGCTTTGTCTGTCAAATGAAAGTCAGGACCAGAAAAGGGATTTAACTGTGCATCTGCTATTAATGCAGATATGTGAGCAAAACTCACATAATGAATGTTCCTAAAAGGTTGTTGGGTTGTTCCTAACTTTTATTAAGTCAACGAATTTATAGGCATTGTGGAGTAGATAAACCTAAAGGTTCAGGATTCCACTTAAGTGCTCCCATAGGTTGAAACACTACCAATATCTTATGGAGTAAACAATTGCTATATAATCAGTCTGTGACCAATTCATTCCAAGACAATAAACAGAGGACATAAATCTCTGAGGTACATGGTGGAAAGAAGCAGTTTATATGTATATATATATATATATATATATATACAGATAAAGGTCTTTTGGTTAGTCTGTTCACCCTTGTTATTCTGTGTGTTCCCATTGCTTGAAGTACAGCAAAATGCAGCACAAAAAATAATCTGTGACCCTACATATGTATCATCTATGCAGAGAAATCCTATGTACACAGTAGAGGAAAGTAATAAAAGTATACTTGCCTACAGGACAGCAAGTGGTCTCAGCATGCAAGGAATTTAACCCTTGTCAGATTATTTTGGAAGAGCCATCTGTAAAAGAGGGATATGAGCCTTGTGATATGCGTGTACAGAAATCCCATGTAAATACCAAAGTTTCAGTGCAGCCTGGCTATTCAGGCAGTAAATCTTACAGAGACATCTTTTTTGGCCTGTAATAACTCAGACCATAAGTAGGACTAGAGATTGCTGTCCATTGCTGAGGACAGGCTCCGTTGAAAGTAAAAACACACAGTTAATTAATTCCAGGTCTATGCATTGATTTAAATTAATTACGTGAGATCATATATGAACATGAATAAATCTGTATTATATTCAGAAGTATTTACTATTTTGAAACTTGTTCTCTGAATAGCATCATTGCATAAAGGAGTTTGCAACATACCTGACTGTACCCATTTACACCATGTTCTAAAGAAGGAAATTTTTCCCTCACAGTCCTCACCAGCTTAGTTTCCCTTCTGAAGAAAGATGGTCAACAGTAGGAAAAAAATATGCATATGCTATGAAAACAAAATTAGATTACAGTATTGACTAAATGCCTACAGACATGTTTCTTTAAAAAAAAAAAAAAAAAAATAAAGGCACTGGAGAAAACATTGCAAAAATAAGAAGTGGGTGGGAAAGTGGCCAGGGCTTAGTAGGGAGCCCCAAATATAGGCAACCAGGAATTAGATTCCTGTTGTATCCAAAAAAAAGAACAAATGGAAATGAGTTTTTAGGGTCACAATGACCAAGTGAACTTCAAAGCACGGCACTGATTGCCTGGAAAGAGTAGAAGTGAAAGACCAAGAGTTATCTGGTCAAGCAGTGAATTCATGTCTGAGGAATATAATTCTGAGGAAGATAATTTTTGTTAATGTTTAGTCTGAGGAGATCATTTTTGTTAATGTCCCTAGTGACCTGTGAAGCTTCCCTGTCAGTGGAAATGACAAGAGGGGGTCAATGACCAATAGCATCACCTGTCTGCTTTTGATAGGAGATGCTAAAGCACAGCATCTTCTTGGGGAGAGAGAGGTGTTAGCTCACATTTTTGCCTCCCAAAGTCATTCCAGCCAAATGTCTGTCATTATCAATACATCTGTCATGCTGATCCTTGTGGGTAAGAGCTAATGGTGGGTGTTCATTTATTTAATGGAACTTATTTTATTGGTATGTTGGATTTTTTTAAGAGAAACTACTCAACAATTCCCTTTATAGCCAAGCAGCACATTAGTGCATACAGTAACAGTGCAATCAAATCCTTCAAAGCCAAAAAAGGAAAGCAATGCTGCTCTTTTTCTAGGAATTTAGCAGCATCCAGTAATCACAGTGATATATGCTAGGTTCATGCATTCTCCCAGGGAGAGAAGGTAAGGGAATAATAACAGATGCTAGGCTGGGTATCGGTCTCTTGTGATAATAAAAACAACATTGAAGGTTTCAAGAGGGAAAGGCCTAAATGCAGAAAGTGTTGGAAGATCTGGTTGAAGATCAGTCTTTAAACCTCACGTGGGGGAAAGGGAGGTGAACTCTTTTCCATAAATCATCCGTATACTTAATTTGATATCAAACATGAACCTTAACATGTGTCATATAATCTGGTTTAATACACATGGGTCTTATTAAAACTGTGTGAGCCAAGGACTGTGCTGATTTACACGAGTTTGAACAAGTCTTTAGCAAGGCAGCAAAAGTATCTTAATTTAGAGTACTTTCATTTAGAGATAGAATTTAGGATGTTTTTAGCAATTCTAGTAGTTATCCTGATGAAGATGCTGACCAGGATCCTGTTGGTGTAATTGGAAAGATTCTTACAGCTTTGCAAAGGGAGATTCCTCCCCTTAAATGCAAGTGTTTATCTGAGGTGTGGTGATTAAACAGGGAGAAAAACACTCCCAGTGCATCTGTGACTCTGAGTCCAAACCCAGAACGGTTTCAGACTGGAAAACAGAGCTGGTTGCTGCAAACCTCTCCTTACCCCCCCTCCACACCCCTACTTTGTTTTCAAATTTTTATCTTTTCTCCTTCCTTTCCATTTTTCTTTTCTTTTTTTTTTCCTTTTCTCATTTCTTTTTGTTTTCATCTTTCCTTCTTTTTTTTTTCCCCAGGCTTCCACATTTTTCCTCTTTTCTTTTTCTCCTTCTTCTTTCTTTTCTCTTTTTTTATCACTGTTTCAGACCAGATGTGAAGTCCTCAGATCTGAGCCAGGAGAATAAGCTCTCACTTGGAGTAAAGTGCACCACTTATGCTGTAATATTTAATATTTGGGACCAATATCAAAATCAGCAGGTCAAGCAGACTGCTTCCACTGAGTGTGGCTCCCTCAATATGCGATTATCAGCCCTGCTTTTCCCACAGAGTGTGAGCTCCAGGCTTTGCTTCACCAGCTCATTCTGAAGACTCCAGTAATTACCGTGTGCTTCATAGGCTGGCAGAGAAATGAGAATAAGGGGAGGGGAAGCAAGTAAAAGAGGATTTCTTGAAAGACAAGAAAACAGCAAAGTATGACTTGAAGCATCAGCTAACAGGCAAGCCTTAGAGTTACAACATCTAAGTATATGAAGAGAGTCCGCTTATATCTAATTGAATTTATATCAGGGTTTTTGGTATCACTATCAATGATCTATATGGCGTGAGTTAGGTCACACTCTGATCATTGTGAGGTGTGGTGTTCGGATTTTTTTCCAGTTAAATAGTTCAAAAATATATTTGGGAAACTAGAAAAAGAGATACTCAAGGAGATGTGACGAACTTCTTGGCTGGAGTGAAAGATGAAGACTCAGTCTGCAAAATATTCTGAAGCACAAAGTGCCTGTAAAGTAGTTGTGAAGATATATCAGTTCATAAAAAGGTATCTGCAACAGCTTAAAAATGAAGTGAAAGCAGGAATACAGGAACTGCAGGAATCCCTGCTGGACGAGAAGTGTTAGTTGCGGTTGAATTTAGGAATGTCCAAGCTGCCCTACTCCAGGCAAAGGACTGAAATAAAGGTATTTCATTTTTATGCTGACATTTCACAGAATTCCTACAGGAATCCTCATTTAAACAAACAAACAGAAAAAGATGATGATTCTGGCACACTAGAAACATCTTAATCTGACCTGTGAGAAAAGATTCCTAAAGAATCTGGAAATGACAAAGATCTTAATTTAAATATAGGAAAATACTGAACTTGTGTGACTGAGGCACAGGGAACTCAACACTTTTAAATGTGTTAAAAATACAGATGATTTATTGCCACAGTTAGATTTAAAGGAAACTTTAAACTTCTGGAATACCAGATCAGTATTTCTGATTAAACAAAACAAATACATAAAAATAAGGTTTTATCTGCATGATGTATTTGATTAAAAGTAACCATCTTATTTGAAGCTTCATTTTTAAATTTTACTTCTCACATCTTGAAAGCATTTCAATTCTTTCTACAAATGTTTTGTGGCACTGAGAGTGCTG
Organism: Certhia americana; assembly: GCA_018697195.1. Classification (NCBI taxonomy): domain Eukaryota; kingdom Metazoa; phylum Chordata; class Aves; order Passeriformes; family Certhiidae; genus Certhia; species Certhia americana. Next base: position 18,862,986 of record CM031860.1, read on the forward strand.
TGTTTCCCAAGTGTTAATCATAGGGAATAGTTTGTCTTGTGATGGGATATGATCCAATAGTTAACCGAAGGAAGAGGTACAGTTCCATGGAATTTGGCACCAACAGAATCAGGCTCAAGGTGTTGCAAAATTGAATCTTCAGCAAACACAGAACAGTGGCATCAAACTGGGAGAAAAAAACCAGCTATATTCTGGTATTTTACCTCTGGCAAAATAATTTTCTTTATTCCATGAAAAATTACTTCATTGGGACTTTCAGTAGAGAGAGTACTAACATCAGGATTATGGCAATGTCTTACAGATTTGATCAAAAATTACACATGAAGCAATGGGTTTATTTGTTTAGTTTTGTTTGTTTGGTTGGGTTTTGTTGCTGTTGTGTTTTGGGGTTTTTTGATGGTTTTTGTTTTGTGAGTTTTTGAAGTTTTTTAAATTATTTGGGGTTTTTTTACTTTTTATCAGTGTTAAATCCAAGACATTAATTGTTCTACTAAATGGCTTGGAACTGCTTTGACCATTCCAATTATTATTGCAGGGAGTTTTGCAAACGTAATTCAGGGGACTTGTGGGGTAATAACTTAGTGTGATTCAAAAAGGCATAAATGGTAGCATTTGGGTACAGCTATTTTTTTTACATTTTCTTTCTGCTAAAGTATTTTAATTGAAACAGTAACAAAAATAAGTGTATTGTACTTGTATTTGAGTTAGTAAAAAACACAAGAAGTTCTTCTAAGTAGGAGAGAATATTTGTTTAATAGGCTGACTTTTGAAGGAAAACTGATGACCTTAAATATAGGATTCATAGTTTCCTCAGCTGAAGTAGAAATATAGCAGGTGACTTTATTTTTCAGTAGTTCTATGAGTCTTTCATTCAACATAGTGTTCTGCCTTTTCCTGTCTGCACAATTTATACCCTGTCTAAAAGATTCACTCTCATTCTCTTTAATTCCTTCTCAAATACTCCATTCAGTGTCACCATACATGACTCCCTCTCTTTCACTTGAGTGGCTCTGCAGATATCGTTTTTCCTTGAGTGTTTCCTGCATTTTTTGTTTGGACACCTAAATTTGCTAAAAATACTGAATTATTTTCCTTATCTGAAAGCAAAGCAATCATTACATGCTGCAAGATCAAAGGGATAATTTTAGTGAAAGCACAGAAAATACGAAAGTGAAAAGTAGATTGAGAAGTCATAACAAAACTTACATAAAAAGTTCTTTCTTTTTGATAAAAGATTTGTACAACACACACATTATTTCCAATATAATTAATATGGGTTTTTTTGAGAGGTTTTTGATTTTGGGAGGGGTGTCAAAACTCTTTTAGTAATTGTTGTCCTTATTATATGAAGTACAGCATTTGATGAAATCTTGTGTAGAGAATATTATATATGAATATGAAATTATATGATCACTAACAGATGTAATTCAGACTCAGTATTGTTTTTCTTCCATACTGCACTGAATATAAGGAGAAAAATATAATGTTGAAGCTATTTTATTCTGTGATGGCCATTAGAGAAAAACAAGCCAGGCAAATTTCATTTCATGATGTGAAAAAAATATACAGCAGTGATCGCCTGTTTGCAAAAGGTCTGTTCAGCCACTGGCTTTGAATTCTTTTTTCTTGCTGACCATATACCCAGGTAAGTCTATTCAGTGGAGGAATTCCTAATTTTGTAGAAGAAAACTGGACAAAAAATTCCGCTGAATAATATTCTGACATTGCTAGAGCTGATTTAAATGATGTCAGAGTTCAGTTTATCTAGATGATTAATTACACAGAAATAAAAAAAAAAATACTATTGATTGAGGTAGAGAAAGTAAAAGTGCAAGTTGATCTCATTTGAGCTGACTATTATTGTTGTTTTAGAATACCTTGGTCAGGAGTTTGATTTGTATAGAAATTCTGATTGTGAAAATGTGCAATTTAAATTCTGCAAAAAAATCTCTTTCCTTGAATTTTGAAAGGCATAAATTTTGCTTGATGTGATACTCATCTTTACTTGCTCTAAAACTATGGACTTCAGCTGACTATAATTTTAAGTAGTCAAAAGTGCTTTTATTTCAATATCTCACTGAAAATGTGATCTGTAGGAGACTAGTGCACCATTTAGAGAGTCAAACTGTGGAAGCCTTTTTGAAAAAAATATTTAGGTATAAAAGCTGATAAAGATGAAGAAAGCTACTCTGGAAGTGTATGTTATAGGAAGGGGGAGAGGTGGAATTTCTGCACCTGGATATTTTTTTCTTGATTTGTATTCAAGGTGTAGAAATATTTGTAAAGCATAATATCTAGGTACTTCCAAAATTTTACAGCAGAGTAGAAATCTCACTGTATTTTTAAATAGTGTTTCTCACTAATGCTGAAATTAAGGTATCTCAGTGTTGGCTTAGTAAAATTCTCTGTACGGCATTTTTATCAAGGTAATGCATGTTAAACAAAAATTTAAATAATATTCATATTTTTTGTGACACATAACCAAAATCAAAATAAATATATAAAAAAACAAAAAAGAAACTGCTCTCTATAATTATACACTTGAACAATTATCTTCTTACATATGCTTAAATGGTTGCTAGTTAGAAGGATTTTGATTTGCTACTTATATGCAACATGTTTTTTCAAAATTGTTTGTCTAAATCGTATTAGATACAGTTCTATATTTTCAGAGGGATAAGCTGTGGCATACGTATATCATCAGTCCAGTAAAATTAACTCTTGTTTTATTGCATTCAAAATTGTTCTGCATGTGAACCAGAGAAGTTTATAGATTAACGCACAATTTTTCTGCGAATGTGCGCGGCTGAAATCTTTTGCACATAAATTCATTGCACGCTTTCTATGACAGTGCTTTGGGCTGTTTCCTACTCCAGCCACAGTTTTAGTCCTGTTTCTGATATTAGACTGAACCTCTGTTGATGACTCACTATTGATGGAATTTTTATTTTGCTTAAAATTATCGTGTGTGGGGAATATTGTCAATTCACATGACCTTAAATTCTGACCTGTGGTTTATGTCCCAGTGTTCCTAGTTTTGCTTGAGGCGCGGAGTTGAGGACTAGAAGGGCCTCAGCTAAGGGTGGGAAGGAAAGCATTCCTATGCTAATTTGGACAAACTCTTCTCCATCTTTCTGCTTCTCTTATTTAACTTTTAAAAATATGATCAATAAGCCTTGACTACCCCACACTGTTTTCAAGTAACGCTGTATTGGAACACTAATTTTAAAAAAGGAGCATTTAACCCATTTGGGCTCTAGATATGGACTCAGGTAGCAGCTCTGTTGGCAGCACTTTGCTACAAAGCTTCCCTTTACATAACTCTGTCTTGAAGCCCAATTGAAACTTTGCACAGCCACTCACTGGCATTTGTAGAGAGCACCCACCACACCACAGAGCACTAAAGTGATGTTTTATCTGAAATTGGTTGGGGCACTAAAAAATGCTTTTCCTCTAATTGCTTCTGCTTTGGTGGTGTTTGCAAATTTGGAAGAAAAAGCTTTTTTAGGATTTGATCCAAAACGATAACAGATTCTAATGCTGCTTAAAAAAACTTAAAACCATTTGTAATGCAGTTGCCAAGTTTGAGAAAGAGCCCAGTTAAACCCATTTAAGTCCTCTCTCGTATATCATTAGAGATTTCCCATTCAAAATCTCTCCATTAATGTTATTTATGGACCATTCAAAGTAATACTATTTTATGTTAGGGGGAAATAAAACTTTAGGGATTAAATATTTTACTTGTCAGTGTTCATTCCAGTAAATGTATTTTTCCCTAGCTAAATCCTGGAGTTCTTAGGATAATAGTTTGCACTTGTAAATACTTGTATCTGTGACCCTGATCACTCTATTCTCATCAAAAATGAAATAATTATATTTCACAAATAGTTCACCCTGCCAACCTTTGCTGCGTTGTCCCACAGTTCTGTTTCGGTTTTGCTGTAACCTGAGGTTGACATTTCACAGTAAAATCAGGAACAGAGCTATGAGGAATTGACTCCTAGAAGATGCTGGCTATGACTTTTTGAAAGCATAAATAAATTTGGTTCAGTTATATCCCATTCACACTTGATAAGACCCTGTAAGTGCACAGGTTCAACTGTGGATAGTCTGGTAGTAATGAAAACTATTTCTCCTTTTCTTCACAGACTTTAGAGTAACAGTGAGTCATCCTGCCCAGTCAGAAAGATGGTTTTGTAGGGAAAATCACTTCTTTCATCTCCATTGAAGGATAAGGACTGAGTGACAGTTTTGGTTGTGGTTTTTCATGGGTGATGGATAAAGATTTTTGTTATGTCTGCCTGAGTCATCCTGAAATGTGGGTTCCTGTGGTACATGGGATATGAACAGCAACCTTTGTGTATGTGATGTGTTTAGGAGTTACTGCATATGCATGGCATAGCCTTTGTGCAGGTAAATCTTCCCTGTAAGGTTGTTCTCATGAGACCATCAAGTCCAACCCAGGATTGAGTCTATTGTACACCACAGGGGGCTGATTCTTGGAAAACCTGGGGTGTGCTGCACCCCTTGCACCTTGCTGGTTGCTTGTGTGTGAATCACAGTGCTGCTCTGTGCCTGAGCAGTGCTGAATCCTCCAGGGTTGAGTCTGACAGCCAAGACCCAGTCAATCATCACTGTGTCTTCAGTTTCAAGCTTTATTTTTTGCCCATAGTACAATTTATTTGTCTGTTCGATAGTGTTCCACACTTATCAAATTAAAAATAATGAATGGGTCAGAAAAGCATTTCCAAGCTGCATCTGGAAAGAGAGGAAGAAGGCAGTTTCTGGCTGATGTCCTTGATTAACAATACAAAGTAAAATACCTGTTGGGCTCAAAACCCCCAAAAATATGGGTTGCTTCATGGATGTGCACTACTGTGTCAGTGCACAGTACAGATACAGAAAAAATGTAAATTCTGGACTGATTCTATTTTATGCGGGTTACTGGGAGAAAAAACTGTCCTTGAGCTCGATAGGGATCATTCATCTGTTATGTTACTATATATAAGACATTTTTTTCCTTTGCATACTGTGAATGTATTTTGCATCATGGCATATACATTTGTGTTGCTGTGGAAACACAATAATATTATTTTCGTTGTCCTAGGAAACACAGATGCAACACCTGATAGTGGTGGTTGTACCAGTTTGGATGGATGTTTGTTTTCTTTTCTGTCCTAAAAAATCTTCCATTCCCTCCTGAAATAACAGAGGTTCTTGTGATTATTAGCATTATCTTTAAGTATCCATTCCCATGAAATAGGACAGGCACTTCTTGCGTGAAAATATTCAGTCTCAGCAGTACGGGCTTTCCAGTTTATGGCACTGGTCCAGGTAAGTCACTTTTGCCCTAACTTAACATCAAACTTGTGAGAAGTCCCACTGAAATCCATGTGACTGCTCATGTGCTCAAAGTTAAATGCATGAGTAAGTGCTTTGCTGGACTGATGCCGAACTAGAAGTACATGACTGGTCTGTGGCTTAGAGCAAATGCTTGAGAACCTGAGAAAGTTTGTGGTATTGATTTGGTTTTAGAATGGAAGAGGATGTATTGGCTAGCCTTGAGTTTTCATGTTTCTAGCTACTTAGTCATAGAATCACAGAGCCTGCTGAGTTGGAAGGGACTCATGAGGACCATCTAGTCCAACTCCTCGTTCTGCACAGGACACCCCAAAAGTCACACCCTGTGTCTGAGAGCCTTGTCCAAACATTTCTTGCACTCTGTCAGGCTTGGTGCTGTGACCACTACACTGGGAAGCCTGTTCCAGTGCTCAACCACCCTCTGGGTGAAGAACCCCTCCTTGATATTCAGCCTAAACCTCCCCTGACATGGCTTCAGGCCATTCCCTCAGGTCCTGTCTCTGGTCACAAGACTGAAGGGATCAGTGCCTGTCTCCCCTTGTGAGGACATTGAAAACCAAAATGAGTCTCCTCTTCTCTAGGCTGAAGTTTTTATCGTTTTTGGGAAAAAAAGAATTACAGAATGAATTTGAGGGGAAGTGGTTACCTTGTGCCACGGGAATGTAGGGATTTGTCGTGGTTTAACCCCAGTCAGCAGCCCAGCCCCACACAGCCACTTGCTCACTCCCCCACCAGTGAGATCGGGGAGGAAACTGGAAGGGTAAAAGGTCAAAATTTTGTGGATTGAGATAAAGACAGTTTTTAATAGGGAAAGCAAAACCCGCACACATGAGCAAAGCAAAATAAGGAATTAATTCAGTGCTTCCCATGGGCAGGCAGGTGTTCAGCCATCTCCAGGAGAGCAGGGCCCCAACCCATGCAGCAGTTACTTGAGAAGACAAACATCATCATTCCAAACATCCCTCCCTTTCTATTTCTTCCTCCCACATTGTACACTGAGTGTGATGCCACATGGTCTGGAATATCCCTTTGGTCAGTTTGGGTCACGTGTCCTGGCTGTGTCTCCTCCCAGCCTCCCATGAACCCCCAGCCCCCTTGCCAGCGTGGCTGTACAAGAAGACCTTGGGTCTGTGTGAGCCCTGCTCAGCAATGACAAAAACATCTTTACATTATCGACTCTGTGTTCAGCACAAATCCAAAACACAGCCCCATATCAGCCACTGTGAAGAAAATTAACTCTAGCCCAACACTGGGCTCTGGAGGTGCTTTTCTGGGTGTTCAGGCAAAAGTTCAGATTTGTCTTTTCTGCTGCTCTTCTGTGGGAAAGGAAGCACAGGCTAGAATTATTGTCACATTATTTTATTAGCAATGAAGCCCCATATGCAATTGGTAGGTTTTTGACTACGTGGAGTTATACACAAAGTTTCGATATTTTTTTTCTTTCATGAGTCTTCATAAAATCTGTTTTCACATAATCATATGATTGAAAAATTGTATTTATTTTATAAAGAAACCTAGATTGATTTTATACTACTGCATGCAAATGTCAAATGAGTAAATACAATTTCTCAGTAAAATCAGGTTCATAATCTGCTACACATGAGTAAAGAAACCTTTTTTCCTTACACCATAGATTTATGTCTTAAGCACTCTTCCTGATTTGTCCGTATATACTTCCTCGTGTTCATTGTTTTATAACTATATTTGAATGCCTGTGGCAAAAACAAAAGCCAAGCATTTCAGCATGTAAGAATATATTTAGTCTATATTTATATATGGACCAAAGTTCCTGGAAGAAAAAGTTGATAGGTTCAAGCATGAGTCCAGCATAATGATAAATTTTGACTCCCTGTGGGTTGCTTAGTGCTGACAGAAAAAATACCTTGGAATTCTGCTGACCTTTTTCCCAAAGGACCTAGCCCCAGTTACTCCTAGTTACTGGCTTCATATAGTACTGTCAGTAAGAATAACTGCTCTTCATTATGTGCAAAACTTTGTAACTTATCCAAAGTACAGTGTTTGTGCATGAGATAGAAGCAGGTAGGGAGGAAGAGGGAGTAAAGAGGAGCGGCAGGAATTGTACTTCGAGAAATTGTTTATTTTACTTTTTGAAAATCACTTCTTCTCCTATTATTCTTCTAGAATTCCTTTCTCCACAATCATTACTGCTTTTTGCTGTGTCTAAGATGAGCAGTGAGCAAAACAGAAGATGGACCATGCAGTAGCCCAAGTGTGATTCATGGAAAAAATGTAAAGTATCTCTGAGAAGAAGCTCTTTGTTAGAAACAGTGTTTAGTGGGGCCTTCATCCAGGTAAATGGGCTGACGGACAAGAAGGGGAAAAATAGTGGAGAAAGTAGTTAATAAAACCTGTAACTCTAAGGGGTTTTTATTTGGTGGAGGAAGGGCATACGTGTCTGATTCTTCAGAGACGGTTTGGGTGTGGTGGACATTTCTGGCTCCATCCTCGCTGGACAAGGCGTTGGGTGTCAATAGCACGCAGAGCAGCACATCTGCACTTTCTGGCCTGGGATAGCTCATTTCATTACTACATCCGTTTGTGGAGAGTAGAGAGAGAGAGTGAATCTGCTCCTTAGGGAAGCAAATCCAGTGAAACCTTGTGCCAGAGCTGTTCTGTTCTCTGCACAAACAGTGTAACACTCGAACTGTATAATTGAGAGCTGACCGCAGTTCTATTCATATTAACTTACGTAAGTTTCTTCATTAATATATTTAAACTTTATTGTGTGAGAGCGAGAAAGCAATCTTCAGAGGAAAAGCAAAGCATTCCATAAAACCTGAGGATGTGTGCAATGCTCTGCTACCTCTTAATCTGGACAAAGGGCATTCCATGGACATGGCAGAGGGGCTGCCAAGTCTTAGTGCTGGTGCTTTCTGCAGGGTGGAGGGGACCAGCCAGGTGATGATTCGGACTACCTGAATTAAGCACTTAGCCTCCCCCCAGGGCTGTCAGGAGCCCAGCCTCCTCATCTAAGTGCTTGATTTAGATGCTTTACAGGAATTGCATGTTCCTCTACTATTTCTGAACTGAAGGTTTGTTTCTAAAAATTCTGGATCTACATGTGTCATAAATCAGCGTAGCTCAGTATCAAGTTTGATTCTGGATGACATTTCCTCGTGTGGACTGCAGTTTAGCACCAAGGCTAAACGTATTCTTATGCTTATGATGCATTCAAGTAAGTGGAAATCCTGACAGTGCTGAACCTAAGGGCAAAATTATTTGGCTTCAGTCTATATTCCAATTACAGGAAGATGAATTTAATCTCCTGTTAACTTCTAGGGGCTTGGGGTGCACTTCCCCAGAGAGCACTTACTCTCTCTTCCCTGCTGACCGCCAGTAACTTCTTTCTGATTTTATTATTTTTTCTCTGTCATAGCTTAACATATTTACGATGCTGTCCCACTTTCCATTTATCAAGCACCAAGGATGTCTCTTGGTGTCATTCAAGCCTCTCTTTGGAACAAGTTTTCTCAGTGCAAACCTCTCCTAGTAAAACTGGATTTGTCTGTGGTCTTATGTTCCTACTTCTTTGGGAACAGGGAGATGTTTTATCTAGTGAGTGAGATGTGACAGGAGTTTTGAGCATAGAGTCTTGAGGCAAAAGTCTTTATCTTGCTTCTTGTTGAAATATCAGATAGAGTTACAGTTCTCTGCTTCTTTTAATTCTTGTTTCTTTGATTTTCTATATTAGAAATAGAAATACCCTCAAATATCAAATCATGATTCCAATGAACACATAGTCTATAAAAAAATATTATTGCAAGAAAGGATTGATTTTCATTGCATTCAAAGCCAATTTTTTGCATGTAGGATGGGCACAAATCAAGACTCAGTGCTTTAATGATTTATAACCTTTTTAATAGCAATAGATTGCATCAAAAATACCACTTCATAACCTTTATAACATTTTTTGTGGTTTTTTCTTTACCAGTAAATGACAAAGATTGCAATATTGAAAACAATATAAACATAAAACAAACAAAAAATAAGCCATTGTACAATTCCTTCACTGGTCTTTCCCCAGCCTATTTGGATGACAGCCTTATCCTTTATCTTATGGCAAACGAGGTATTTATTATAACATGTAGCAGAAGATACATGATTTGTTACATCATTGTTGACCGTGCAAATAACTATTTCTACTCTGTAAATTTATCTTCTTGATTATGGTAGTTAGGAAAACATCTGTTTCCATTTTCGCATGTTCTCTGATTTTTTATTGTTTTTTTAATGATGAAGACCACCATTAATGTGTACCAGAATTTGATTAGCTATTGCATTGATTAAAACAAATCAATTTGCATGCACATAGGTCTCACTTGCACTTGTTGAGGACCAGGACTTATTATTATGATAAAGAGAGCGGGTGGGTCTGTTAGGTGAACAGATGTGAGTACAAGAGACCCTAAAATTTTGGTTTGGATATTTATTAAGATTTACATAATTCGACCAGTCTATAATTTAACAGAGTTTGTTAAACTACAGTATATTTTATGCAAGTTATGGAATATAAATGTAAGCACATTTTAAAAGCTGATCTTCAATAGAAGTTGATACTGGTGAAAAGAAGGGACAAGTTAAAATGAAGAAAAACATTGTAACTTGCACATACAGAAGTGAATTGATTTGGTAAATGATCAGAGAAATTAAGGACAGGAGTTTTAGGAGAGGGCTGTTGCCAAAAGAAAATTTAAGCAAACCAATAGACCCCAATAGTCTCAAACCTGAGACTGACAGGAGAACTACAGATTGTCTTCAAGTTTTCTCTGACTGTCTCTGTCTTGTACAAGCTCCCATTGTCTTCTGTCCTTCCCACAAGCTGGGAATAAGTAAGCACAACATTATCTCACCCAAGGGAGAAGCAACCTGACATTACCTAAAATGAAGAGGGGAGCCTGAACGAATTAACAGTGATGAGCTGAAGGCATGGTGCTTGCAGATGAGTTTAACAGTTGGGCTACTTCACAGCGGGGATGTTATTTACAGCAATGCAGGTAGAGGCATGATCACCCAGGGATTTCAGGGGGTTTAACTCAGACAAGCTTGCTCTGGCCACAGGTTGGTCTGGACCAAGCATTTGTTTTGCAGGTAATACAGACTGTCACAGCTAACTCATTAGAGGGACAATCACCAGGATTGCTAAATGGAGATAAAGTTCAGAATATGGTGAAGTGCATGAAGGCACAAGTCAGCCATCCTCCCATCCCAGGCTACCCATCTCCATGCTTTGTGGTACTTTGCCATGCTCCATCTAATATCCAGGAAATGGCTATTAGCTGACCATTATAACTAAAATTAATATGGGATGAGAATAAACAATACACTGTGGGACTCATTATTTGTCTTCCAGATGCAGGGGGTGAGGAAAATATGGGAGTTACTGTTTACCTTACAGTACTCGTATTCTGATGGCCACAGTCCAGGCCCTGACTAATGGTTTTGAAATGCTGAGGACAGAAGTTAAACAGGCATCTACATCCCAGACCCCACTAGGGAACCTGTGATTAGTGTGTGGAGGGTGAGAAGCAAGGGAAGCACTAGAACTTGAAGCCTGGCCAAGAGCATAAAACCCACAGGGCTTGTGGCTATTGCAGATAATAACAAGGGGACAGTGTCCATAGGAGGGTAAGAGAGACGGTTCAGGGAAGGGCAAGTCAAGAAGGCAGAAGGCTGAGGAGTCAGATGGTCTCTGCTGCACGTCTCACAGTGGCTGAGCAATGGATCTGCAGGGAGACGTGCCCACAGGGGCATCTCTGTCCCCGCTGCACAGCGCCGTGCACAGGAGCCATGGCCGGGGCTAATGGAAGCTCTGAAGAGCCGAAAGTGCCTGTTGAGAAAGCTGATGGGTAAGAACATTAGGAAACCTGGAGAACACTGCTGGCAGTTTATTTTTATAGCTTCATTGAAACAAGTTTCACAGGTTTCCACTCTTCTCATGCTGTCTGACTTCGCATTGTTACATAGATTATCTGGGTCTCGGTGCAATTATTCTGTTTTAAAATGTCGTAGAAAAACGACATGCTGGAGTTTGGGACAAATGGAAGTTTAGGTTGTCTTAGATTTTAGGTTTTCAAGAAACAAAATTTTGGAGCTGTACTATCTGAGTAGTAGAGAGAAATTCAGAGAGAAAAGGTGGTAAACTTCAGAAATTGAAGTATTTTATTTGGCCATGAGTGAAGAATTATAGCCTGTGCTGTGAGTATAGACAACTCTCCCATTTAAATCAAATGACAAAAAATGTAATTTTCTCCTTAGTGAGACCATGGTACTTTCTGTCAGAGTACAGCTTGAAAAAATATCTCATCACCATCAAAAATCCTGGTGAGGAAGTTTCCTTGCTTTTCTTCTTACAGAGCTTTTACTGATTGTGTTATTTATGCCGGACCAACCAAAACCAGGCACAGTTTTGTGGACTCTGTACAGAGGGTAGGGTTAGAGGCAATCCTCCTGCCTTTAAGAGTAGTGTAGGAATATACAAAAGGGAAAGGGAGAGTGGTAACACTATTAATGTTGTGATGATAAATGGCATGTAAATTCTCCGTTTTTGGCAGAAGAATATTGTTTAGGAATTAGAAAGACAAGGAATAGGGGAAATTTGTAGTAAGCAATAGGGAAAGAGAAGATAAGAAGGGCTGTGGAGCACTGCAGAGGTGGAGGGACTGAGATGAGACTGGAACAAGCTTGGATCAAACATCAAGAATGGCTTAAACCCAGTCTGAACAGTGAGAACATTTTCAGTTCCAGCTTTAGCTTTCTCTACAGCTTCTCTGCAGGTGTAGTGTCTGGTGGGTGACTCCGCGCAGTTTCTTTTGCAATGTTTCTGTGGCTTGAGTCGGAGGAAATCCTGTCTGAGGGGAACACACTGCCCTTCACAGAAGGTGTCCAAGCCCCTGGCACAGCATGCTGCAGGTGGGGAATGGGCTGTGGCATCAGGACTCGCCCGTCTCCTTTCCTGCAGACTGAGCCCTTGAGAAGCTGCTCTCCCAACCTGAGTCAGGCTTTTAAGCATGCATAGTGCATCTTGCACTTGAGCAAGAAGTGTGGCATGATATGTAGGATTTACAAGTGTTACAAAAGTAAGTGGGCTCTTTTTATACCCAAGTTATTAGAAGTTTATCAACAGGATTTAAACTCAAGTTGCAATTCTGAAGGTATGTCTGCTAATGATTTGACAGGTACAAGGGTTACAACAGCAATGTAACTATTGCAGCAGTCATAAGAAAAACATATTTAATGTAAATTATTGAAAAATTCAACTTAGAAGCCAGGAGAATTACTAAAAGGTTAATGTTTCTGAAAGTCTCACTTAATTCAAGATCATCAGATATCTTAGACAAATCAAAAATGCCTGCAATTTCAGGACTTAGGACTTATGAATACTAAATTAAGTGTTTTGTCTCTTCCAAACACTTACCTTGTAGAAACAAGTACTGGAAAGTTTGTTTGTTTTTCTAGAATTGTAAATAATTCAGTTAAATTCGATAAAATCATTAAAACCATTTTAAATGTGATCTTATTTGAAGACAAGATTATTTCAACTTCCTGCATAAACAGGAAAAAAAACACAGAAGAAATCTAAAAATTGAATTTTTTTTATATAAGATTAAAGTAATTTAAAAGCTTAAGCCATTTTTATTAGGCTCAAAATGCATATGTTAGATTGTTGGATCTGTGTTTTTAAACTCTGGCTAAGAACTTGCCTTGCTTTAGAACAGCTAAGTAGTGTAAATATCTTTCTTCACCCTGTTTATTGTCTAGTATGTTCCAAAACCATTTGTACGTATTGTGTTAAAGTGGCTGTCTTTCCTTTCACCAGTGAAAACCATTTCCAAAATATTGTATCCCAATTTGTGTCTCTAAATACAGAGTTTCAAAATTTGTCCTTGGTTTTCCTAGCTCAGATGTGTTTGAAATACAACGAAAAGGTCTCTGAGGGACAAAACTAATACAAGCAGAACTATGCTTTTTTTGTTAGAAACATGATGTCAGTGCTTGAAAATATTTAAAAGAGGTTGAATTTTTTTTTTAATTTTGTAGAAATGTGGTCCTTAAGGCTTTTATTTTTTTCCCTAATAAAACCACAGGTGCACATGGCTTCTCCCTTTCCTGAGGACACCCCTCCCCACGTGCTGTGGTTCAGCTGGCTGGGTTGTGTCACTTTTCTCATACCAGGGTGGCTGGAGCTGATGGCTCAGCTCACGTGGCCACAGCAGCATGTGAGCAGCTCCTTTGAGAGGCACTTGTCAGGAGGAAAAAAAAGGAATGCACCTCTCCAGCTTATTTCCACCTTGGGTCTCGTTATTGCAAAGCTAAGACTGCCAGTTGGACCGCAGCTGAGAACTCGACTTCTCTGGGAGTAGGTCCAAGACCACTGACCACGGGGTGTGCAGAGCCCTTTACCAGCACATCATCAGGGCAAGGGGGAGCCCCTTGCTCATGGCTGGACTCGGACCAGAGTCACTGTAACCAGGTGAAAGGTTACAGGGTCTGAAACTGGGTACATAAAGTGACTATTTCTTGCCACCCTTCTCATTAGTGGATCTGTCTGGACCTTTCCTTCTCAAAATCAACTCCTCCACCTGCTTAGCTGGCCAAAGCCGGCACCTGTCCTCACTTCTCCAAGCAGGCTGTTTTTAATTCACAGCCCTAAAGTCTCCCTTCCATCCGCCCAGGGTTAAGTTGCTGTATTTTCCAGGCAATAGATAAAAAAAATAAGAATGACGAATGAGTTTAGCATATGACCATCATGCATCAGTTATTAAAAAGAAAGAATAGCTGGAAGGTCCATCTACAGATTGTTTGCCTTGTTCATATGGGAAATGGAATTTAAATTACCACATTGCTTTAGGAGCAGTTTATAATCCCAGTATAGTGAAGTCATGTTTTTCATGGGATGGGAACAGCAGATAATAAGAGTTTCTGCAGTTAGCATGATATCAAGTGTGATGGCAAGATACTTTAAAGTATTTTTGTCCTAGATGGAAATTTTCAGATGCAGAACCAGCAGTTCTACCTCCCTGAGAGAAGACACGGAGGAACTGCTGTCAGCTTGCTTGTGTTCACAACGTGTCTTCCAGGATACCCACAGCTTGGTTCACATTCTCACTGAAAAGGTGGAACAGCTTCCCAGAGCCTGTAACAGGGTCACCTTTATGCAGAGTATGATGTTTTCCTTCTTTTTACAATACTTCTCTTGCCTTTTTTTGGTTTGAGAACTCCTAATTCTTTTTCAACTTACTGGCAACAGGCATACTTCCTAGTTTAAGGTCTCTGAGCACAGGGGTTTCCTGGACCATGACTTGAAAACTGTTGTAGTGTGAGGCAGGACAATGCTGTGAATTCATTTGGCTCTAGGAATTGTTAATGGAATAGTCCCATCTGAAATCCGTGTTTCCAATCATATGTGGTAATAAAAATAGGAATAGTCATAGACCTTTATCTGTGAATTTGGATGTTCTTGTGCTAAGTGCTGTACAAATGCAGAAGAAAAATTCAGTCCCAGCACCAAAGGGTTTAGATTTCAGAGAGGTGGCTGCAGTCTGGTAGAGGAACAAGTAAAAGCAAAACAGCAGGGCCATGCTGGTGGTTCAGCTGATGTCAAAGATGCTTGTGGGCATCCTGGTTGCCTATAAGGAGTCTCTTCCAGAAACAAAGGGTTAATGAGAGTCAAAACTCTGGCTGGAAATGTAATAATTAATTAGTGAGGGGGGCCTCATCAGGAAGGTCACTAGGGCCAGAAGGAGGAAGGGATGCTCAGGAGGGCATGATAGATTTCCCTCAAGGGTCAAGGTGGCACTGTACTCTGTTAGAGGTTTGAAGGCAGATCAAGAACCAGATGCAATGAGAGGCAGTTTATAAAATGTTCATTAGGTAGATGCAAAAAACTGCACCATACTAGCATGAGATATGGGAAGGTTAAAATATAGACAGTGACAGGTCTTCAAATATTGATCTTAGGCAGTATTTGACCCACTCTTTCTGCTGTGCATACACTGCTTAAACCTTTCCCTCCTGTGCTCAAAGCATATTCTCTGTTCCTTACTCATCTGAAAGCTACAGCTGTGGTATGAACTCAGTGTTGAAACTCTCCCTCTACTCAGTGGAGAAAGAGAGGCAAGCATCAAGCACCAGGCAGTCATCTACAGAAGCAGGCTCTGATATGGAGCAGGTGGATTATTTTTTCAGTGTCTCTTTTTTGCATAATCCTGCCATAACACTTAACTTTCTGACAGTTAAAATTTGCTGAAGGGCTTCTCTTTGACTAAATCCTTAATTAATCCTGTACATTTTTAAGCCCTAAAAATGACATATTTAAAAATGTAGTAAAATCTTCTAGAAAGCTAGAAAAATATCATTATTGCTGTTGTTATTGTTATTATTTTGTTGTTGTTGCTGTTGTTGCTGTCTTTGTTATTATTGCTGTTGTTAATACATACTACAAAAGCTTTCTAGTAAACTTTTTCAGTAAAGTTCCCAGGGATAATACAAACTACTTTTCCTAGAGACAATTTGTTTTCCAATCCCTCTATCAAACAGAAGGGGATCCATTTCTTATTGCTAGTATTTCCCTGCTAATAACTAAAAACCATTCCTGTGACTTCGACAGGGAGGCATGGAGTCTACATTTCTTGCTATCATGTAAGGAAATTTTCAAAAGGTCAGTGTTATAGTGGGTTTTTTTGTTTGTTTGTGTTTGTTTGTGGGTTTTTTAAAAAAAGATGCAACACAAATATTAAACACTTGGTTAAGGAAAAAATAAAAAAATTCTTTGACTTGGAAGGGGCTTTAAAGATCATCTACCTTCCATCTACCTTCCCTCAGGCAGGGACACTTCCATGAATCCTGGTTGCTCAAAGCCCTATCCAACCAGGTCTTGATCACCTCCAGGGATGGGGCATCCACAGCTTCCCTGGGCAACCTGTTCCAGTGCTTCACCACTCTCATTAGAAGGGCTTTCTTCCTAATATCTAAACTAAACCTGCCCTCTTTTAGTTTAAAGCCATCCTTCCCTGTCCTATCACTACAAGCCCATGAAAAAAGTCCTTCTCCAGCTTTCCTGTACGCCTCCTTTAGGTGCTGTAAGGTCTCCCCTGAGCCTTCTCTTTTTCAGGCTAAACAATCCCAGCTCTCCCAGCCTGTCTGCAGAGGAGAAGTGCTCCAGCCCTCTGAGCATCTTCATGGCCTCCACTGGACTCACTCCAACAGGTCCATGTGCTTCTTCGTGTTGAGGCCCCAGAGCTGGATGGAGTACTCAAAAGGCATTTTTCTCTAGAGCTGTCCAAAAATAAAATTCACTGATAAAAAAAAAACTGCTTTCTAGCCTCAAATAGAAGCAGTAAAAGAGTAAAAAAGAAAAAAAAAATCCATAGATTTTGCCACCAGTTCTAGTTCTGATGAGCTTTAAACTACAGTATTTGAGTGTCTCCATAGTTACTAATTTAAGTGTCAGTGAAGCTGATTTAAGCTGTTGATCACTTTAGCAGTTTCTGGAAATGTCTCAAATAGTCTCAACAATTTCCCTAAATGCATTGAAATGTGTGGCTAGATGTGTTTTCTTCAGCCAGACAGAAAAAAAAAAATCCAATTAAAACCAAATGGGGATAAGACAGATGTATTTAAACCTGAAACAAGCCACCTTCTATCTTAGTGATTTTAAAGTGAAATGACTTTGAGGGAAGTTCTGTTTGATATAACATGCGAGCTGTGCTTTGGGACAGTATTCTTGACTGTTTAAATGGGCTAAGTTGGTCAAATACAGTAGCTCATTATGCACATGAGTGTTATGATGACCTTCTGCTTCTTTCTAAATGAAGAAATTTCAATTATTGCATCAGGTTACCTTCTTTCAACCTCTCATTACATTATGGCACTTCATGATCATCTTCATGGTAATTTTCTTTCTAAAAAGTCAATAAACCTTCAAACCTTTAACCAAACCTCCTCATTCCCCTCCATGAATCTTTTCCTGCAACTGTTTTCTGTTCCTGTAATATTGTTACTTCTGATAACTGAAGTCTTTTCAGTTCTGCATTGAGTTTAGCTGGGTTTGCTATTATTTTTCAGGAAAGGTGACCTGTGACACAAGGACACTTGATAACATTACTGAAGTGCTGCAGCTCAGCTGCTGCACCTGACCTCTGTAGGACTTTCTGCCTCTTGGTTCATCACTAAATCAGTCTATATTTATTCAAAATGTTTGTATATCAGAGATATATTTAAGGAAACACTTAGAATGTACTGAAATAATCAGGAATTCTAGCATTTATTTCAAGCTACTGCAGGTTTCATCTCACATTTCCCTGACAGTTTGTCTACTTGATTTCTTTAGTGCTCAGTAGAAATTAGAAATGATCATTCAGTTCTGCTTACTTCTACATACCACACAATTACTTTGATTTAAATTCTGAAACTAGATTAGAAGTGGAACAAATCTGAAACAGTCTGAAAATTATGACAGTTTATCTTTTTTAGAAAATGCAG
The DNA here is from genome assembly GCA_018697195.1 of Certhia americana. Taxonomy (NCBI): domain Eukaryota; kingdom Metazoa; phylum Chordata; class Aves; order Passeriformes; family Certhiidae; genus Certhia; species Certhia americana. The sequence continues at coordinate 18,880,848 of CM031860.1, forward strand.
CTATATGAATTAATAATCAAAAAATAAAACTAGATTTGAACTCATAGATGAAAATTAATTTCCTATGTTGTTTTTAGGACATGTAAAATTGCTCTGATAACACAGCTGAGAAGCTCATTAAATATGTTTGATCAAGTAAAAATGAACCTCTTTATCCAGACAGGAAAAACAACACCAGGGAAGTTGACCCTTATTATAGGTAAGTAATTCAATCTTTTGTTAAAATGAATGCATGCAAAGCAACATTTCTTCATGAGTGTCTTCCTGCTTGCCTAATTAGAGAGGTTGTCACTAATGATGGTAATGACTGCCAACACACAAATTGTATGGACAGATTTATGGCACCATAATGGGAATTGCCTGTTTACAACCAAGTATTTTCAGTAAGTAGTTTTCACATGGGTGAAATCCTGTTGCTGTAAATGTTGACAGATATACAGCAGTGCAATGATTAGTTAGTGAGGGGACCATGATGATTATTTATATTCATATATTTATAATATATTACATATAATATTACAGTCTTGGTGTAACTAGCATTCAGGTGAGTTGTACTAACACACTTCTCTATTTTTGGTTTGAATCATTAATATAGTCTTATACAAGACAAGCTGACTGCTAAATAATTGCACTCTGTCATGGGTGACTTTTAGTTTTCAGCATCAAATTTGGAAAGAAAATATCTTAATTTGAAATTTTCTGCTATTGCAGTATGTACTTAATGCATTGCTTACGTTATTCAATTGCAATCAAATAAGGAGACATTTCTACAAGGGCTTTTAACATGGGATTCTCGACATGTTTTAGAGCTGGTAATTGAATAAACATAAGGAATTCTGTATTATGCTTCAAAGCTTCTGAACATTTTGGATCTATGTTTTGAGCTGCAAATCTCATGGAAGCAAGTTTCTCAATAGCACTTATTCTTGTGAGATTCAAATTGTTGTCAGGCTGGAGACAGTGTGAGAATTATATTTTGGTATTCTCACATCTGACTCTGCCAAAACAAAAAATCCAGAGAAATCAAAATTAATCTGAAGAATTCATAGTGTTTTGATGCATTCTGAGTTCTCACTGGAAACTGTGGTAGCAGATGGAAGGCCTCTTGCTTCAAAGTTATTTACAACCATCCTGATAAATTTCTAATGGAGACCATCTATGACCTGCAGAATGTTCCCTCCATAACCATTGATCTCCACACAGGTTGGAAGGAAGCTCCAGGACAAAGAACACTGGCTTTCAAGTAATTAAAAAGCTTTTGTAACTTAATCCAATAGGTCTCCAAATTTACAGTATTACCAGCTGGCAGTGTGCTGCACTGGCAAGGACAATTATCACCCTCTTCTGAACTTCACAGAAGAGTTAAATGTTTTTTGAAACAGAAGAGTTAACTGTCCTCTGAGAGCAGACACATTAGGATTTTCTTTGAAGCACTGTTGCAATATTCAAAACTGCTCAGTTATTGAGAAAAAGGCCTTTGCCCAAATGACTTTGACGTGGATTTTTCTAAAGCCTTGGGTGGTCATTGGATTCATTGGTGTGCTGCATTCCAAAATTCCCAGCACATTTTTTCCAGAACTCATTGTGTCATTCTGTACTTTCAATGTATCTATATACTATGATAGCTCCATTACAAATTACTAAGGAAAGAAACAATACTTGTGAGCTCTACAATTAAAATTGTACTGAATAATTAAATGTTTAATGCTTGATTTTTTAAAAAAAAATTGAAAGTTTGAGTGAATATTGCTGAATAAGATACTCTCAGAAATAAATAGCTTATGAAAAATAGAAAATTGGAACAACCATACCGTAGCAACCACACTGATATACCTTTCTGATTTGTTAACTTCAGCCAACTTTGATAACAACAACGGAGAATTACAATACAAGCTTTGTGAAAGACCCTAAAACTACAATTTGTGTCAAGAAATCTTTGTGTGTTAATGGTGTTTTCTTCTTTTTTTCTAAATATTTTTTTCCCTAAAAAGGAAGGAAAAAAAATTAAACAAAACCCACTCCTGTGTTTATTAAAATCCTTGTTTCCTCTAAAAGATTATTTCCTCTGCTTCAGGAAGTTGGTAGGCAGCAAACTACTTTTAAATCAAGCTGCAAGCTGGTACTGCAAAAAGCAGAATTTATTGGTACCAGACATTTGTAAATAAGTAATTGACACTCATGCTATAACAATAAACAATCCCCAAAAAAACCCAGGGAGCTACCAGAACAAACAAATTTGCAATGAGCTCTATCCAATGCTATATATCCATCAGGGTCAGTCCCATCAGTGTGGTCAAAATAACAGCTCCAGGACCAGCTGGAGCTCTGTAAGGAGCAATCGTCTCCTTTCCTTCTGCACCAACTTTCAGTGGGATCCCTTGGCATGGGCAGGCTCTGAGCTATAGCAAGGTTATCCAAACAATGTGCCTGAATCCAAAGCCTCTGGAATTACTGGGATTCGCACACACAGAGGACATACACAGAGGTGAGAGGCATACTACTTCCAGGGGAAATAGGCCCCACACTTCAACTTTTGAGGGACCTGAATCACTAAAATATACCTCCCTTCTCTGGGTCAGTACTGTGGGGTCATGGCTCAGGAACAAAGAGAGGGCATTTGCCCTTCCCCTGCTCTTAATTATTGTGTAGGACACCATTAAGGTTCACAGCGTTTGCAATAGCTTCTTACTACATTTTGAGGTAGCTTGCCCCCTGTACTCACTGTTTCAAGCTTTGGGCTGGCTCCCACCCTCACCATTTCCAGCCTTTTTGGTGCTTTCCCCTTACCTTCTGCATTTTTGCCACAAGCAGGGCTGTGTAAAGTTGGCAGAGCAGGAAGAGGGAGCTGCAGCAGATATCTGGGGCTTTTCAGTAACTCACAGAAGAAAAACTGTATTAGCTGATAAGGCACTGGAGATGAAAATCTTTGTTTATCTTAGCGAAACACTAGGACCTAAATGAGGGAGCACAGACCTTGAAGCTAACTCTGTTTCTTCACTCCTGTGTAATGCAGCAAAAGAGAGATATCATACTGGTGTGCAAGGTAAGAAACCATAACTTTATTGTTAGTGTGACTGAAAAACAAAACTAATTATTCCCTTGAGTACACTGTACCCAGAGCAAAAGAAATCCTAAACAACTGCTTTCCCCTTGTCAGGGACTACAGGTAAGGTTGCCTGGGTGAGGAGAAAGTGACTGGTTTTTCTCCCCCACGGTGGGCACTTATTTTCAGAATATATGACTGACAATCCAAAGAACAAGGTCTCTTTTTTTTTTATAAACCTGGTCTTGATATTTCATCATTCTCATAACAATTACGTTTTTGAAAGTTAGAGGATAGATCTCAAAACTCCTAAAAGCCTGCGCTTAGAGCCTATGTTATATGAGTTTCTGCTGGTCTGACCTTCAGGATCTCTTTCTTAAATGGCTTTCCTAGAAGGAAAGCAAACTGGAAGAGATGAAAAACACATTCTTTGATAGAACTTACTTTTGCTAGTGGGGGTGATGATGCAGAGCTCTAAAGTGAAAACAGAGAGGAATGGTTTAGGAATGTCTTTTCTCAGCCTCTGCCCAAGATATTTTATGGTGTTTGGTGAGGGCTTTTTTGCTCTTGCTGAGACAATGAACCAGAAAATCAGAATATGCAGAAGATGGCTTAAATTTCAGTGAATTCTGGCTTGGGTGTCAGATGCTGTTGAAAGTGTTGTTATGAGAGCAGATAAACCTATTTGAATTGTTTTCATCAAAAAAAGTTTAAAATCATAAATACTGTAGGTTGCAAACACCATGAGACAAAGCAAATAGTACAGTAATAGATACACACCCACATTTATACTGTGAATCAAATATACGTAGTTATAGAGTAGAAATTCATTATTTTTAGGAAAGTTATTAAGTATTTCCAGAGATGTTGCATTGCTGAGGCTATTTTAGGATAATAGGAAAATTATTTGAATTGTTCAGCAATAACATCTTGTGTACTTGTGTCATGACAATAGATTTCTGAAACATTACTGAACCAAACTCATTCTTAATTCCCATGATGAGTGACACAGTGAGTGAGAGCAATTATCCCCAAATTTAGCTGTTCTTTTATTCTCAAACTGATGTATATTTCCACAAAATATTGACTGAGTGTCTTCTAAACAACCAAAGTTCAGTCTTACGAAACTGCTTGCATGCTACTCTGTTCAGCTATGTGGCTCAGTATTTGTGGTGTGCAAGGAACTGCCTGTGCCTATTGTTTTTGTTCCCAGATTAAATCTCTGAAGGCTTTGGCAGTCTCTGTTGAAGTCATTGGGCTCTGAAAATGCTCACAACTTTATTATGTTGATGTTAAAAGTGTTGGAATTTTCAAAGGCCTACCAACCAAATACTGCAGATGACAGTAGCTAAATCTTTTCATTTTATACAATCATTTGTGTGACTTGGAGACCATTCCACCCCCTAAATGTACATCTGTTGGAGCAAAGGGTTACCAGAAACTACTAACAGGGATATCAAGACCATTGCTCAATAACCACAGCCATTATTTTGCAATATTTATTGTGCTCTGCAGGAGTTTTCCTGGGATCAAAACTTGACTGGTTTAATTGATAGTATTCTCAGTTGTGTCCCATGGACTGTTTCATGTTATTAGAGCTAAATGCTGTAAGTTGCCATTTAAGAACTGCTAGTTATAAATTTTTCAGGAGTGCATTTGCATGCTGTAGCCTCTAACAAAATGCTGCAGAATTTGAATACCGCTTTTATCCATCATGAGTCCCTCGGGTATGCATCACTGTCCAGGAAATGTGTCTGGATACCTTTCCTACTTAACCTGGTTGATTTTGCATTACACAACCGGGTACATAATTTTCAAAATGCATTCTTGAGCATTTAGATGTAAACCTACCCAAGAGAAGCATACAGGTAGTTGTCATTGAAACCAGTTTTGTAGAAATGATGTATGGGGATTTTAAGATGACCTTCATGTTTTCCACCAAAACTCAGCCTACACACAGACACAAGTACAATCAGATGTTTTTACTTGCATAGCTAAGATATACAATTGTTTTATCAATTGATTTGCATGTTTTTCTGTAAAGAACTATTCTTCTTAAGCAGCAGGTAAAGAAAAGAATATAGGTAAAATATTTGGGGTGGAATGTGAAAGGAAATTTAATATATTTAATCTTATTATACATTTTTCTACATTGAAGTCAACAGGCTGCAAATACATTTTGCTACAAAGCTTTGTGTAAGAAATATCTCTATAAGAAAATACATCTCATTAAACATTTCCTGTAAATAAATTATCCCAAATAACTGTTTTGCAAGAGCAAAATGGTGGGTAGGCCAGTAAGATGCTAAAAAACGCTAGGACTCCATTTCTGCAACTGCTTAGTATCGTTTTGATTTGTATGTAGTGACAATGAGAGCATTTGAGTTCCTCCTCTGAGTATGTGCTGTGTCAGTGTAAAGAAAACTTGCATAAATTGATTCCTGGACTTTTTTAATATTTTGAAATTTCTGAGCCTTATTCCTGTTCCAGTGACATTGGAAAATGCTGGAGTAAGAAGAGCTATTTCCAGAAGGGAAAGAGGTGTATGAAATACTCTTCTGCTTTAGACTCTTACAAAAGATAAGGGCAATGAAGTTGAGGTCTGTGCTCTAATAAGGCAGGCTGAGTCAAGTGGTTTAGCTAAGCTAAAACTTTAAAGCATCCCACTGGTGGAAAAATGTGTCAGGAAATGGTGACGTGGTCATCAAAGTTAAACTAAATACTGGCCTACCCATGTTGTGCAGAACTGGATAAACAAAAAATCTCTTGTACTATAGAACATGAAAATGGGTAATTATAAATGGGTAATTACAACTTAGCAGTAGGTCAATTATAGAATCAGACTTCTTTAAAGCAATATCAGACTCTTTACCAAAGTTTATACAAAGGAATATTTGCAAATAAGTAAAATTTAAAAGGTTTGAAAAGACCTGGGAGACAAGTCAAGGGGCAGAGGCTGTCCTTTTTTTTAACCAGTACACAAACAATGTAGGGTTGGCAGCTGTATCCACAGTCTATATATCTGTCATTCCTGGCAGAACACTCCAGGGTGAGAGGACATCAGTTTCAGGCTGAATACATGCTGGAGGCTGGTATGCTGTGACATCACATGATGTTTAACAAGTCATTTGTGGTCATACCGTCTTCTTACATCCTCTTCTGCAGCAGAGGAGGTACTCACATGACCCAACTCCTCTTTCTTTGCTGTCTTGAGAACAAATCCATTATACTGCTGCAGAGTGCCAAAAAATGTAAAAATTTGAGTTTGTAGCAGTATGCTTGAAACACCTCAACAAATGCTGAGGTCTTATATATATTATATTATAACAGCAACAGAGAAACAACTTCAAAGCTCTTCATGTTAAGCACTTCAACACTCTGCTATTTCTTTTGGAAATGTCTATAATGCAAGAATGCTTAGGCAAGGAAAGCATATTTAGGACTAATGAGGAACTGCCTGTAAATAATTCTGGATTCAGCATGCACACATATTTGCTTCATCTGTTCAACCTGACGTCCATTAGCAGTAAACTGAGGCAAACACAAGTGATTAAGTGCCTTACTATGACATTGAACTATTTAAAGCATTTCAATTTACCCATGTCTAGGAAACGAAACCCTGTTTAAATGTCTCCTCTTAGATAAACTGCTGCTCTCTTGAAATTTTGAGATGGCCAGTTTTCACCTTCTTCATGAGGGCCTGCAAAACATAGCACTCTTGTCCTGCAGGAGTGCTTCCTTGCTGAAGTGTCAGCCCTGAATAAAGAGGGCATGTGGACATTCACAGTAACTTTATTTCTATTTCTCACACCTACCATGTGGCCAATAATGTGTTGACAGATGAGTCTTCCTGGCATGCACTGTTTCCTATAGGAGTACAATGTATACAATTTCTGTAGAAAATCCTTACCACGCTGGAGACCCATTGTAGCCCTAACACTGAACCCCTGAAACATCATGGGACAACACAGCAAGGTAAGTGACATTCGTTTCCACTCTACTTGTTTGCATACTAGCATTTCCCACAAACTGTAGAATTATTTACAGGAGAACTGTGCGGTAGGTGAACTCCAGCTACACTTGTGTTTACCACCAGCTCAAAAAGAAATGCATTTGGTGTGACTTCTACTCATACTCTAACTTTTACTTTAGACATTCCACTTCCATTTGCAGTCCACTTTCTCCACCATGCCATAATGCATTAAACACATAAAGCCACAGTCACTTAATACTATCTTCCCAATCCTCATTCAGATCTTCTGGCACACATGGAGTCTTGATTTAGAAGAGGAGGTCGCGTCTTTCCATACTTTACAAGACAAACCCTTGGCACAGTCACATCGTTGGAAAATCTCCAGTCCATGGGACCCTTTCTTGCGCTGTTTGGTACACACCTCCCCCTGATGCAACACAGGCTTGCAGATTTTGGTCCAGAAATGGCGAGCACAGCAGTGTCCCTCAATACAGTCTGATGACCGTAGGCAGGGATCGCCTTCGTGTCCTAAAAAGATCAACCAAATTATTTTATCTCATGTGAAAACATGAAAGTACAGATTCAGTGCAGACTTAACGCAAATGAAACTGAGAAAAAGGAGAGGTGATATTTTCACCTGTGGCTATTTGAAGGATGTAAACACAAGAGAAGGTATTAATTAGGAAGGTTCAAGGGGGTGATGCACGAGACCTGCCATAAGTCTTAGTAAGGAGAAATTCTGCTACAGGTTGTAAGCAAAATTACAACTGTTCAATTACATGGCTGTTACAAGAGGAGGATGTCTGCAGTCTTGCACAACTGATAAAATGATTGTCAGTCCACATCTGATACAGAGAAGAAAGCAGATGCTGTTTCAATCACAGGAACTGTCGGTTGATATTACATCACTTTCTGAGTCATGTTGTCAACTCTCACAATAGACATTCACTCCCTGTGAAATTACTGCCTCTTCCTGGTTTCCACCGCTGTATCTTAACAGCACTAACATGATTCATGACATGAAGGAACAGAGCAGTCCAGTCCAAATGTGATCTTACCTTTTATGTGTGACAGCTTGGATCGGGGTCTCCCCAGGTTGTGCCATCCCAAATCCTTGCTTGCATAATGACCATTTTTCTTGTTGCGTGGCCCTTCTAGAGCAGGGATGTGAGGAGTAAGGATGCTTTCAGTTATTGGTATGCAGATACCTGCAAGGGAAAGACATTCACTCAAAGATCTGAATAAGACAAAAAGTAGCTGAGAGACATGCACTGACCAGGTCAGGACGACAAAAGCACTGGGGTATGGCCTCAGTGATGCTCAGCTCTAATCACACATTCACCTCTGGCTCCTGGCACTTAGCCTCACCATAGCTCTGCTTCCCTCACTGTCAGACAGTCTCTCTGTCACTCTGGTTTTATCGACTGAGCCCCTGAAGAGGTCCTTACAGATATCTCTCTCCAATCTCCATGGGAATGCAAACAGAATGGTTATAGCCCTCCCCAAGGAGAATAGATCCAGGGTTCATTAAGTCTCCTTTTTTTCCTTAACATATGACTACTGTGCAGTCTTCCAGTGAATCAGAGCAGACTGAATGTAGAGCTGTGATGTCAGGCAGCAGCATTTTTGTGTTTCTTCACCACAAAATATAAGAAAAGACTGGTAGTATCTGAGCCCTAAACATAGAAATACTACTAAAGAAAATTCGGCAGAGTGGAACAAAGCAGACAATTTAGTTTTCTTGGCTTAGAAAAAGAAGTGCTATCACCCAGGAAAAAATGCTGTTGTTGGGCACACTCATAGAAACAGATGATGTCAAAAGGCTGATTTTCTGCAGAAAAGCCCAGAGCTGGCAGCCGTACCGTTGTTGCAGCGGTTCCCGGGGCAGCACATCCCATCCCGGTGGCAGCGTTTCTTCTTCCTCCGGCACATCATGCAGGCAGATGTGGCTTGGTGAGGGCTGTGGCAGTACCGCCCAACCTCACATTCCTTGTCATTAGTGCAAGGATAGGCCTGGTGGACAAGAGAAAGGTTTACAGTGAGGCAATCCTTTGCACAAGGAAGGGATGCAGCCCATTAAAGAAAACCAACCAAACAAACAGGGGAACAATTTATAAACAAGAAAACAAACTACCACTGAAGCCTCCAAAATAAACAATTCAAGGGGCTAGGAAATGTAACTAGGGATGCTCCACTGCAGCCACACAGCAATCTTTAAGCTCCCACAACTGCTGGTCATTGCTTAAAGGATAAGAGAGAGAACCTGCTTGCTCATGGTTTCATCTTTCCTTACCTCAAATGCATGCGGGCACAAGCGATTTCATATGTTTTGTGGATTCAGGGATCTGATTCATAGGCAAGAACTTAAAATTCCACAATGAACTAACAACACAGTCATGAAAGCCAGTAAAAATAGTGAAACACACGCTCAAACAGGTAACATTTCATTTTAAACTGAAAAAAGGAGGCATTTTTCCTTTGGCAGTTGTCAAACACACTGGTTTATTATCAATAAACTCTGTGCTGTCACAGTGCGTATCTGCATCACACTCATTCAAATGTCTGTAACTGCACCACTCAGCCCTGGCCCACACCTGTGGGACTCCTTGGAAGTGAACAAACATCACTGGTCAGCATTTCACTCTGATGACTTCATTACTTATGGTTCATTACTTATGGTCTTAGTATTCTTCTTAAACTTGCCACCAGCTAAGCAACACCCTATGGTATGCAGCATGGAATATATTATAGAACACAAAATATCTTGCACATATAATTCCCTGCAAGCAGATACATGGGTATACAATCCTTCTATATTCATCAAAACCAGCATTACCTCACAGGAAAACAGACTTTTTTAAAAAAGCAAAAGCACTGCATTCTCCCATAAAGATAAAGAAAATGTTCCTACAAAAAGAAAAGAAAGGATTCTTGAAAGAGCTACAATAACACACACTGCCACATTCCAGGATGCTTTCTGCTGACTCCCACACAGCTAGAACTATGCTATCTGTTTGGATCTAATTTTACTGCCTAAAAAATTAATTACAGATTTTTTTTTTTCATTTCTCAAAATTATTCTTGAGGAATTTGTTTAAATAAAAAAAAGATGACAATAAATCCTGTGCACTTTCTGGAAAGTTTTGTTTACACTTCCTCAACTAATCTTCTCCAGTATTTCAAATAAATAAAACTATTGCTTTTCAAAGTGATTTTGCAATTAATTTTTCACACTCCAAAAAATCTCAGTTGTCTAATTTCCAGTGTAGAATGATTACTTTTCTGTAATCATATTTGAAATCAAGACTTATATTTCTCTCAGAAAAGAAAAACTTTGAGGTCTTTGAGAATTCACTTGGAAAGTTGTTTCTTTAGATGGAGAAACTCTTGTTTATCTATCTTCATGCCATTCTGTTGAGGATCACATAAGAAACAAGAGGTCTTCTAAGAAAACCAAACAAATCTCTCTCACGTCAGTAGTGGGAGGGTAAACTACGCCATTTCTCATATGACTTCATGAGTTGTTTTCTTTGTCAAAATTTACAGTAACAAAAGTCCTGGATGGATACTTCCCATGTGCTGTTGCCTCATTACTTCTGCCCTCTGAATATGTGCCTTTGAGACTTTTTCCAGGGTGCAGCTGTTTGGAGTAATCCGAAGTATGTGGAAGTCCTTTAGCCTTAAGAATTAAGATTTCCCCAGGAGGATGAAATCAAAGAAGACCAGATCTTTTCAGCTAGAATTACCAATAAGAAACAAATAGAAATACCTGTTTGGTACTCCTAAGGCATAATCAGATTCTACTTATTCTACCAAAGTGGAGCTAAAGTGCTCTGTCCACAACCTCATCACTCCTGTCCCTCAATTTTTCCAAAAATAGTAAATAAAACTGACTTAAAATTTATTATATAGTTACCATAAAAGTAAGGTTTCCCTGACTGGAATGATACCTTACCAACTTAAGGATCTTGCAAATGCAAATGCAAAAAAAAAAAAAAAAAGCCATTTTATATGGACTTGTGCCTGGTTATACTGAGTTTGGAAAATACTAACTCTGCTAGCTGGAGGAAATGCAAATAAAAAACAGATGGACTGGCTAAAACCTGGAGATGAAGGCATTTTAGACCCTTGTCTGCCATCAAGACCTTCATAACCGCATCTTTTTTCCAATATGGGCATGTGGCATACACCTGCAACTTGTCAGCAAGAAGCCTACTTGCAGTTTTATTTTGGTTTCTCAAATAGCTTCTTAAAAAAGAGTTCCCTGATCCTGAATGGTGCTAATGAATGCTCTCACGTACCATATCTAGTGATTGTTTTACTTTTGGCTTTTAAGCTGAGTGACATGGAAAAGATATTTTAAGATACACATCTAATTGTCAGCTCAAAGCTCTGCTTTGAGAAAGGTAAAAGTAACAAAAGACAACTGCAAAAATTGCTAGGGAAACCAAGAGAACCCAGCCCCTCTTCCCAATCTAGAGCCCATTGCTAAATAAAAAAGATACTTTTGAATTACAATAAGCCAAAACTGACCCACCTAAGGCAAATGACTGCAGCACATCAAAAAATAAGTTAGTTACACAGAGCTTAGACAATAACTAGCAGGTCCACTCAAAAGATCAACTACCAGCCAGCCATACAAGAAACCTTCTTGCAAATGCCTACTACCATTAACTGTTTTGATCTGCCAAAATCACTCTCCATTTATAACCTGGCTATCAATCACAGGGACCTTGAAACAAAAATGCCTATATAGCCTTGTGTCTGTCTCCTAGTCACTAGACATTTGTTAGAACAGACATAATTCCTGCTCTCAGCAGAGTAATTTCTATTGCTGTGTAGCATTCATTATAGAAACAGAAAAATAAAACAAAAAAAATATCGTTTACTTAGCCTTGGCTAGTAGTAATAATCCATAATTATTCCTTTGTTTTCAATTGAGTCAATCTAGGTACAATTCTTCTTTAAAATACAGGGTAAAGAAAACATACTTGTAGAAATGTGAATGTTAACTATAATCTATGCATAAGTCAAGGTTTTCAAAGTCTCCTACACCACAGTGCCTGGAACAGAGTCAGAGAATTGTAGAGAACATTTCCTATATACAACACAAAGACACAGATCAGTCCCAGATGGAGAGGGAAGAAGCAAGCTGTAAACCAGTTCTACTTCCCCAGCAATGATAACTAATTCTATAAGGCACATCATCCCTTCACATACTTCAGCTATAAGTATCATTTTCTGATTGTAAATCTCCACATCCACAGCTTTGATATCATGGGAAACCAGATGAAACTGAGATAAAATATGTAGCACACCCTGAAGCTGCATTTAAACAATCTCATTTTTTTATCCCACTTACAGGCAATCAAGTCACCCACAGTATGACATGAACTAGATTTGCCTGTGATAATGAGTCACATTTTCAGAATGTGTCATCTGATTAAGAGCATTGTTTACTGACATGGTTTTTCCTCAGCCATTCCAATTAGTTTTGTATCCTTGTATAAAAGATTGTTGTTGACTGTTGACTACTTCTCAAATAATGTACAGTGAAGGGATTTTTGCAATGTTGGAGGATTAAGGCTTGATGTTGAAATGGGTGTTACTTGTGCTGTGCCAAAATGACACCTGCATCCACCAAGGCTAATCTTTGCCAGACAAGTCACAGAACACGGAAATGTTAAACTTTTCTCTTGGAGAGAGAGAATAGTCCTTCCCTTCCTGAACTCATATTCAAAATTCCATGAATGTATGATGGAAATACTCAAGGAAAACTATGCAAATGATAGAGAAGTTGGGGATTTTCATAGCTGAACAAGTCCTTCCATCTACTGAAGGTCTGTCTTTTTTTATTGACTTGCCAGGAAGGCTGAGTAAGGAACGGTTTACATTTCATGACTAAGTGGATAGTGTCATTCCCCTGATTTGTGCATCAAGCAGCAGAGAGGTTTATGTTTACTTTTGTCTTCCCCTTTTGACAGAGAAGCTCTTATCCCCTTTTCTCAGAGCAATGACATTTTCTTGATATTTTTGCTCGAGTCATTTGCTATCACACATATTTTATAGGCACCACAGAGTTTCACTGCAAGCTGTAGCAATATTAAGTGGTGAGACTGTTGTGCTAAGAAGTCAAACAGTTTGAGACTCTCTGTCTGGCACCATAAAATGTTATGGAGAAGCACTCCAGAGGGAGAGTAAGACAGATGCTGTAATGTGCTGAAGGGTGAAGAGACTGATGGCAAACACACTTCATTGAGCTTCGGGAGATAATGTCTTGAATTTCAGCATGGCCTCCAGCAAGTATTTGAAGACAATATTCCCAGACAGTGTCTTAGTCACCAGGCTCTAATCTGTTCATATTATGATGTCTCATTTGATTTTATGCTGAAGCTAAAACTAGCTAGCTAAAACACTAGCTAACCAAGTCAGTGAAAGGCAGGAAGAGCCACCGGCATTTTTACCTAGATTGTGTCATCACTTATCCAGCACAAGCAGTCAAGACACTGTTGGCTTCAGACCCACCTTCAACACTGAGAGAAGCTGTGCCTAAATAGGTGTTTTGATGGAACAGATATCAGTATTGATTCCCCCAGAAGCAATTAACTCTTTTTTTTAACACATCATAAAGTCCAAGTGCAGAGTCAGCCCTGGCAGAAAATCATGGCTACTACCACTCCCAGCAGAAGAAACAGCGTGGAGATTGTCCATTAGCCTTTCACTGCAGATGCCAAGCAGCACTCAGTAAGACAGATGAAGTTTCATGTACCACAGAAATGACAGTACCACTGCACTTACTGTTCTGCACTCTCTGCCAGATTTGGTCCGTACAATCCCCCCGATGATAGTGGGGACTGAGCAGAAGAAGAGGAGAAAAGCCACAACCAGCTGTACAGCCAGAAAGTGAGAGCTCTCCAGAGCTACCAGGTCAGTCCTTCATCATCCTCTTTCACTTGGCAAAGAAGCAGTAGCTATATAGCAAAGGTGAGACAAGGGACTCAAGGAAATGCACACAATATATTATCCCAGGAATGGCCTTGCTTCCTAGGTACCCATATGTTAGAAAACAAATTTATGCTCTTAGTCTTGTACATACTATCCCTATTTATTAGTATCCTGTGCAAATAACTTGTGCCACTAGGCAGTGCTACCACATACTACAGACATCTTCTGCTGTCAAAATCTCTTCTATACCACATCTACACAATCTTTTATATTCATACAATGTCTGTGAGACAGGTTACCACAAATGAATTGGCACTGCAACTCTGTTTATTACTCACTTGTTACTTAAGAATAAAAGATCATTTTCTCTATTTCAATTAATCATACTTCTGCAAATTTTAAAATAATGACTGTGAAGGAGGTAAAAGCTGACCTCTCTGTAGCCAATATACTGGCTAGATGATCAAAACTGCCCTGAACTATATGCAAGAGGATGGAGTTTCCAACCTCCACTTGAGAGATGAACAAAAGAGCTTGTTTGCCTTTAGTCTTGGGCATATTGCTTAATATTCCAAAGCCATCAGGCACAATGAAGCAACGAACTGGCTCAGCCATGGTGAGAGTCTCTCCTTTCCATCCTGCTTTGGAAAGGACAGAACTATCTTTCAGAGCAAGGACTTGATCCCCATGGAGCAAACATATGAAATAGCCACAGGGGTGCCATGTTTTCTTTTTCTTTTCTCTTTCTCTGAAGAATTAGTAATCCAAATTAAAAGCATGCCAATAAATTAGGAAATGCAAACATATGCTTTAACCAAATAGCCTGCTGTCAAGACTAACTACAAAGAATGCAAGTCATTGTTTGGCTCCCCAGTTGGGCCTGATTCTGACTTGGGATCTCAAATTTGTTTTGGCTTTTAACAGATCAACATTGGTGGGACAGTTGTATGCAACATGTGGCCTGTAGAGCTAAATGAATACATCACATGTGGGATTCATCCCACATACCTCTTTGGAGACAGAGTGAAGATCCTCTCTATGAAGTCTGAGAGAAATCCTAACATGATCTCACAGGATACAAACCTTAGTAACAATGGAAATACCAGCTCTTTATTCAGCACCACATGAATGTGATAAAGCAGAATGGAGGGGGTAAGAGGGGAATTCAAAGTTTTTTAATAACCATCAAACAAAACAAATGTCCAGCACTTTGTGGGTTATCTTTTTCTCTGCAAGGCAACTAAGCTACTTACTGATAGCTTCTCAGGTGTGTCCAGAAAAATCTACCTTTGACAGACTTCAGCCTAACTTTCTCCTAGCTGCTAAGCAGACACGTAGGTTAAGATGTGGATGAGAAATGACCATTATTTACTACTATTTTATTATTATTCCCAAACAAGAAAAGAGTTTATCATCAGCCATCTGGAGTGATGTAGTTTTCCCACAGCACTGCTGATGTTGCTTTTTTCTATTCTTAGCTCAGCATAGGCATAGATGATAGTGAGGGATCTCACTGTGTGCAAGCACAAAGCCATGGTTAATTTATCCCACAGAGGAAATCATGCTGTGCTCTCAGACAGCTCCAGACATGGATCCTGTCTCAGACTGAGAAAACAGAAACTCTCAACTCTCAGTGACTGCTGTGACACAGATCCTTCCTGAAAGAAAAACTTACAGTAGTTGCAATGAAACAGATTTACTTCTTTCAGTTGCCATAGCAAGTTTAATGATTCAATTTTTCTCACCAAACCTCCTTCTTGTTAAAATAATGTAACTCTGACCCATTTCTCTGCCAGACCTAAAGAGAAAAGCACCATCTTCAGCCTCTAGATTAAGCAAGCACTTTCTTCTAGAGATACTTTATTTTTAACTCTTCAATTTAACACAACATTGTTGTTACATGAGGCCTGATTCACAGAGTGCTACATCATGGATACATATACTGTGGCTTCCAAAGATCATTCCTTCAAACTGTGTGGATAATGGTCCCAGAAGCCTGCATTATTAAACAATAAATATTCATGTTTCAAAGGAATTCTCAATCCACTGCTAGACCACCAGGGAAAGAACATTTCTATGACCTGCAGTAGTCCAGCTCTCATGATTTTCTAGAGCCAAAGAAAACTCAGATCTTAACAACCAGAAAACAAACCTCACTGAGGTCCCTCTGAACCAGCTGAGGCAAGACTCACGGGGGTCCTCTCATAAGTTTTCCTTGTCCAAACAATAATGCCATGGAAAACAACATCCTTTTCTGCAAGCACTAAGCAGTTGTACAGGGAGCTGTGCTCAGGCGGAGTGCGTAGCTGTATCTGGTGGAAAGAGAGTCAAACACCTCCAAATAAACAGGGGAGCAGTGTTGCCCTATTTCATACAGCACTAGTCAGTGTGAGCAGTGACTCTTACCAGTGCAGACAGAAAAAACCTCCAAAGACTTTTCCCGAATGAGATCTCACTCACACTGTGACCCTATGGATCTCTTAGCCCACATAATGAATTTCAACAGGCATTTTTCAAGTCTAGATTTCAACAGATCTAGACTATCTAGATCATTCCAACCTGTTATTCTACAGCTTTAAAATCTACTCCTTTTCTTATGGAAATACCTACATTTTGCGTCCTACTGGGAGAAGGTATTGTCTGTTAAAACTGGCCTTGGCTTTAGAAAGGCTTATGGAGGAAGGTAATCTGAAAGACTGCAAGTGGATCAGTGAAATTTCTGTGAGGATATTATTATCTCAGTTAAACCTGCCTTAATTTAGTGTACTTTACGTGTGTCACAAATTCATAGACCCAAACGTTTAACACACCTAGAATAACCCACCTTAAAATTTTATTCAACTTAATTCACCTTCAATTCCTCATCTAGGTAAAACCAGAAATAAGTTACATTTCCAAATAACTTAAAGGGAAGCAGAGTATGTCTAAATATGCACAGATGTACATTGTTTATCACAAAACAGCATCAAACTTGCTACAAGCATATACATTGTTGTCCCTGAGGCAGCACGGCTATTCTATCTTCCTATTCTATCCCATCTTTAAGACAAATCATCACCCTTAGGTCCATATTGGCATCACTGCTGAATCCTGTCTTCTCAAAGGAAGCTATGTTTCCTGCCCCATGCACTGTGTACATACAGAGGTGCTTGGGTTTTCCCTTGTGATCATGATATTCCAGAGCAATGTTTCCTCCTCAATATTTGGAGAGATCATGAGCCACCTACTCTGCTTGATTTTGAAGGCAGCTTCCTGCTCCGTAGAACTAGGACCTTAGAGAACACATGATTAAAGAAGGTACAAAAATTTGGGGAACATTCAGTTTGACCCCAAATCTTACAGACTCAGTCTCAATGTGTCTGATTCATATTGTCTGGTGAACTACCGGCATCAGCACCACAACAGAGCACCAAAACAACGTTAGGTAATCTTTGAAGCCAACAGTGTAATTCTAAATCATTGTGACAGGAAGCCTTCAGGTTTTGATTTTGTGTCATTTTCAAATGTATCACTTTGCAACAGCTTCTCAAAGAGTGAAGGTTTGTTAACACGTGCTTTGTTCTATGTCCAGTCTTTTCAGCAGACTGTTAGTGCCCTTTTATCTCTGCCTTTTCCCCACCCCTTTTCTGATGGTTTTGCTTTTTAGTTTTGTCTCTAACTGGCTATTTATCATCTGTTTCAGCATGAGACTCTTCTGGCTTTTTGATCAACATGTTTACTGCAATGGATGAGCAGTTGGAATACTGAAAATATTATCCAGATGAAGACAGCTAGCAGACCCTATGGCTCCTAAAGTACCAGGCATTAAACCAGAGGGAAATACTCAGATGATGTGGTTGGGTGTAGAATAACACTGCTGGGAACTGGCAGCAAGTTACTGTTTAACACCTGGATCTGAACATCCACAAATCATGGCACACTGTCAAGGTGGAGCTTTTATTTGGAGCCATTTCTGCATGCATGTATACAGAGCAAGAAAAATGAGATGACAGCTTCACCTTCTGTAGTATTCCTGCTAAGTCAGTAAACTGCCTCCGCTTTCAAATATTCACAAACTCTAGAAAAATGAGGGAGAAAACCTGTCTTACTGAAGTCAGTGCAAAAATTCTCTTTGTCTGCTACATTGCCTGGAGAGAGAATGTTTTCAGGTTATAAACATTTGTGCAGCATCTGCAATCCTCACCCTAGAAATGACTCATTGGTATTCTTTACAGAATACACTTTGCAATACAAAGAATTTAAGACACCATTCTCAAAATGCACTTTCTCTCATTGTCATATTTAAAAGGACAGCCCTGAAAACATGAGTTTGTGGCAGCTGGAGAGACAGCCAGATGCCATATGTCAGAGAAGGCTGAACTGAAGTCTCCACCTCTGCAGACTGCTGACCATAATCTAACATCATTACTGAAAGCCAGCATTATTGTCTCTTTCTCTGATGGTCATCTATGTGAGAACACCTGACTCATATGCCTCTTCCAGTCCCCAGTTCTTTCTTTATGCATCAGAAACCACCATTGTCATCTGCTATTCCAAGAAACTTCCCTCTTTTCCTGTTCTACATGAGCCCCTCTGCACTGTGATGGCTGTGACTGCTCCATTGTGAGGAACTAAGAATGCCAAAACACCTACAGAGAACTGAAATCAGACATCAAAAATCGTTCAGTCCAGCTTTAATGTCAGAACAACTAACCAACTTTGGAGCACCTGCACCAGCTCCCACTTTCCAGTCTCTTGTACCACAGATGATTCAGAAGCATTGCCACAGAAGTCCATGAGTTTTAAGAAAAAAGAAAGAAATTTTAGAAGTTAGTATTTCTTCAGTTTTTACAATTGGTCTGCATGAGAGAGGCTGAGAAACAGGACAAGTCAATAATGCAGCCTGGAGCTTTCCTTTTCAAAGCAATAGGAAGAATTACAGTATTAGAGTGCAGCTCCTCATCCTAACTCATTCTAGGAGCAGTTGGGCTTGGATGAGGAGCCAGCAGTGCTTTTGCAGTGGGACGACCTGCAAAAAACAAGGTGTCCTGGGAAAACACTTGTTCACAGCCCCCTGAGGGCACAGGCAACCCCTGTGAAGTGCTTAGACTCATTCTGCTGCTCAGCTGACTCCTCAGTAGGAATAAAATGAAAAATTGTATTTCTAGGCTATTAAGGCAAATTATCACAGTTTACTCAAAGAAGGCCAAAGATGACAAAGGGAAAAGATCCCTAAAAGCTTCATTAAAAATGCCATTGTACTCTTATTATATGATTAAGCTGGAACTGCCTACCAAACTTCAGCCTGTGGTAAATAACGTAGCAATCAAGGTTTCAACACTATTCACCCTTTTCCCCCCTTTTCTTTTAAAATGCTCCTGGTTAATTTTGCACAAACAAAAAAACAGGAACAGCACAGCAAGGCAAGAATAGCTTGTGAGTAAAACCAGATGAAGACTAACATATTTACATAGTGTAATGACTTCACTATTAATTCAAACAAACCCAGACCCCAATTCTCAGAAGAGAGAGCGAGCACATGCAGTCCAGGAGGCAAGAACAGGGTGGCTTCAGACTACATTTATGTCTGCAGCCCCTGAGTTAGTGAGACTGCTCTTAGTTTCAGTCTTCAATAGTCACTGGGGGACCATCTTTCATTCCCAGCACTGTACTCTGACTACACCCTCTTCTCAATCTTATGGGCCCCTTTCCATTTCCAAGCAAGACTTCCTTCAGTGCTAGAGACCATAACACAAAAGAGACAGAACAGTAGGACTTCAGAAAATATCTAATTTGTAGGGAAAAAATCCTACCTAATCTGAGAGAAATTGAAGAAAAAAGAGCGGGGAAAGAAAGAAAGAAAAATAATCCTACACAATTTCTGAATCAAGCCAAAGTGGACATTGCCCTATTCTAGTCATTGTCAGCAAACAATTACCTAGAATTCTGGCATTTAACAATGAATTAGCTGTAAATCTGTTCTCCACCCTCAAAATAAACTTCTGCTGCTGAGACATGCATTTACCCTCTTCCCTGCTACCTTTTACCCTATCTTCTGAATTTATGATTTCAAGCACTCTCTGCTTGTCTGAAAATAATATTCTTTATGTGGAGTTACAGAATCTCTTTTGTTCCTAGATGGTCTTGGATGTTGGTCAACAAAAAGTCATTAAAAAGTTTAATCCCCTATGTTTGGCACTACATCAGACTGAGAGCAATTTCTTTGTAACAGCCTTTGGAATAAATAAGCATTAAAGGGGGGGCGGGGGGGGAAGTGCATTTTCCTTATACTGGTCACCCACACTTTATAGTGGGTGGCCCTTTCGTTTATCCTATTACTGTATTTCCACTTCTAAAGCTAAGCCAGATGCAGCAACCTGATACTACTTTTTAGTTCTCACAACTTTATTGTAGTGAAAACTTCCGTGTATATCTGATTCTTGTTAGGAAAGGCAAAGAAGCAGGAACCATGGTAATATTGCACCACCTTCTTGACAACTTCTATTCTGCATGAGCTGCATTTCCCCAGGGTACTGCACGCTTTGTTAGCAGGCGTTTTTCACATTTATATGCCCCAATTGTAAACACAGAGTCATCCTATATCTGAACTCCTCTTGTTGGCATTGTAACCTTGCCCAGAGGCAGCATCTAGGTGCTATGCTTTCCTAAAATCCTACATAATCAGTTCTTTACCTGCTAGATAGGCTACACAGCAAAACCAACGAGGGCAGAAAAGATTTCAAGTGTTTTACTTCACTGGTTTTGTCTGCCTTTTCTTTTTTCTTTCTTTTGAGCAGATGGACCCAAGGTAGTGGGGTATAAATGGCTTGCTGTACCAAGGCCACGTAAGAAGTACACAGTACAAAAATAACTAATTAAACTGCATGATTATTTCTTTTTTTCTGAATTTGTACCCTTCTTTTCAGATGTGGTAAATAGAAGCGGTAGTGAATGTAACAATTATCTCCTTTACAGAGACACAAACACAAATTAAGATGCCCACATTTACCAACCAAGGAGGAAAAAATGTACCCGACTTTTGAGTTATATCCATGGAAGCAATATTTAAGAGAAATAACTTGATTTTTAAATGCATGCTTTACCGACAAACTTAGTCTATTTAACAACTGGCAAAAATCATTTGGAGCATGGCTATGTGCAGAGTTCTCCTTAAACTTCAAGCTGAAACCAAACATTGACCATGTCTATGTGATTATGACAAAAGAATTCTTTCCTGACTTTTTGCTACAGTGTTTGCTAGAAGATATGGGGGATTTGGAGATATGACTTATTGTTTCCCTATACTTCACATGACACTCCAGGAGGAAAAAACAAAAAATTGAATTAGATTAAAATATTTGTAACTAAGTCTTGGGTAGTTCAACTAGCACTAGTGAAGTTATTCAAATGCTTGATATTACTTACGTGCTTATGTTTCTGATAATATAAGCACATTTGTTATAGTTTACTGTACACAAAGTGTGATTCACCTATTGGGCAACAGATTATTTTCCTATATGACAAGTGGACAGAAAAAGACTAGACTGACATGAATTAAAAGTATTTCATCACAGAAAAGTAATGAACACTGAGTGGTTTTCCTTAGTCATGAGAAGGGTATTTCCCAAGTCAAGAGAAGGGTATTTCCCAAGTCAAGAAATTCCCTGTCAGTTTCCTGCTCTTCTAAATCTCCAGGAGACAGGACTGCTCAGAATACATTGGAATTAAAACAACAAGACAGCACATTTCCTTTTGGGTCATGTCTTTAGCTCTGATGAGCACTTGGCCCTGAGGATATCTCTCCACCTTCACTGAACCAACTCTTACATCAGTGGTGGTTACACACCTGCTCTGCTTAAAGAGCAGCAAAACCCACTAGGCAGCTCTTTGCGTACCCAAATGACTAAATTCACCCGAGTGTTTGCACGTTTTGTGAAAAAACACAGGGGAAAAAGACCCAAAACAAAACAGGAAATGACCCCTTTTCCACAGACCACTCTTTCTCAAAACAGGCACAATTCCCATTGTCTTAAGTTTCTCCCAAGTAGGAAAATCAGCCCATAATGTAACTAATTACCACTATTTAAATGCTAGTGTTTTCTAAATCCGATGGATTTTCCTTGAAACCTACTCAAAGGTTCATATGAGATAGGAGCAATCAGCACTTTGCCTACTCAGAGGATGTCTCTAAACTGAGGCACTGGGGCATAGCCTTGCTACTACTTTCTGCCTGAAACCCCATAATTGGTCATTTTGGTGCACTGTTCTCATTTTAATCAAAAGAACCTTACTTAAGCATGTCACTTCAGGACTTGGCCTGAAGGTAAGTTAGTGCTCACCTTAAAGGGTTAACAGCCAGGAGATAACGTATTTCAGAGAGGTAAACTTTGTCAGTATAAATAAACAGTCAAAATTCTTTGAGGGTGTCAGGCTATCTTCAGCTGCAACAATACGATATATTAATTACTCAATACTTATCTCAAGCTTTAGATAGAACATAGTGTACTTACAAAGATGTAATTTAATGTAAGTATATTTATCCAGGTTTATTCAATAAAGGAGATTTTTTCCTCAGTTAAGCCAATGCAATCAGGCTGAAGCCTACAGGTGGACTGTGTGAAGGAGCATGAGAATGGATACTGAAAAGTCCCTCAGTAACATGCCATAAATGTCCATCAGTTAGGTCCATGTATACTTCAGAGTATTTCTTGAACATAAAATACAACTACATTGCTATCTTCATGTTTTTCTAACACATACTGAGAGAACATAACCATTGTGCTCCAAACATCCTTTTCCAAATATTTTCTTATTTTTCCTTATCTTGTATTAATAAGACTTACCATGCTTTATCATGAGGCTTTGGGAAAAAAATAAAAGGAAGAAGCACATCCTAGTACAGTTAGTCGATTTTTCTTTAAACAAAGGACAAAGTTGGTCTACACATACACATCCTTGCAACAACTGACCTATTCCTCTGCTGTAGTTTTAAGTCTTCATTCTAAAACTCAGTTAAGGGAGATGGAAGGCAATGACAAATATCAGCACTAGCAGCAGTAAAGACACAGCCATTTGAAGAGAAATGGCCAGTAGAGAGTGCATGCTAAGAGCAAAATACAAATGCCTGGATCCTCCTCAGCACCTCTTTCAGCTATTCATACACACATTTGCTGACTTTCTTTCCTCGTTTCTTTTCAGTGTCAGCTGCTTTTTACCCATGGCTAGGCCACAGTTGTTTACAATACATCAAAAATCAAAGTTAATGATCTTAGAGACTTCAAGTCAAAGTACATCTGGTCTGGAAACAAGACTTTGTCTTAGGCCCAATTTCCACATAAATACACTCACATCTAAGTGGAAAAACACCCTGTGTGTTACAGATTTGCTGAGGAACGTGCAGCAGTACCCTTATCATTCCTATCGAGTGTAACTCAAGGAAAACTTCTGAGAAGTTCAAAAGAAAAGCAGCAAGCCATGGTTTAAATGAGACTCCATTAGGCAGAAGTCTGCTCATGACTCTCCCAGATCACTGTTTTTATTAGCAATCTACATGAATAACAGTAAAGCTATTTGCACAGTGCTCATCAGGCTGGCTGCGGGCACCCATCCTGCCAGCGAGCTTTTAGATGTTGAATCCAGCACTGCAGTTATCCGCTCTGTGAGAAAAAAACTGATGTAAACAAACGGAAATTTTGCGTCTGGCCAACAAAGGGGTTTTCCCAGCCAAAATCAGAAGGAAGTTTTAAAGTTATTTGGTAAATCAGAAGGCTAAAAAGCCATGATCTTGTAATCTCTCCCTCATGTGAAAAAATCTTCACAGTGATCCCATAGATTCACTGAGTTTCACAATAGATTTACTCATTACAGACTTAGCTCATGAGAAAAGATTTAAAGAGCTGGTCATCAATACATGACAGAAGAAAAATTATGAAATGTAAATTTTCTGCTGGTTGGTCACATTCACTTTCAGTTATTTTAAAGAAACTTTGACACACTTTTGAAAAGAGGCATAGAAATGCTTTGTTTTGATCACAGAAAAGCTAAGATCATGTCTGTCAATTTTTCTGAAACACCACATCCACTCATCTATGTACTGAGTAATGTCATGGTCTCATAGTGTCCACCAAAATCCATTTGGTACATCTGAAATTAAAATCTTAAAATCTTAAATAACCTGATTTGCAGACAAACCTAGTCCCTGAACATAAGTCTTTAGAGCAGTACTTCATTCAGAAAAAGCAGCTATAGAGCACTCTATAAATCTACTTTAGCTTCCTGAGTTCCAGTTTCAGAGTTAAGAATCCAGTACAATACTACAGAACAAACACATCTGAGAATCAAAGGCTCAATCCTAAGTCCTTCTCCATTGGCAATTATGGCTGAGACAGAACTTCCATTTAAACTGCCTCCTACAGCCACCAAACCTACTCCTGAAAATGACTTTAAGTAGCTACAAAGATGTGACACCCCCCCACACCCTCCCACACCCCCCCACACCCACCCCTGTTCCTTCTGATGGGATTACTGATTGAAGGGTTTGTCTCCCAAACACAACACAGCAAACACTGGTGATAACACCTCATCTCCCCAGAGGTGCAGGAAGTGGGTAAAGTCACCCTTAATTTCCTGCCATTCAATTAACTGCTGAGCCTTGTTTGCAAAAATCAAGTAACACACGTCAAAAAGTATCTTACCTCAAAAAGCCCACCACTTTTTACTGAGGAGTTTGCAAGAAGCAGGAAAGGCTACCAACAGTCTGACACGGATTCTCAGAGAAGAATCACCAAGCAACACAAGCATGAAAAAACTTCTTTAAAAAAGAAAAAAAAAAGCTACTTTTTTAGAATGATCTTGGGAATAAGATACTAGCAAAAGGAAACACAGCAACAAGAAGTGCTAAGAAGCAGATATATAGATACAATTTAGAGGCTAGTCTACACCCAAAACTAGGACTGGTGTGCACCCCCAGTAGGTCAGACTATCACAGGTTCTATGTGGATGCTGATGTGTTCAGGATTCCAAGGGAGGGAGATACACACGTGCTTCCATGCTTGAAAATGTACTGCCTACATGCACATGCTAACACCTATAAGAAAAGCAGTGATGAGTTCATTTTAAACATTCCTTCACTTACCTAGATATGTATCACATGACTATATAGCATGGGACCATGTTGGTGTACGACAAATGATAACAGAATACAACAAACAACTACTTAATTTGCAAGTATCATTATAACTGTGCTATATCTGCTTATAATTTTTTCTTCGGAGGGGCAGTACAGAAACCTTTGTTAGAGATGAGACCTGCATTGCTTTAAGCAAAGCAGAAATAGGAATTCAGTGCAAACACCAAAAAGGTTCAAATCTAGCTCTATAGTGGATTTACAAAGAGATGAATGAAGTCCAAAGCCTTTTAGGATATGTCAACAAATCAAATTGAAAACACAGCTGTTCCAATAAACAATCTGTATGTACTTGCATATTGGTATACCTGCAGTGGAAGAATTTGGTTTAGCTATCCTAGTTAGGAAACTCTTAATTTAAGTTTTATTTGCTTCTCCCTTTTGAAAACAGCGTACTATTTTCCTCTTTTTCTTTTATGGGCCACCAAATAACATGTGACCAAATGTACCTATTTAGTGAAAATGGGTTCCATTAGTATGTAATCTTATACTTGCATTGTTTTCTTCTGAAGGAAAATAATGGAGAACAGGTGGTGATGCTTAGCATCAGGCTCCTGTTTCTAGAATTACAATCTACTGGGAGCCACCAGCAATCTCTGAAAGCTGTCATAAGTGCTCAGAACTAGTAAGATCCAGAGCACACTCAATACATTAAAGCTTCTTTTTGAAAATTTAAGTAGGTGTGACAGGAGAAAACTGGCTGAATGGTGCAGGGATTCTAACGTGTCCCTGCAAAGGGTCGTGATTTCCTTCTGCATCCCACAATAAATAACTCAAGCTGGCCTCCATTTCCACAGCAGAAATTAGACATTTAAAAAATTCAAATAGGTACCATATGCACTATAAACCTTTCTGGTTTAGCATTCAAATGCAGACTCATTCACATTGTTGGAAAATATGGGATTTAAATTCTCCTAGAAGAACTTCAAACAGCTGTTCTTTTACACTTATTTATTCTTTTCTCAGTGCCACAAAAACAGCGGTGCCAATAAATATCTCCTTGATGTTGCTTGAAAACCTACTAGTCACACAGCATAAATAGTTTTACCCAGTGAGTCACAAAACCACACATCAAATGAACACTTCTTTGTTTTATCAATCCCATCCTTACCTTACCAAGTAGGAAGTGGTTTAGGAATAATTTGATCTGAGTTTTCCAATGAGTTTTCATGATAAATACAAGACAGAAACACCAGCTAACAGATCTATCCATACAAGCAAACAAGCATTATAGCCATGTTTTAAAATGTGGTTCTGAAGCCAGGGGGTAGGACAAAGACAACACATATTTTTAGGGCAGTTTCAACATTATAAGACATACAACTTTATAAAAACAGACATTGAAGGCTGGCTGGAGTTCCTAACTACTGCTAGATGTCAGATATGCTGAGATGCACACTTACAAAAGAATTCATGCAGGTTTGTTTTGTGCCATTGTGGTTTAAAATGATAGGAATTAAAAGAAAATAAAGTTATTTGCAGGGCTGGATTTGCTGTTGGTGGAAATTTGTAATTTCCCACTAATTTCCACAGGAATATGACAAGCAGTACCAAGGAATCAGATTGTACTTAACAATTCAGATTTCTTGCACAACTATATGAGATCAATGTTACATTTATTAATACTGTGGTTATTTCTTGGGAGAGACCTTAGTCAAAGCAGTCCCTTAAAGCTGAAATTAGTTTATGCTTCAACAATGCTTCTTTAACCCAAGAAACACTATCTTTGTGCTACATGTCTTAATTAGTCTTTCCACCTGAAATCAGGTTGCTGAAGTAAGGGATAATGTTAAATTGTGCCATCAGACCCATCTAAAACCAGCTGTATTCTGAATTTCTTTAACACAGCAAATATTTCCCCTCATTTATCACACCTGTTAATCTGATTCCAGAAAGTAATCTTCTCTAGCATGTGCATAACCAGCAAAGTTCTTGACCAAAAGGCAATCACAAAATTACTACTATTGGTAATGAGTGAACCAGAAAAAGTACACAGCCTGATCCCAGGAAAGGTTTAATCTCCAAGAGATAGAATAATTCTCATCCATTTGTGAACTGCCTAAATTTAAACTTTGGAAAACAATACACACGAAAGCACATTATGCCATTTTTAAAGCAACCTATTTTATGATAATTTTACATTATTTCCAAACTCCAACCTTACCTTCAAAACTATTTAGAAAAGGAAATTTGCTATGCTTTGAGCATTGAATAGGACCAAATAATTAACTTTTAAATAATGAATAATTTAGTTTTCAAAAGACGTAATTTATTTAAGGGTTTTTTTCCCCTAAAAAGAACTGAGTGCTTTGTGTCTTTATCAATACTTCTTGAACTTCTTTTATGGTGTTTTCCTTTTTCCTGATACTAGAGATTGCAAAAGCAGTTCTAATAACAACACAGTATCAGCAAAAAAACCCCCAGAAAATAAATTATTAACTTCCTGCTTAATCCACATACAATAAAATGGACTTAGTATAAATGCACATATGTACAGATATCTAAGTCATATATAATATTAAAAAATCATATTAGCATATGCTATTATGGTAGGAAAATTATAGATACAGTCTTCACCATACCACCCTTAAAATTATGTCCCTGGCTAAAATTTTGTAAGTATTTTAAAGGTAGAAATTTTTTCATTACCTTATTAAAATCTTTTTCTGACTGATCACTTGCTAAATCAATTTATGCACAAATTCACCTTAGCCTGAAGCACAAACACACTGGATTTAGCTCTTATAGGTATCACAAACCTACAATTATTGTATTGTTGAATTTTCCTTTCAATTCAGATGACTTGCACAGCTGAAAAAAAATCAGTGCAACTCAGGAAAAATGGGATTTAACAGTAGCTTACAGTAATAGATTACAGTGATTTTTCTTTTCAGAAAAGAACCCTTGGATTTCAAATTTACATGGCTGCTTGAAGAGGCAGCTAAGTTTTAATACTGCATTTTGACAGGATAACTGGCCCTTAAGTCCTTACACTACATTTCCTCCCTCCATCTTCAATAAGATACTACTACTTGGCTCCATGGAAGAAGTGAATTCTTTTCCTTGCAAGAAAATAAGGCAGTAATAATAAATTTACCAAGAAACTACAATATTAGAGCAAAAGATAAACATGGAACTATGTGTCTGACCTTCCTAAAAGACTAATTTTTGTTTTCCTTTCAGACATAATGATTTTACCATCTTTCTTCAAAGAACAGCAATCTACATTTTCAAAACCAAGTGTTGAAAGATGAATCTGTCCTGAATTGCATTGTTCTGAGCTAGTTGGTGGATGGTCCACACGCATTAAGCATTTATAATTCCTGAGGGATAATGTTCATGGTACCATGATTTCAACAGTCTGCTGACAAACAAACTGTTTAATTTTTGCCGAGACTGCATTTCCCCATAAGCAGAACATCAGTACCTTGTGGCAGCACACTTTGCAGACAAACTGCATTGCACCGCATATGACACAGTTGCTCACCCTTCTCAGTTTGTACAGTCTGGATCCAATTTTCAAATGAAAGATCACTTTGCTGAACATTTATTTTTCCTGTGGAATTACTGTTTGGTGAATAGGCTGCTTTCAGCCTTGGGGGTTATTTATTTAGATTTTCATTCTCTTCAAAATGTTGGTGGAAAAATGTTTGTCTGCTGGAGGGGTACCATATGCTTCTGATCTGAAAACTGACTGACTCCTACTGCGTAAAAAGTGAGTGAGCAAGTAGAAACACAGACAGAAGATTGAATGATCATTAAGTATCTAAATGAACTGGGAATTACAGTCCCAGTTTCAAAAGTCTGTCAGATGAATTGAGTTCCAGTCTAATTCGGAGTCCTGGGAACCTAAATTTCTATGCACTCAAGAGTTTAATATAAGATCAGAAAGAGATGGATGAGAGACCATGAAAGCTGAGAAGGATACAAAATGAATGCAGCATAACCTGCAGATTCAAGTGTAAATGCAGGTTCGCAAAACATTCTTCTTTTCTGCAATAAACGATGCTATTTTTCTGCTATTGAATCTGTACCAATTGTGAAAACAGCAACTTTTTTTTTACACTGAACAATAAAAAAACCCAAACAGATTCTTTTTATTCCAAGAAGTTTTATGTTAGGTATGCATCTTTAAAAATAAAGAACATTCCAAGGCAAGTTTAGGAAAACTACTGTTTAAAGGCATATTGACTTAAGCAGGAACATATTCAACCTGTGCACTTCCTATTAAACTTTATGACAATTAATTTCTTCTGTGTTTCTCTTTTCTAAAAATTCTCCCCATCATGTAAATGTTTGGATTTGGTCATCTATGTTATCATCTTCCAAAAGTTTTTAGTTCCTTAAAATATCATGTATTTGTTTCAAAGAAGCATTTTACATGATGGGGAAATTCAGATGGCATACACTGACAGGTTTTTGGAATCAATGCCATAGAAATTTAGCACAACTGATGACTGAGACAACCAAATATGATACTTGAAGTCCAACCAACAAAGCATTTGTGGCCCTTGTAAATACTATTTCACACAGCTCTTGAAAACACTGCTCAGATAGCTAATACACCATATGCACAAAAACGGCAGGATGAACAAATACACACCATTAGCTAGGATTGTTTTTTTTTCTTTTTTTTTTTTCTTTTTTTTTTTTTTTCCCCAGTAAAAAAAGGTGCCAGAGATTTTAGCAAGCAGAGAAGTTCAGGATAGCAAGTTTCTTTCCATGTCTGCTTTAGAGAAGAGAACAGACTGGACTTAGTCACATCTACCAAAATTCATGTGCTGCATTAGCCATAAATGCATCAAGTATCTTCACATCAATCAACTGGTCACAAGATGTCACACCTTGCTCTCAAGCACAGTGGAGAGGCAGCAGCTCTGCCAAGTTTTTTACTGAACCTGAATGGTTGGAATCCAAATTTGAATGCCAAAGTATTTAAACATGTGTTTTAACCATGGCTTTTAACTCTTTTGGAGTTTGCAGGTGGAAAAGAAGATCAAAGGAGGGTTTAACTTTTTTTTTTTTTTTAATGCTATCAGTACTCATTAAATCAGAGATTGTGACCAGAGACTGCTTGCTACAAAGGGAAAACAACAGAGGGAGCACAATATTTTGTCAACTCCAACTTTTGCCTGATGGAGAGAAGGATCTGGCGAAAGTAGGGAAAGACACACACACAAACATACACATACCAGCATTTATAACACTGTGAATTCTATTTAGGCTCCTAAAATCCCTGGTGAATTTAACTTCAAAGATACAATAGGAGATTATTGGAATTTGACTGTAATCCTGAGTTGCTCTTTGTCCTCAGCTTTTTGTAGACAGAGCCAACCAAACCTGTACTTCCCTGGCATCAGAGTAGTTTCCATCAAAACTGTAACAACTCTGGAAACATTGGAATTTTCAAAAATTTTAATATACTCAGCCCTGTGTATAATGATAATTTGCAAGGGAAGTATTTACTCATTAGCAAAATTCTTGAGGAAATTAGAAAAGCAAAAAGACAACCCCCCCCAACACCAAAAATCTTCATTCTGAGTAATGAGTGACTTGAAAATCTTACCCTTTCTAGAAAGTATTTATTTCTTTAGCTGATAAAATTTTAGCAAAAATCTTTGAAAAGTCTCCCCTGATTTGTGTATCCTATATACTACGTAAATCTGTTCTAAGCCTTTTTGCCTCTTTTTTTTTCCTTTTCTTTGTAGTCATGTTTTCCATTTGCTGCAGCAATCTCTTTGGACTATTGAACATTTTGACTAAAAATGTGGATAACAAAGCCATACCGGCATTCATGAGAGAGTAAACACTGATGTCCATGGGCATTGGAGAGGATATAAAAATCAGTGCCCACTGTCATAGACCCAAGGATTGGGTTCAGCTCAGCAGTTAAGTTTTTGCATAATATTTGTATATGCACAACATAACAGAAGTACACAAAACACAAACACTTACATTGAACCAGTTATGCTTAAGTTTCTTGATAAATTGAGGTAACAAGCTGGGCTGCTTACGATACTGATTTAAAAAAAAAGATTTTTATGTTGATAAAAATTATTAACTGCGTAAGTACATAAAAAGTTGTTATAACCTATCAGAGAGAAGTGGCCAGCTCGATGTAAATACTCAGAGGAATAAGATTATAGGCAAGCAGAGAAGGACTTCTCCCTGCTTCAGCCAATAGTCACTTAGACATCTGAGGCTGGAAGTTCAGTACCTACCAGTGCAATCTCTTGTCTCTGTGTCTGTCTCCTCTCCATTTCAGCAGGTCTGTTTGTGCACATATGGATCCCACAGCGTCATGTGGCAATGAGCTCCACAACATGAAAAAGTAGTTCCTGGCCATCTGATAATCTCACACTGTCTGCTCTTGGCTCTTCTTCTACAGCAAACACTGTTTGCTCCCCACTCACCTTCTTCTGACTCTTCACTACCTTTTTTTTCCAACTGGGTTTTCACATTCTATTTACTTTCTCCTGTGTTTAAGCAGTTCTGGTGTTATGATCATCTCTGCTATCCTTCTCCATTTAATCCTGACTGGTTTTGTATCTTTTAACAGTTATTCAGCACCATGACATTAGAACCAGTTTAAAAATGCCCACTGGGGTTTTTTTCACTTCCTGATATGTCACTTGGATTTTATTTTTTATAAGGTTTTAGTATTTACATTTTGTCTCTGCTGCTGCTTCACCATGAAAGATAGCTAAATTGACTCTAAATTACAGGTAATCATTGTATGTGCCAAATTGCCATCACATGATGCCATATATATTGCTTTACACTATTAGAAATGGAATTTTACCCACAGATTTCTCTCTCAGGTAGTCAGTATACTGGCATTTACTTCTGTGATCCACTTAAATTTTTACTGCTGTGAATAAATTTTTGTAAAAATTTCTGTGCCCAGAACATTTGCTAGTAAGTTGACCAGCATCAGTTCTGAAAGGACTTTGCTCATAGCCTCCTTGTATAGTGAAATGTGGCACTTTGATTCTGCTTATTTTTTATCTCTTATCAGTTATTCTAATCAGATAATAAATGGGTTATACCTTGGCAATTCTGTTTCTTTAAAGTTTTTGTACTTGAGCTATAGCTCCATTGGCACAAGTATTTGAAAAACAAAGATGGGGTAATTTGATTTTGATATGGCATTAGTCTGGCAAAAAAATGCAGTTTTGAAAGATTAACTTTTATATTGCACTCGCAAATATGATTAAGGTTGTGTATTGAGAGAGTGTTTTGTGAGGTAGGCTGGGAGGAAGAAGGAAGCCCAAGCCTCACATGTGTTGTCAGGACAGAAGAGCATTAGAGATTTTTTTTTCTTCTGAAAAATATTCAGGCGAAGCTAACCATTAAAATGAACTTGAGAAGAAGCAAATGTTCACAAAATGTCATCTAGTAGCTACTCTTTAAATTGATTTCCTGGCAATAGGGTCATTTAGGGCAGAAGGGCATCAAAAGTAAAAGCAGTGACCATTTTACTAATAAATGGTCAAAGCATACAAGAACTTCGAGTGACGTCAAGAGCATCAGGAGCAGCCGAGCTCCCCGTACTGCAGGGACAGAGATGTGCATTGTACCACTGACAGGGTGTGAACTTTGTCCATGGCTGCTCATGTCTGCTCAGACTATTCAGCTGCATGGAACCCTGCCAGAATTTCACCCCTGCACCACCTCAGCATCCTTCAAGCCCTCCAGCTGCTGTCTCACAGAAACTGGTGTGCCTTTTGATCAAGGGGTAAAATTCAAATTTAAAGAGCTACATTGTAAAAGTAAAACAACAACCCCACAAAAATACTGAAACAAAAAATAAAAAACAACATACACACACACAAACACACAAACTACAACTTCAGAAGCAAATACTGACCAGCTGACAAAAGGAGCACTGGAGGTGAAACCAAGAGAGAAAATCAAATCCAGAAACTGTCAGTCTGTGTTGTGCAATCTGTTTTCACAGAATCAGCTAAATCTGAACTCATGAATTCCACTTCAGTTTTTGCTCCTACCGGCCTTATATCCCCAGTATCTGGGAAATGACTTAAACACAGCTCTGGCAAACAGCATGGGACCAGTGCTTCGAAAGGGCCAAAGTCAATATGTTCACATATCAGAGACATGTGCCAGGGTAGCTGTCCCAGCTGCACAACACATGATGTGTCAACTGCTTTACATAGGGTGGGTCAGGAAGAGGCTCATTAAAGACAAGCACTACAGCTCTCCTTGCAACATCTCTGCATCCTTGTCCAGTTTTACAGAAAAATAAATAAAAAAAAAAAAAAAAAAAAAAAAAAAAAAACACAAAAAAAA